>CM070710.1:5029422-5485850 GCA_036346265.1 Melocanna baccifera
CTTGTCGCGCCAATGGCGGGTTGGGGTGCAACGGGCAGGTTGGGGTCGATCGTCACGCCAATGGCAGCAGGGTTGATGGCGTCGATGGTGGCGGGGTCGAAGGCGTTGATGGTGGCGGGGTCGATGGCGTCGATGGTCGCGCGATGAGCATCATCATTTTCTTCCCCGATCGCCGATGCCGAAGCTCTGGTGCTGACGCGGGGCCTCCCCGCGGCCGCTTCCTTCTTCCTTACCGCCGATGACGAAGCTTTTTTCGGTGCCATCCTTCTTCTTGTGGTCTTGAGGTTTGCTTCCGTCGTCCCCACGGATGGCGCCAACTGTTGTGACTACAGACCAAACAGAGAGAGAGTATGGTAGTGGAGAGTTAGGTGAACAAATGACCTCTTCTCCTTTTCCCAAGGACTGGTCACATGCATAAGTACTCTCCGACGGTACAGAGTGACATTACCATCGTAACCTTTCCCGGAGCCCCTCACCGAGGACAAACTACGTCATTTACATGATTTACAACCTTCCCCGCAGGCTAGCTGGGTTTAGGTGGGGGCCACCCCTATAACAAGTGAGATTAAGTGAATTCCACATATCATACATATCTTGGTGTTGTTTCGTGTTTCTTTGCACAATCTAACCATGTCAGGTGGAGATGATAATATGGACGAGGAGCATGATCTGAACGTTCTGGTAACTCGACTCCACTTCCAAGCTTTGAGGGGAACTTTACGCAATGAGATCGCCGCCATTACTGACACCTTGGAAGGGCAATTCAAGGAGCAGATCAACAACTCTGTGCAAGATATGCGCATTGAGATGAACCAGCAAATGATTGTACTACGTACAAACATTGTTAATGATATTGTGCGCGCGCTTCGTCCACAACAAGAGGAGGGAAGTGTTCATCGTGGGGGAGCCATTCCTCCACGAGATGAGGGAGCAGCTGCTCCTCGAGGTGGCCAAGAGGCTCAACAAAGGCGAGATCGCGTGATGGCAAATACCATTCGCCCACCCCTACCTGGGAGAGGTGAAGGGGGTGGCTTCCATGGTCCGGGGAGGGGCCATGGACATGGAGGCCGTGGTGGGGGAGTAACACACTTCGACGACGACGACTTTCTGCACTACGACGATGGCTACCACCGTCGTAATCGTTACGGCGATGAACGACCAAACGAGGAGAAATTTGATAAGCTTAAATTTACAATACCATCATTCTCAGGTACACATGAGGCCGAAGAATACCTCACTTGGGAACTCAAGGTGGACAAGGTGTTCCGCTTGCACAATTATTCTGAAGAGAAGAAAATTCGCATGACGGCACTTGAATTCGTTGATTATGCGTTGATTTGGTGGGAACAAGTGCAAAATCAAAGGAGAGAGAAAATGAACCACCCATTACTACATGGGAGGAGATGAAGTACCATATGAGAGCAAGGTTTGTTCCTAAACATTATAAACGTGATTTATTTGACAAATTGCAGCAGATGAAGCAAGGCACCTTCATGGTGGAGGAATCTATAAAGAGATGGAAATGACCATGATTTGAGCTAGTGTTTATGAGCAAGAAGAGCAAATAATGCCCCGATTTCTTGCTGGTTTACACCCTCATATCAAGCGCATCACTAAATTTCAGCCTTACAACAACATGGTGGAGTTGGTACATCAAGCAACCAAGGCTGAAAGACAAGTGCAACAAGATATACGGGCAACAAGAACACATCCTTCATGCCTCGAACAGCACCTACAGGAGGTAAATCCACATCTCGTTCCAATTCATTTAAAACTAATCCCTCTAGTGGAAATTTTACTCCTAGTACACGTGCTGCCTCATGTACAAAGAATACAACTCCTTCCTTCTCAAAGAAAGGACCAAACCCTTCTTCATCATCTTCAGTTGGTTCTACGAACAAGAGTAGCTCTATCCAATGCTTCAAGTGTCTTGGCCACGGACATATGCAAAAGAATTGTCCAAATAACAAGGTAATGTTAATAACTGAGAATGGATAGTATGATTCTACTAGTGATGAAGATGGAGAGTGCCTAGCTGAATTCGAGGCAAATGAGGATGGCCATGGGGGAGAAAGAGGCGAGGACACGCATGGGGATGGGTATTGTGACCCCGAGTCCGGTCCTATCCTTGTGTGCACTCCTTCGGTATTGAGCGTTCAAGCCAAATCCAACCATGAACAGCGCTGCAACCTCTTCCAAATAAGAGCTCAGGTAAGCCAAGATGGTAAGTGTTGCAAGGTTATTATTGATGGAGGTAGTAGTCATAACCTAGCTAGTAAAGAACTTTACAACAAACTTGGATTGAAATATAAGAAACATACACATCCATATCAAATTCAATGGTTGAATAATGATGGTTCTATGAATATTGGATACACTGTTGATGTTAGCTTTTAGATTGGAAATTACCAAGATACAGTAGAGTGTGATGTGGTCTCTATGGATGTTTGTCATTTACTTTTGGGGAGGCCATGGCAATATGATAGGTCTGTGATTCATGATGGTAGAACAAATCAATATAAATTCATATGGAATAGCAAAGAAATAATATTACGACCTATGACCCCTTCTCAAATTATCATTGAAAATGCTCAAAAGAAAGAAGTGAAATTAGGGGGTGAGAGAGGGAGGGAATAAAAGAATAAAATTTCGCATAAGGCGAGCGTGAGAGAAAAATTGAAATTGAGTGGGAAAGCTAACATTGAGGGAGAGAAAAAGTTAGTGATGATGGCAACAAAATCTGAGTTGAGGGAGATGAGGGAAGACCCCACTATGTTTCACTTTGTGATACTATATAAAGAAGCTTTGATGACAACTAATGACTTAACCTCTCTTTCTAGTGTTGTCTCCCAAGTTTTGCAGGCATATGGCGACGTGTTTCTGGAGGATGTACCCGTTGGACTACCACCCATTCGAGAAATTTAGCATCAGATTGACTTGGTTCCGGAAGCCCCTCTTCCAAACCGTCCGCCCTACTGCACCAACTCTGAGGAGACAAAAGAGATTTAGCGGCAAGTGCAAGCACTTTTGGACAAAGGGTACGTACGTGAGAGTCTTAGTTCTTGTGCCGTTCCTGTTATTCTTGTTCCTAAGAAAGATGGTACTTGGCGAATATGCGTAGACTGTAGAGCTATAAACAACATAACTGTTCGCTATCGTCATCCTATTCCTAGGCTAGATGATATGCTTGATGAGTTAAGTGGTTCTACTATTTTTTCTAAGATTGACTTACGTAGTGGATACTATCAAATAAGAATGAAACAGGGAGATGAATGGAAAACTGCTTTTAAAACGAAGTTTGGCTTGTATGAATGGTTAGTGATGCATTTTGGGTTATCCAATGCTCCTAGTACTTTCATGCACTTAATGAACCATGTTTTAAGACATTTTGTGGGAAAATTTGTGATAGTTTATTTTGATGATATCTTGATATATAGCCGCTTTTTGGATGATCATGTTGAACACATCAAACAAGTGTTAGAGGTGCTTAGGCAAGAACAATTGTATGCTAATCTTGAGAAGTGTACCTTTTGCACTAGTAAGGTTGTGTTCCTAGGCTATGTTATTTCAGCTCATGGCATTGAAGTAGATGAATTTAAAATTGAAACTATTCGAAATTGGCCTACTCCTGGGAATGTTAATCAAATTCGTAGCTTCCATGGACTTGCTAGCTTTTATCCATGATTTGTGAAAGACTTTAGCACCATTGCTGCCCTATTAAATGAATTAACTAAAAAGGGAGTCACTTTTGAGTGGGGAGAAAAACAAGACAAAGCCTTTGCTGAATTGAAGAAATGTTTGACTGAAGCACCATTGCTTGTTTTACCTGATTTCACCAAAGCCTTTGAGATTGAATGTGATGCTAGTGGAATAGGTATTGGTGGTGTTTTGATGCAAGAAAGAAAACCTGTTGCATATTTTAGTGAGAAACTTCATAGTGTACAATTGAATTATCCAGTTTATGATAAAGAATTATATGCCCTTATGCGTGTGCTAGAAATTTGGCAACATTATCTTTAGCCTAAGGAATTTATCATACATTCTGATCATGAAGCATTGAAATATTTGAAGCGCCAAGCAAAATTGAATCGTAGACATGCTAAGTGGGTAGAATTCGTTGAAACTTTTCCTTACATTGTCAAATACAAGAAAAGCAAAGAAAATATGGTAGCTGATGCATTGTCTTGAAAATATGTGCTTTTCACTCAATTGGAAGTAAAAGTTCCAGGATTAGAAAGTTTGAAAGAGTTATATGCTTCCGATCATAACTTTTCAACACCATTTTCTAATTGCAAAGATGGCAAAGGGTGGGATAAGTTTCATGTTTCTGATGGTTTTCTCTTTCGCATGAATAAGCTATGCGTTCCAGAATCTTCCGTGCGTTTGTTACTATTGCAGGAGTCTCATGCAGGAGGACTTATGGGACATTTTGAAAGAGAGAAGACGTACATAATGTTAAGCGATCACTTCTATTGGCCTAAGATGAGGCGAGATGTCGAATGGTTTGTTCAACGATGCATCACGTGCCATAAGACGAAGTCGAAACTCAATCCACATGGTTTGTACTCCACTTCCAGTTCCTAGTGCTCCTTGGGAAGACATTAGTATGGATTTTGTGTTGGAATTGCCTAGGACTAAAAGGGGAGGGATTCTGTTTTTGTTGTTGTGGATAGATTTTCTAAAATGGCACATTTCATTCCCTATCATAAGAGCGATGATGCGTCGCATGTAACTGACTTATTTTTCTGGGAGATTGTAAGATTGCATGGTATACCCAGGACCATTGTTTCAGATCACGATGTCAAGTTCATGAGCTACTTTTGGAAGACTTTGTGGGCCAAGCTTAGGACAAAGTTGTTGTTTTCAACGACTTGTCACCCACAAACAGATGGACAAACGGAGGTGGTGAATCGTACACTCTCAATGCTGCTGAGGACGATGATCAAAAGGAATTTGAAAGAGTGGGAAGATTGTCTACCGCATATTGAATTTGCATATAATAGGGCAGTACATTCTACAACTCAATTATGCCCATTTGAGGTGGTGTATGGCTTCAAACCAATCACGTCACTTGATTTAATGCCACTTCCCTTACAAGAACGTGCTAATATGGAGGCTTCAAAGCGTGCTAATTTTGTGAAAAAGCTCCATGAAAAGACTAAAGAGGTAATTGAACAAAAGGTACGTGCTTATGCTTCCAAGGCTAATAAATCTCGCAAGAAAATGCTTTTTGAACCAGGTGACTTAGTGTAGGTCCACCTTCGCAAAGACCGCTTTTCGGAGAAGCGAAAATCCAAATTAATGCCCTGTGGTGATGGTCCTTTTAAAGTACTTGCCAAGATTAATGATAATGCATACAAGATAAAGCTTTCGGGAGACGACTATGGGGTGAGCACTACTTTTAATATTGCTGATTTGTCACCATTCTTTGGACAAAAAGACATAGAGTCGAGGATGACTCCTTTTCAAGAGTGTTCGTCCCTTGCATTGGTATTGGAAGATAGCTACGATTCATCAAGACTCCCGCGAGTATCCATCCTACGTCGAGAAGATCGGGCGACCCCGTATCAGACTAGCTAGCAGGACTAGTCGTAGGAAAAGATCTCTTTACCTGCTAGTCGAGACTCAAGCTGCTTGACTTCATCTCTATGCTACTCTTCCAGCCACCAGATCTTCTAGTCTTTTTCTTTGCTGATACAAGTAAGTTCACCGATCACTTTGGCCTATTCTTCGACCTAAGTGCGAGGCTTCCTCATTTTGACCGCTTTATCTATCGAAATGAAAAGAGTTAGAGAAAGATATCCAAATAAATAGTCTAAGGTTCATAACTTACTATTTATCTAGTCTTGCAACTTATTAGTGGTGGAATTAGCATTTGAGAGGTTGATTGTTTAGTCGATGTTTTCTTTCTTTAACTTCTGCGTCTCGACCCTCTCGTTATCAAGTGCGTCGGCTAAGGATTTTTTGTCACTCTTAGACCTGAAAAGATTAAAGAAAGACATAAAGAAGTAGACAAGTGGTCAAAATAGAAATAGACTACTTTGTACCAGTGACTTATCATTTCTCCGTCTTCTCAAAGAGTTCAGTATTTTGCTGTCGTAAAAACATGAGCTATCTGTGGTATTCAGCACAGTGACCATATCTTCCAAGGCCCTCTGAGTAGAAAAAGAGAGTGAATCTAAAAAACCAATTAAGAATGACTAGGCATTAGATGCTTACGTTCATGCTCATGTGAGCAAACTTGGCAAGTATCCGCCGACAATCCTCAAGTTGATTGAGCTCTTCCACTTTGTCCTACCACACCTTTTCAAGACATTCGTCATCAAAGACATTCCCTTGTTGGGAATATCCTTGGGATGAGAGACTCAGTTATGAGATTGACTTGAAGAAGATACCACTACAAAAGCAGGATTAAAAAACATAGAGAAGAAGTTGGGTTGTTCTTCTTCTTCAGCTATACCTCCTTGTAGAGGAGGAGGAACCTCCTAGGTGTTTTCCTCCTTGGCGTGGCAGTCGAAAGGATTCTCCACTTCTCAACCAGGTATCTCTACCTTATCTTTAGATACTTTCACTTCTATTTCGACCATCTCGATGGCCATAGTAGATTCAGCCTTGACAACAGCTTTTGTGGCCGAGATGGTGGTCAATTCTCCAACCTTCTTCTCTACTGTCTCTTCGACTGTGAGAAGAGAGGTAGGGGCTTCTCGATATAAGCATCCTCAAATAATGGGGGAGCCGAGCTAAGGATACAAGAAGAGAAGTAAATTGGCATTTAAGAAGACAAAAGGGTAAAATACAATTATCATGATCTTATTTGCATACCATCTTTTCAAACGCTTAATGTTGAATTTAGAAGAAACCCTTCCAAGGAAGGTTTCTTCAACTTCCCCTCCACGACCATGTCTGGTCGTTGAGGAATGGGGTCATCTTTGGTCGAAGATCTTGAACATGTGCTGGTACTCCTTGCTCTTCTTGCCCTTCCTGGTGGTCAAAACCGGTTACGACCACCTAAAGTGCAAAGTCCTTCTTGATCATAGGTTTTGCTGCTGCAATAGTCTTCTTTACAAAAGATACAAAACTCTTTTAGTTCTCCTTTTTGAGTTGCTTAATAAAGTCTTGAGAAGTGCCAACAGAGAAAGTTATGTTATCATAATAGTATGCTTAATAAAGAGGAGGAGAAGTACTCGAGCTTCCACCTTGCTTGTTGGCATCTTTTGTTAGTCGATATCTTTTCGCCAGAGGAGCCTTAGTTGCCCCTGCTTCTTCTTTGACAACCATTAGTTCGATCTCTTGGTCATTCTGACGATTCTCCATGCCTACTCACTACAGGAGAGAAGAATACTAAGCAGTTATTTTCTACTATTACGTGATCCTAAAGATGAGGTCGATCTTCAATTATCTTTAGGCGTTCTTCCATTTCTATGACAGACACATCTACCAAGATATGAGGAGCCACCACATTGAGTGATAGACCCATCTCACAAAGGAATTTGATTCGAATGTCAATCTCCCCCAATGGAAAATTTGCATAGATAGATTAAACAGTTAGCAATCAAAATTCTAAATCTAGCTAAGGGAATGATTTTGATTGTTACCCACCATTCTCATAGCCCCTAGTCGTATCCTTGGCCCCCGAGCACATCCACATAGAACGTGCTAATTTCTTCAGGGGGCTGATGCGCTGAGTGATGAAGTCCTTCACCACATGCCAACTTGTAAGCTCCTTCTCCCTTAAGTCTTATAGCAAGAATGTAGGGAGCTTTCTGAGTAAGGTCCTTAGGGACCGAATTGTAGGAAGAATTCTTCTCTGCGGCCTTCTCCACAAGGAAAGATGTCTTCACTAGTCGTCTCCTAGTAAAACCACCTTTTTCTAGTTCGGCAACAAAGACCAAGTAACAATATGGATGTATTCCTCCATCTTGCCATCGTGGAGTTTAGACCATAGCTCCCGGCAATTTCGATTTGTTTGCTCATTTCGTAGCAGTACCGAAAGAGTTTTAGATCTGAAGGAATCCCCCGGTACGCTTTGCACAAGTACACGAACATACTTAACATGATGATCAAATTGGGAACCAAGTTCACCAATTCTACCCCAAAGTGCTCGAGTATGACTGTGAGAAAGGGGTGAGTGTCAAACCTCAGAGCGATGACTCCAAATCCTCTATGTAAATCGCATTAGTCTAGGATCAGCAAGTGCACATAGCAGTAATAGGGATAAATATCAAGCACAAATGACCAACTTCATTAGATAAAAGAGTACGATATTATGACCAAAGTTTACATCAATACTCATTAGTAATAATAATAAAGGATAAACAACGAAAGCAAACTGATAAAAGAGAAGCCCAAGCCTGCTCACAAGTAGACGACAGCAAGACACAGCCCACTCGTCCTAGTCCTCACCGTAATCGAAGTCATCCTCCTCTGAGATGATAAAATAAGGGTGAGTACGAACTTATACTCCACAAGCCACACAGGAAAATACAATATAATGATAAAGGCAACAAAGAAAAGCTTATATGGTTATTTGAGCATAAAACAACATTTAATGAAATACAATAAATAGATTAAAATTGCTAAATTTAATATTAAAAGTAAAACATGAAATTTAAAAAAAGTATTACTATTAGTGGAGACACTGACCTAGCATTAACCTAACCATGAGTATTCCACCCAAACCATCTTTCTCTAAAAAGATACCACATTTCCAACTAAAACTATTTTAGGAAAACAAAGTCTAATCGTGAAAAACTTCACTCATCATGCCCATGACCGTGGGCATAGCTATCCGGGATAGTTTATACACTCTACAGAGATTGTACAACTTTACCCATGATATATGATAAACTCATTGTGTCAGCCTCCTTGGGTGTGTGACTGAGTAACCATAACAAGGCCATTGTAAAGCTATACCGTCAACCTAGCCATGCCTCTACTAACGTTTCACCCCAATAAGGAATCCACTAGATTGGAACCCCCTCTTGTGCCATGTGACACTTCTCATGGCCTACGCCACGCTCACACTTAGCTTATAGCGAGACTCAAGTTGGGACACCTAATTAGTTAGCTAGGATTGTCCCATACCAGTTTTGTGATAGTACAGAAAGAGCTTGGTAGCAGTAGCTCACAAACCGGTCCTTAAGTAACTTAGGCTCTAACCACATACCCCTTATGTCTAGTATCCATGTTGAGCCACCGAGCTACAATGTATACTAGCAAGCACCTACCACCTATCCATGGCCTAAATCTAAACCATGTTTCATTTTTGCTTTGAAATATTCTATAGACTTTCTTGACTCACCAAAGTCAAAAATATATTTTAAAAGCTTGTCATCTTATGTGAAAAGGTTATCCCAAATATAAAGTTATAACTATGCAGGTCTAAGAATTTTGCTATAAAAATTCACAAGTCATACTAGTGTACCAACTAGAGTTTTAATCTAAGGTGATAAGGTACAAGAGCTTGCAAAGTCAAAGGAGTCATAACAAATAGGTATTAACTAAAGTGAAACTAAAATTTAAATACAGGGAACAGAAAATTAAGCATGCAATATAATTTAAAAACAACATAAATTTATTTGTAAATTGGGATCAATATGATCAAGACTGTATGACATGCCATGCTCCGCGGTCTGATGTGAATTGTCTTCATAAAATTCTCTAAAATCGTCGCATTTTACACAACAAAATAACTCTCTAAATTCAAATAAAACTCAAATAAACTCCAAAATTTGAAAACATTACAAATTTAGATAGATCTTCTATTTTAGATGAATTTAAAATTTTGAACGGGCCTCTGGAAGTTTAAAATCCTAAATAAAAAAATTAGAATTTTTAGAATTATTTTTTAAAGGATATTTAGAATTATGACATCAGCAAGGGATTTTAATTTTTGGCATAATTAAATTTCTAAAGAAAATACGGATTTATAATGTCATGTTGATGTCAGCCCTACACATAGAAGGTGACATGGCGGATTTTGCTGACATAGCTGCCATATGGTGCTGATGTAGCTCAGGGGGGTTTTGACCCGGATGTGACATGCCACGTGGCGGCCACGTGGACCTATACCATTAGGTGGCACGCCACATGGTCTAACGCGGCAGGAGAGGCAAGGCATGGCTACCGTGTGGCAATGCGATGCTGGTTTGGCCATACAAATGGCGGCCAGGTAGCGTCCACGATGGCTATGCCATATGACATGGCCTCGCTGGCGAGGAGTGGTACTCTGGGCCTGATGATCGTCAGTGATGCGGTACACGGTGGCCACCGGTGAATGGAGCAATAGAGAGAGAGGAGTGTGAGGGGAGTTCAGTGGTGCATATGGACGTTACCGAGGATGGCTGGAAGACAGTCAGCAACGTGGAAGGTGGCAATGCAAATTAGGGCTCTGGCGAAGTAGGCCCTCCGGTGATGCTCAAGCCTGGCGAAAGGGTGGATGGCACTCGCCGAGGTGTGGTGAAGACGGTGGCGGCATCCTCGAGATAGGAGGCGGTGGGGCTTGGTCGAAATTCCTCACCTGTGTGCATCACCAGCACGGCTGAAGGAGAAGACGACATGAGAGAGCTCGAGGGTGTGGTAAGGGAAATTGGAGGGGAGGGCGAGGGCGGTGAGGTTAAGGGGTGCTCGGCGCAGGTTTATATAGGCCGAGGAGAGGTGGTCTCAGCGAGATTGCTCACCATAAATAGGGTGGCAATTTGGAAACAGGGGGAGGGAAGGAAAGAGGCAGGACAAGAAAGGAAAGGGCGTGGCATTTGGGGATTTGTTCCCCGAGTGGTACGGAGACCGAAACCGGAGAGAGGGGTGGGGAAGGAAAGCAAGAACGGTAGGGATTCGGGTAGTGGCCGGAAAAAGGAAAGAGCAAGGGGAAATAAAGGAAGGACAGCATGGCGGGGAAGAAGGACCTGAGAGGTGAGGCCCACCCGTCAGCGAGAAAGAGAATGAGAGAGAGGAGAGGAGAGGGGTGGCGGGGATGGGCCGGTGTGGGACGTGGCTCGGATAGAGCCATCCACGCATCGGTCCTAGGAGGGAAACAAGGGCGAGCGGCGGGGATGACGCGGGCGGCGATGTAGGTGCATCTAGACCATCCACGCATCGCACAAAGGGGAGGGCGGGAAGATTTAAAATGTTATTTTGTGTTTTAATTTTTTAGAAAAGCCTAGAAATTCATTTAAAGCTTAGAAAATAGCATGAAAATATAAATAAATCCCAGAAAATTCTCAAAAATTCAGAAAAAAGCAAGAAACCCAAATAAAATAGTTTTAGCTTGGTTTAACCACAAATGAACATTTGATTTATTAACTTCCTCTCTAGGCTTAATTTTAAGATTTTAGAAAAAGAGATTTTAAAACCAAGAAAGTCCAATAAAATAAAATAAATAAATGCACAAATTTTGGGATATCACAAACCTACCCCCTTAAGAGAATCTTGAGCTTGAGATTTGGGATGGCTAGCAAAAGAGATGGGGATGGATGGCCTTCAGATCGTCCTCTCGTTCCTAGGTGGTTTCATCTTCAGTATGATTGCTCCACTACACTCTGCAGAAATTAATGGTCTTCCTCCTGGTCTGATGCTCTGCTGTCTCGAGGATCTTGATAGGATGCTCCTAGTAGGTAATAACCTAATCTTGGACGAAACATTGATGCGAAGCAATAACGAATAAGAACGAATCTCAAAATAGAGATAGGTGTAATTCACATATTGATCAACATGTCGATGTGAAGCAATATTGTTCAAAGTTGAATTACGAAAGTAAGATTCTAAAAGCTACGTCATACTCATAAGGTATAGAAAAAGTAAATAAAAAATATAGTAAAGATTGACATGCGCGTATTTTTCATCAACCGATACAGGGTATTTACAGCCTAAAATAGCAAACTTAACTTTGGATTGTGTTTCAAGTCTCTCTCTTCGTGTTAGCTCAATCTTTCTCTGGATAGAATCTCTCTCCATCTTCAAATATTATCATTTCCCATCTCCAGTTATCAATTTTCTTTACATCTACATTTCCTCAGTCGGCATTTTTCGAAGGCTTCTTAGCATGGCCAATGCTTATTTCTAATTTAAATAAAATCCCAATCTTTCCTTATACTTATGTTAAACTAGTAAAGTGCCCGTGCGTTGCAACGAAAAACTAAATAAAAGTGATACATACTATCAAATAAATGTACGGAAGCATTATGGTTCTGTTCAGACAACTTACGTGTATCATCAATAAACGTCGAAACAAAGTGGCACTTGGGCGTGCTCTCTGTGCCTTTTAACATCCTTTGCACATATGGAGTTACTCGACTCACAAGATAAACAGCCTACCTTGTTCATTAGATAAAAGATATATGCTACTCTACAAAGTTGGTAGTCTTATGGATCTTTAAATTGCTTGTTCACTTGCTCGATCGCATCCTTCATACCTTCGAGTCTTCCAAGCATTGCATCCTCGTTCGTTCATCGCCAAGACCAAACAATGATTGGCTCTGTCACAAGTATATATTGTTGTATTAGCTACTTGTTGGTTTTCATCTCATAGTCCAATTACAAATTTGTCCATGACTACATGTGAAAGTGCACATCAAGTACATAATACCACTTAACTTCAATATGACGAGAGGTACTATGTCATCATTCATTATAAATTTTTTCTTCAAAAGAGGAATCATCATATCATTTTCAAACAATTAAACAACCATTATTTATTTGGGATGTCATTAGTGCTTGCTCTATTGAAGAGAACACAGGTTTCTCTGTTATTTGTTTTGTTATAATTTATTTCCCAAAAAAGCGACGAGGACATCTCGCATACAAGTGTGGATGACATGACAACAATTATAGTTTTCAAAGAGCTTGAAATGTATCGACTTGATAGAGTTCTAATCTATCATCATTTGTTGGGGTATTAAAAGTACAATATTGTGATAGGAACTTCATGCAAGCATAAATCTAAATCACATACAAATAGGGTAACTTTGCAGTTGCTACAAGAGTTCCAAATCCAAAATATCCAAATCAAATCGGCATAGATAAGCAAAGATGCTTAGTAATAATTGATTTTAGCATTTGGATCGATAAGATATTCTCATTTATGTCAGAGAGTTCAAATATTCACATGCATGCTTAGTAAACAAAGCCTCATCATGTCCTCGCAGACCATACCAAGAAACCTTGAAGATACTTGCTGCATAAAATAGAATGCCATTGACACCACTTAGTTGCTGTAGTACAAGGAGACCAATTCCTATCTAAAGAAATAAGACCAATAAGCAAAAAGGGGAACATTAATGTGTCAAAGCAAAGAATTTAATAGCAAGCCACCAACCATGAGAGGAACACTATATCTCTTCTCGCTTGATATCCGCAAATCGTATGGTTGTCCTCCTCCTCAATGATGCAACCGACCTCTGCAGAGACAAAGTATAAAAATATATAATTCACATTTCCTCATGATTTTGTTACAAAAATAAGATAAAATCACCACCAGTCTATATCACTTGAGAGAAATACATCGATAGGTGTAGCATAAAGCATAAAATTATCAACAATGCATGTATATCACTTGATAGCAACAAAACTGAAGCCTATTACTACTGGTTACCTTTATTTCATTTACTTCTGCTTTTATTTTCTGGTATAATGTACTATAGTGGGGATACATGATTATGGTTGAGACAGGGCGTACATTTGTTTACATTTAATTACGCATATAGCATTCCGCTGGACCATCAAGAAGTTATGATTTATGACCTTTGCACCCAGCCACCCAGGAAAACAAGAAAAGATGCCCCACTTACCATCGGCAAACTACTGCCCATGTCAAAAAAAGACACGTATGCATGGTAAAGACAATAAAGACAATGACATGCAGCAATAACCAAGATGGCATGACAAAGACAATCATACAGCGGGTGATACCCCTCATCGGGAGAACATTATATGGTTAAGGAATTTACCTCCTCTTCCTTCTTTTTCTTAGCCTCATCAAAAGCAGCCTTCTCAGCCTATAAGATTCAGCGTTGTCAGTACATGTTGGATCAACCATCAAATGACTACGTGATAAATCTTAGGTGAAGGGCAACAACATACATCCTTGTGCTTACCCCAGGTCTCTTCTGCAAATGTCTTGGCCAACTCAGGGTCATCAGTGATGAGAATGTTGTCAAACAAAGTTCCTGTTTAACCTGTAGATAGAAGAAAAATAAGGCATAACTAATTGTATTTTTGTCTTTTGAGCAGACTCAAGGAATTGTTGTGTATTCACTATTCAAAGACCAACCCGCCATAGCTCAATGCCGATGTACTTCAGTCGTCGAAAGCATAGATGTATAGATCATCCTTAAAGTCCTGTGAAGCACAAAGGAATCATTTGAGCATGCATATTTCACTAATTGAACAAGAGGTGGACACTGGTTCAATTTCAGAAAATGTACCGGTTGTCAATCATAGGTGCCTTCCATTTACCCCCGGTAGTTAGGGTTCTTGATTTTCCGACAAATGATATATAAGTTGATGTCGAAATTAGAATATGCATAGCTGATTGAAATGTTTCGCATAGGTAAACAGTAATGACCATACCTTTTGCTTCCGTGGTCCCTTGTATTCGTGGTTTGGAATGGTTGGGGCAGTCCATTCACCATCTTTCTCATCATCCCAGTCCTCAAAGTGCACAAAGCACATTAAAATTTAAAATCCACATTATTATGCACCATATAAAGTATAGAGTGGATTATCAAATTAAGAACCTTCTTAGCATCGTGATCAGAATTTCTTTGGGAATATCATCATAGCCCCGAAATAACAAATTATGAGTCATATTGCATAAACAAAGAACATACAGACTCCTTTCTAGCTTCACTGTTAAAAGAAGTAATGCATAATCTAGCAAGCATTATGTCATATGGTGTAAAAGCTCTTAATTATGATCAGGTAATGTTTTCACTTTTCATTTCGTTATTTATATACATCATAGTATTCACATGGCAGCAACAAAGGAAATAATACCTCTGGCTTCTTGTCCTCAGGATAGGAATGTACTCCTTGTCCCAGTCCTCTGGCTACAATAATCAAGGCATTATCTCAGTAACTATTGAAGAAGCGTAAGCAAGGCAATTCACACAAACTGTAAGCGTAATCAAGGCATTACATGGTCCGATCGAATCGAAACGAAGTGGCAGTCCAGTCGAGGTGGGAATCGGGGCGTGCCTGGGCTTGAAGACGCCTGTCTTGTCGGCAGCGGGGTGGGGAGGAGGGGAGGAGGCGGCGGCGCGGGGTGGGGTGGGGGGAGGAGGTGGCGGCGGAGCGGAGAGGAGGCAGCGGACGGAGAGGGGGAGGCGGCGGCGCGAGGAGGGGAGGATGCGGCGACGAGGGGTGGGGAAGTAGGAGGCGGCGGTGCGGGGGACGGAGAGGGGATGGGTGGCATGGGGTTAGGGGCGGCAGCGGCGCGGGCTAGGGAGGAGGTGGTTCGGGGAGGAGGATGTGGCGGCGCGGGGGTGGTGAGCGGGAGGAGCGGGAGAGGAGGCGGCGGCGGAGCGGAGGAGCGGGGGAGGAGGCGGCGGCGGAGTGGAGGAGCGGGGGAGGAGGCGACGGCGGAGCAGAGGAGTGGGGAGGAGGGGAGGCGGGAGGAGGAGGGGGAGGAGGCGGCGGCGTGGAAAGGGGGAGGGGGCGGTGGGGGGAGAGGAAGGAGGGCTGCGGGGGAGAGCGAGGGGGAGGAGAGAGGAGGGCAGGCGGCGGCGCGGGGTGGGGAGGGGGAGGAGGCGGCAGCGACGTGGAGTGTGGGGAGGAGGCAGCGGCCCGGGGTGGGGGGAGGAGGAGGCGGGGGGTGGGGAGAGCGAGGGGAGGCGGGCAGCGCGGGAGAACTAGGGGAGGTGGGCGCGCAGGAGAACGAGGCAGGAAAACGAGAGAGGCGGGGGGGGCGGCGGGGAGTGATGGGATTAGGGGGGCAGGCGCTGGGGGAGAGCTAGGGTTTAGGAGATGGACGGTTCGGATTAGTCAAAGCGAATCGAATGACTTAAAAAAGTGAGGGAAGAGATATAGGAGAGGAATCATCAACCACCAACTCCTTCTTTTATACTAGTAAAGATAAAGATAAAGATAAAGATAAAGATAAAGATAAAAATAATAAAAATATTTTTACTGACTATTTTGCTTACCAAAATCTAACAACAACAGACATAAATTTGCTAACGCACGCTAGCTAAGTAGCAAGTGGTTTCGATTTTGGAGTGAGGCGCGCAGCCTCAGTCTTTCCCCTCTCTTCCCCATTGCTTTGGTCTCTACGTGGTGACCACACCGTCGTGTCTGTACTGATGGCACTCCTACTCAGCGACCGCTCTGTCCTCTTCTCTAACCCTTTCCGGAGGTGCCCGAGGAGGGGGAGAAGATGTGCGAGTCGCCTAGCCGCTGCTCGCCGATGTTGCCGCCCTCCTCTCGCGACCAGTTTGAAAGCTTCCGAATACGTAACAACTTCTCGGCCTCAGTCGGATAGGTCGGTGATGGGCTTAGCCGCTTAGTCTTATTTTGTACCCAGCCTATTCAGGCCACGCCTACTTCAAACCTGACATGGGCTTTGACATTTTCAGGCTTCCTTTAACATGGGCCCGATTATGTATAGGAATAATTTCAGGACGCAAATACGAACAACAGAATATTTAAACAATGTCTTGCCACATTATGAATAGTGCTACTAGCATCTAACTACATATAGATTTGACTAATTAAATTAACATTTGACGAATAAAGGCTAGAAAAAAGCCTCCATTTGAGCATTGACTTATCGCACATCGAAGTCCAAACGCATATACAAAATGGGGTTGGATTATTGTCTGACATAAGTAGAACTAATTAGCACTTTGCATATAATGTGTTCACCTAAGTGACTAGACTTGTTTTACTTGTTCCAGCAGATCACGAGAAAAGCTTGTAGGTCTTGGCTTGGACGATGATCGAGCGGAGACCTCCAATAGGCGCCAACACGGACAGAAGCACGCCGATGATTATGCATATCTTCCAGCCAATCAAATTGAAATTGTGAGTTAGGAGTCTCCATTATTGCAGGTACATAAAGATGTGAGCATCTAAAAATACAAAAGGCAAGTTATGTAAATAATAACTTACCCAGTTGATGAACCAGGACAGGCCAAACTTCTTTGGCTTCTTGATAATCAACCACATGATGCAGGGAAGCTGTAGAAACAATTTCAATTCAGTTAATAGATTGAAGCAACTTATATAGTACTCCCTTTGGTCACAAATAGATATTGTTTTGGACATTGAAACAACCACATAATGTAAAACGTAATTTTAATCACTAATTTATATTATAATATATTTATAGAACTCAATAAAATTATAATATTATATATAAAAGCACTTATCGAGATAAATCTATACATATAATTTTCATATATCCAATCTAAATATTTAGAAAGATATCGATAGTCAAAGTTTTAAAAAATTTAACTGTATGTATTCCAAAAAAAGTATATTTGTGACCGTAGAGAGTCTAAATAGTAATAATGACGAAGAAACTTACGAAGTAGGATGTCGGGGCATACGCAAAGCCACCGAAGAACCCTACTAATCCACCGAAGAACGGTATAACGATGCCAACCAGCATGGTGAATGCTGCACAGGTAAAGCGTAAAAATGAGCACTGACATATTTTGTGACATTACCAAACTTTATTAGATTGTAGTATTGTAAACTTGCTGTGATTAATTGCACTCTTACGCACCAACGAAGAGCGAGCGTTCAATCAAACGAAGAGGCAACCCAGGCTTGAATCGTAGCTGCTTGACCAGGAAGGTCTCAAGCATGTCGAACACCGGCATCGCGTAAATCTGCATGCACGTGCAAACGTCAGTACGTACATGATCATATATATTCTGTAATATGTAATGCATGCATGTACATGTATGTATGTATGTATTTACCTGGTAGCTGCCAATGATGTGGACGACGACGAACATGTTGGCAGCGGCGATGAGCCAGCGCGGCTTCTCAAGGGTGATAAGAATGTTGTCTTCGACGGAGTTGCCGAAGATGTAGTAGCCGACGAAGGCGACGGGGAGGTAGCAGGCGGAGATGACGACGTAGGCGACGACGACGCCGAGCCACATGGGCTTCTTGGACGGCTTGTCCGGCGTCGACGGGATGGTGGCCTGGATCTCCAGCACCACGTTGTGCCCCGCATACGTGAACGCGATGTCACCGAGCGCGCTCAGGAAGTTGAACGTCTGCCCCGCCGACGTCGACGCCCTCAAGCTGTAGTCCACGCCCTCCTGCCGCCCCTTCTGCAGCGACGCCCCCCACGCGATCGTTGAGTAGCTGCAATAACATTTGTGTTATTTACACGCATGAAATAATATCGTTGTAGCAACAGATGCGTGCGTACATGCATCTATACTATAGAGGTACGTGATGCAGAATGATATGTGCCTGAATCAAAATTGAACTACTTGATATAGATCAAGCCAACGTACGTGAGGGACATGACTGCGGCGAGGAGGGAGACGGCGCTGATGGAGTTGAAGTTGGGGAGCTGGGAGAGGAAAAAGTGGATAGAAGCAAAGATCATGATGAAGTAGGTGGTCCGGATGTGCTCGCAGTCCGGGCAGACGACGCTGTGGAACTTCTGGAGTGAGTTGCCGCCGGTGATCATGTAGATGATGCAGAGGCTAACCTCGACCATGAGCTGCTGCGGCACGACGATCCAGAGGCCAAGCTTCTCGCCGAAGGCGTGCTGGCCGAGCTCATGGTAGCGGTCGAAGCGCTTGCCGGGGACGCACTCGTGCATCTCCACCAACTGCCACAGTGTGTAGAGGGTGATGACCAATGACAGAATCATCGCCGCCACTCCAGGACCCCTAGATTAAAAAAAAAGCATGCTTGTTAGTTTTCCAGTGTAGAGGGTGATCACCAACGACAGAATCATTCTTACTTTCTAAAAATGACTGTAAAAGGTACCTCCCAGATGTGCCATGTCATTGTTAGTTTGCGCAATATGAAAAACACAACCGGCAGTACTCGCTCAGTCAAATGTTTCGTTATATGGTTAGATAGCTCCAGAGTTGCAGAGCACACTATATATTTGCTATTCTGATAAAATAACATATCTGTTTGAGGTTCACACACTTTTCTTTATTTGTAAACAGAATGGCAAGCGGCAACATGACTTTTACAAGCAATTCCGCAACGCATGCTAACCATGTCGGCATAATGAAAATGAATGATTAGATTGTGACCACCTGCAACACATAGCGAGGTGACCGGTCAGCGGTTCACTGGTTCTAAAATACTAATATTTTAACATCATGTATTTCGGTTTTTTTAAGGATTACCCCCGGTTTATATTAAGCTTAAAACAGTACATGGACCCACTGATACAATTTTGCCCTCCAAATTGAAGAAAATTACAACGATGCTCCGCCACCGACGGTCGTCGTTGGCTCCGAGGGCTGGGATGACGGACCAAAAAGAAAAAAGGTAGGATGCATCGCCGCACGAATCTCCACTTTGACGGAAGTTTGGGGAGGTGAAGGATGACAGAGACGGGGAAGACGGAGATTGGAATAATGGATCGATGGGAGACATTTGAAGGGTGGCGTGGCGGGCGGCTGGTGTAGCATAACGCGTTAGTCAACCTCAAGTATTGCTTTTCGCAGGGCAAGTGGTTTATCTCCACACGCTTCCATATAAACTTACAGTTAACGATATATTTTTTAAGATAAATTCTATATATAAAATATAGTAGATAATATAATGAATTCAATTATACTGATTAAAATTATATATAATTATTTTTCTCTACGTATTATCTCTCATAAATAGAATTCAAAAATTAAAAACTAAAATTATAGCCTAAAAATATTCACCCCTATGTAACAAAATTGCGAAGAAGATTGTATGAAAAGAATAAAACGCCCAACTATTTGCCCTTATGATCAATTAACTCTGGTTCCTCATGAGGTGTATACGTACAGATGAACACATCAATATCTATCCATCTTGCATTCTTGCTACAATTAGCCAGTCCAAAAGGGGAGAGGCCAGAGGTAATCAGCGATGCACTCCAATTAAGTGTGCATTTTTTGGGTTAATAGTTTATGATTTAAATATTTGAATTTTGATATATATAAAAAATAATTATATGTGATTTAGTCGATATAGTTGAACTTAACATATTTTTTACTATAATTTTTTTATTAATTCATCTTAAAAAAATATACTGTTTAAAAGTTAGTTACTGTAGATAGACATAAACCAATTTTAGGTCTAAAAGAACCCTAAGTTCTGAAATTTCTATTTATCTGGTACGTGCTTAACTAAAAACAAAACCGGAAATCTCGGTAAAACATAAAGATTGACGATCGAGAGGGAGAATAAAATGAAGGCGTACCATCCGAGCTCGGACATGGCGTAGGGCAGGCTGAGCACGCCGGCGCCGACCATGGCGGTGACGTTGTGGAAGGCGGAGTACCACCACTTGGCGTTCCTCGACGATGTGATCGGCAGCCAATCGTTGATCGCCTTCTCCTTCGCCTCCTCCTCCGCCGTCATATTCATGGCTGCTGGCGCCATATCTCCGATCGATGACCACAGAGTTCCCTCGCAAGGATAGATCTAAAACCTGAAACTTCGATCAACTATTCCATATACAGCAGCTGATCGAGTTGTCCCTGTTGGGCACTAAGAAGGAACAACAAGAACCAATTAAAAATCTATTGCAAGATGAAGACTGAGAAGGCACAACAAAGTCCTACGGATGGGACGGAGTTGGAGCAATTAGATGAGGGAGAAGAACAGCACATACGTTCGTACGGAGTCGCGCACCCGCAGTCGCCGCCAACGAACGACCCGAAAAATAATAGGTTTGCTAGGTCCTCTCTTAACGTGGTCAGGCTTTATTATTTATATATCATTAAGGACTCCAACATCAATCAGTTTAAAAGCAGAAAAACAATATTTCCACAAATTACGGATCTGTAAGATTCTCGTTTGTTTATTGGGTCGAGCAGCTGTACAATTTGACGTAACTACACCCCGTTCTCTCTTGACCAATCAGCGGTCAAAGGAATAGGCTCAGATCGATGCACGAGTCCTGCGCGCACGTAGTTAACACTGTGCAGGGCAATTAGGTTGTGGCACGTATCGTTTTTGTTAACTAATTAACAGAGAAGGATGGCACGCGTATCGTTCCGAACGAAACTCCTCTTGACAAACAAGGTTTTTCCTTACGGGAAAAACTTTTTTATCTCTTACAGACGACATCCTCTTATCTCATCCAGGATTTATTTTTTCTTGAGATTCGCACTATTTTATTTCTTACTATATTCTCTATTCCTTAAAATATATATGCATTGATCTCGAAGTAAAAAAAAGGGATAAATTGGATGGTGACTGTGATAGGAGTGTATCTTTCGCTAGAACTTCTCAGAAAATAGGAGAACCAGACAATCGAGAAGAAACAGCCAAGAAAACTTTACACCTCATTGCAGAAATTTCCCTAGGAGAAAAAGAAATATTTGGCAAACGAATTCTATAGGCTGCTGTAAAATACTCTTTCCGTTCTTTTTTTTACTTGATATTTTTTACTTTTTACGGTTTTTGTTATACGACTTTAATCATTACTTTTTATAACTTTACACTAAGATATACTAATAAAATTATAATATCATAAAAATATTTTTAATGACAAATATAATAATATAATTTTTATATAGACAATCTACATTGTTTTAAATCTATTGGTGGTTAAACTTTAAAAATTTTGATAGTACAGATTCTAGTAAGTCAAGGAAAAAATGAACACAGTAGATATTTGACTAGAGACCTGCACATAACTGCGAAAGGTAGACGCGTGAAACTAAGAAGTTTCAGACCAGTATATTGTCACCTAGCACTTGTCAGAAAACGTAGGACCACATAATGGGCAGGAAACTCCCAAGAAGACTTCAGATTTCGTTGTTAAAGCCACTATAGGAAAAAGAAATGTTTGACTAAAGAATTCTAATTTGTGGACTACATTAGATATTTGACTAGAGAATTGAACGCAATTGCAAAACCGGAAATTGATTTTTGTGGACAGCCGTGCTTGATCGCCTCTTCGCAAGGATAAACAAAATAACCTCAACGCAATAATTTCTAATGATTTCATTGTCAGGATTTCAGAAGAATCACACAAAGAAGGAAGAAGACGAGAATGATCAAAGGGGGAGAATGATCAAAGGAGAAGAATCACTATTTTATCAAAAGCGAAGAATGATCAACGCAAAAATTTACTATTAATTTAAATAGGGTGAAATTTGTGAGATTGAACTTAAAAAGGGAGAGAATGCTTGAAACGGTTTAAATGGGGTGAATGCGTTTTGTGAGATTACGAAAGAGCAAAATGAGCTTTTAGATAAAAAAATGCATTTGGGTCATAATTGATCGTCTGCATTGTATTTGTTCTTGTTTGCTCTTTTGGTATCTTGTCTTGTTATGACAATTGTCAAGACGAGCAATCGTTCTTTTATTTGGACCGTAGCAAGATTCTGCTTTTGAGAAATTTTAGGTGTGGATAGAGCTTTTGACGAAAACTTGCTCTTTTTTTGTCTTAGCACTATTCCACATCTTGCCAGTGGTCATGTTCCTTCTTTCTCTTGAAAATGGACCATTAGTGGCTCTTGCAACTTATTTGCTTTAAATGTCTTTACTATTATAAAAGAAAGAGTTGGTGGTTGCCGAAGCCTCCATCCAATCTAGACCGTCGGATCTTCTCTCCTCCTCCCGCCACCCGGCCAACCCTAAAACCCTCCCACCCGCGCCCTCCCCACCCACCCTCCCACCCGCACCGCCACCTCCCTCCTCCCCCCTCTCCCCTCCCTCCCCCCGCGCGCCACCTCCTCCCTCCCTCCCTCCCGCGCGCCACCTCCTCCCCCTCCCTCCCACCCCGCGCGCCGCCTCCTCCCTCCCTCCCCCGCGCATTGCCTCCGCCGCCTCCCACCCCACCCCCGCCGCCTCCTCCCTCCCTCCCATCCCGCCGCCGCCTCCTCTCTCTCCCCCGCCGCCTCCTCCTCCCCCCCCTCCGCCTCCATCGCCTCCTCCCCACCCCGCGCCGCAGCCGCCTCCTCCTCCTCCCCACCCTACGCCGCAGCCTGCCTCCTCTTCCCCACTCGCACTGGCCGCCGCCATGACTTTGCCTGACGAGTGGCCCTCCTCCTCTAGATCCGGTGTCGATGGCGCCCCCCTCAACTGCGTGCTCCGCCGCGCCCCTTCCACAACGCCGCCTCACTGCCCTCCGCAGCTCCCTCCACCGCCCGTACTGCAGCTCTCCTCCTCCCCAGATCCGCGCCGGGGTGCTCTACACCGGCGATGGTGGAGGCGGCGCGCCGCGGCGGTCGGGTTGTCGCCCCGGCGCTAGACTTGGAACCATGAAAATTATCTCTTTGATTGAGAAATAACCTCAGTTTATTTGGCATGTATCCAAGGACTGCTCCTACAGAGTGATATGTCGCTGCTTTTATTCTCTTCATTATTGATTTTGTTATGTTCTATTGATGGCAGGAACACCGCTTAATTTGATGGTACAATTGTTCGAAGGGTTTGAAAATCTTGTTAAAGCTGTGGTCACAACCTTGATCAAGCTACTTTCCTTTTTCGCCTTTTCATATCCAAACCAGGTGATGAGGCTTGAGAATGTCCATCCTTCTATGGCACCATCCCGATTGCTGTGATAAGCCACACCATCGGTCTATAAGTGATGCTGACATGAGCACTTGTTTACAGTGTCTTGACAATCTTGTGTCTTTGTGCAACATCTAGCAAGCAAATCACCAGAGATCCCCGAGGAGGAGGAGCATATATTACTGAACTCATTTGAGCGGATCAAATCCATTGAGGCTGATCTGGAGAGGACCAAAAGAGTAAGTTCTTGTGCTGTACCATTTTAATTGATTATGCTAACTTCAAAGTTCATATTTATTATTTAATTTGAGATCATATTTGATAGTATGCATCACTTTTATTTGGTTTTCCGTTGCAACGCACGGACACTTTGCTAGTATAAAAGAAAGAGTTGGTGGTTGCCGAAGCCTCCATCTAATCTGGACCGTCGGATCTTCCCTCCCCCTCCCGCCACCCGGCCAACCCTAAAACCCTCCCACCCGCGCCTCCCCACCCACCCTCCCACCCGCGCCGCCACCTCCTCTCCCTCCCCTCCCCTCCTCCCTCCCCCCCGCCCCTCCCTCCCTCCCTCCCACCCGCGCCACCTCCTCCCCTCCCTCCCACCCCGCGCCGCCGCCTCCCCTCCTCCCACCCCGCCCGCCGCCTCCTCCTCCTCTTCACCCGCCGCCGCCTCCTCCCCTCCTCCCACCCCGCGCCGCCTCCTCCTCCCCCCCCTCCGCTCCGTCGCCGCCTCCTCCCCACCCGCGCCGCGCCGCCTCCTCCTCCTCCACCCGCGCCGCAGCCTACCTCCTCTTCCCACCTCGCGCCGCGCGGATTTTGCCTCGACGAGTGGCCCTCCTCCTCTAGATTCGGTGTCGATGGCTGGCCCTCGCCTCAGTGCTCCGCCGCGCCCCTTCCACAACGCCGCCTCACTGGCCCTCCGCAGCTCCCTCCACCGCCCAGATCCGCAGCTCTCCTCCTCCCCGATCCGGCCGGGGTGCTCTACACCGGCGATGGTGGGGCGGCGCCGCGGTGGTCAGTTGTCGCCCCGGCAACGGTCCCGTGAGGCAACACTACGAGGGCATAGCCATGGGGCCATCACCTCGACCTTCGCCCGGCCTCGGCGTCGGCCCCTTCACGCTCTGTTAGCCTCACCCTAACCACCCATCGCCCGATCCACCCCGCTTGGGATTAGAGGTCGTCGGTGGCTTGCTTGCTCGCTTCGCACGCAGAGGAGAAAAACTTGTCTTTTAAACAACCTCCTAGCTGAAAGTTTCAATTTTTTTGGGGGTGAATTCTGACGTGAGAGCTCGCTATTGGTGTAGGGATGCCGATTTCCGATGCGTTCGCGCAGATAGAGCACCAGCCCAACATTTACGATGTTGTCCACGTGAAGTACTTCGATGAGGTTTGTGATGCTCGGCTTCGTTTGATGCTACCAGAGCCACCGAAATAAGCTTAACCGATTGGTGTTGTTGCTTCTGTGGCTTCAGGAGCCTCTAAAGTTGGATTTTGTCATAAGCTTTCCGGACCACGGGTTTCACCTACGCTTCGATCCTTGGTCACAGGTATGTTTTTATTGGTACAAACATATGCTTGGATTTTCGTCGATACTTGATTGCATCTTAGGCAGCATTGAACTCACTTATACTGAATGTATGAATACAACATTTGTTTGTAAAGAATTGAATTCTATACTGAACCGCTTATATAATCAAATTTGGGTGGCTTATGAATTGTATAAACTAGAAAGTGTAGCACAGAACCTTGTAATAGGGAAATGCCATAGTAATTTGAATTCGACAATAAAAATTACTTCAAGGATATGTGTTGTATTCTATAAAAAAGCATGCTTTACATGTGCTAAAGTCGGTGAAATTTATTCATCATCCTTCAGAAAATGCTACAGGTCATTTCTTTTTCCTTGCAAAGGCTCTATCTCATAGAGATTTATGATGTTAAGAGACTGCAATTGTGATATGTAACATCTCTAAATGGGTGAGGAGCTTGTAGGCATTACTTTTTATTTTTTTAGTCTGTATTATGTAGCATGGTCACTCATTTCACCTTAACCATTCTGCACAAGGCTCTGAGCTGTGGCAGAAAGGTGGCTCTGGTTTTGGTGACCCGGAGTGGTTGGACTCTTGTAGGTATTAGGGGTGGGGTGGGCCAAATCTTTCGGGTGCAATTTTTCTTATGTCCCCTTTAGAGAAACCTGCTCGTTTTAGCCATTCTGCATGAATAAGAGTGGGATGTGATGGCTCGCCACGTGCCGATCACTTTACGTTCCTACTACATATCTGTGATGCTTACTGCTGAGATTACCTTTTTTCAATACATGCTGCGTTGTTGTTTACCGAGTACTGACCTTAATTATTTGCCAAATGGAGTCACTAGAATACTGGATATTGCGTTATCATAAAAGGGCAGCTGTTAGATTGGGCTGAATTGATTTGTAACTTACAAAAGCAATTATTTATCCGAAGAATTGACATTGCTATGATTAATTATTTGCATATCAATGTTCAAGTTTTTCCCTTTTAGCTACCTATGTAACTATGAAATCCGTTTGTAAGGAAAATTATCTATTTGGCATATCAATGTTCAAACTCAGAATTGTCTATTTGGTTTTGTGCTAGACTTGAAACCATGAAAATTATCTCTTTGATTGAGAAATAACCTCAATTTATTTGGCATGTATCCAAGGACTGCTCCTACAGTAGTGATATGCTGCTGCTGTTTTATTCTCTTCATTATTGATTTCTGTTATGTTCTATTGATGGCAGGGAACACTGCTTTTAATTTGGATGGTACAATTGCCCGAAGGGGTTTGGAAAATCTTGTTAAAGCTGTGGTCACAACCTTGATCAAGCTACTCTCCTTTTTCTGCCTTTTCATATCCAAACCAGTGATGAGGCTTGAGAATGTCCATCCTTCTATGGCACCAGTCCCAGTTGCAGATAAGCCACACCATCGGTCTATAAGTGATGCTGACATGAGCACTTGTTTATAGCGTCTTGACAATCTTGAGTCTTTGTGCAACATCTAGCAAGCAAACCACCAGAGATCCCCGAGGAGGAGGAGCATATATTATTGAACTCATTTGAGCGGATCAAATCCATTGAGGCTGACCTGGAGAGGACCAAAAGAGTAAGTTCTTGTGCTGTACCATTTTAATTGATTATGCTAGCTTCAAAGTTGATATTTATTATTTAATTTGAGATCATATTTGATAGTATGCATCACTTTTATTTGGTTTTTCGTTGCAACGCACGGGCACCTTACTAGTCCAAAATTCAAATTCAAATTCTTGCCTATTGGATGTTTATCAAATTATTCATCAAGAAGAAATTGTAAGAACATGCGGTGGCAACCCTACGAGAGTGATACATATTTGATATTACTTGTGCCTTACTTTTGTTATTTGAGTTCGATTTTGAGAAATTACAGTTTGATCTGTTGCTTTCTAGAGCTTGTGGTCTAACCGACCCTAGTGTGGTGGTCTGATTAGCAAGCGGTGATACTAGCACTTGAGATGTGGTTTGACTAGTCTATAGTAGTTCTAGGTCTTTTATAGTTTTTGGCTTGAGACCTGGTGCGGTAGTTCCGACATTGTAAACGTGGTATGATCGGAGAGAAGCGATCTGACTGGCTATTGGATGATGGTCTAACTAGTTTGATGGCCGTGGTCAGAGCAGACTTTGTGGTAGTGTGTTGAGTTGAGTTTGTTTTGGATTGTTAGTCATAGTGGTGTCTATGCAATTGTTAGTAATAGGGTTTTCCTGTAAGTGTGAGTCATAGTGTGTCCATACATGATTTGATCTATTGAGAAGTGTCAAGTGCATGTTATTTGTGTTTGGATCAAATTCTTAGTCTTTAGTGTGTAGGTGTTTTGATGATTGTTGCAGCAAGATCGAGGCTTGGTGGCCATAGAGTGTCGCGTAAGTCCAGGTGAAATAGTATCTCAAGTCGAGAAGTACGGGAGAAAGATAGGGGTTGTGAAGAGGCAGTATGTGCATATGATGTGCTAATTATATTTATGCATTTCAAGTGGTGACGCTTTTTCAAAATAGACGTACGATCTTGATGGCAAGTAATTGAACATTATGGACTGTGTTGTAATGCATTGTGTCATAAAACTCAGACGTTTTAAGTGGTGACAGCTCGGCGCAGGCATACGATCTTGGCAATGAGACGTTGGGCATGTCATCTTTGTGAAGATCGATGGGTGGTAATTAATAAAATTATCCAATATCATATATGAATTCATGGGAAGTTAAAAGCTGTTGGTAGTTTGGAAGCAAAATGAGTGAAAAATTAATGAAATGTCACTAGGACTAGAGCAGCAACCATTAAGGGGGCTTTCCGAATAGCGATGGCTTCTGGCTGAAATTTCACTGTAATTGGTTTATTTTTTTACTATAACTGAGTTGGTTTATTTGGCATAATTAAATTTTAAAAAATATAAAAATAAAAACGGCATGCTAAACTATCATGGACAATATAAAGAAACACGGGAAAAAACCATAAACATTAAAAAAATAAAAAAGCAATAAAAAAAGCTACAATGGTACGGAAGCCGCACCATCGCCCTTCGCTGCCACCCGTTGCTCTTTTGAGCAGGGCGTTACCAGCTCCGGACCAATGTTAAGATTTATATAAAAACGTTTTCTTTAACCCATGGTCCAACAACTTTTGACGTCTTCAGGTTCTTTATTTCACCCTCTATTTTAATCGAATATGATTGGTTTCGCACATGGTAATAAATGACTAGCAACATATATTTGGGAGCATACGTAATACATGACAGAATATATTTGATTTAGGGGCGCTCACGACGGCTTCTAGAGATGTGATGGCTTTTTTTTCAACTGTTGCATTTTTCTGTTTTTTTATTTTGTGTTTTTTCGTATTCATTTGTATTGTCTGTAATAGATTAACATGTTTTTCTATTTTTAATTTTTTTAAAATTTTTTAATTATACTAAATAAGCCAACTTAAATACAGTAAAAAATCAGCCAATTACAGTGCAAAAAATCATAAACCATCGTTATTCTGAACCCATTTCAAATGAGGATTTCTTATCCTACCCAGGTTTTGAACCCCAATGATTAATTAATGAGCTATTTGGTTGAGAGAGTCTTTAGGTGCTATTTATTTGGGCTTAAAACGCTCTAGCTTACAATTTATTTTGTATTATAGTGATGAAAATGTATTGTAACTATTAATAACTTTTGTAGTGAAATTAAATTTTAAAAAATAATAAAAATTATATTATGATAGATAAGAAAAAATAAGAGAAAAAAGATTAAAAAAAGCTAAAAATACCATATCATCAAGAAAAACAAAAGTTAAAAAATTAAAATTTAGAAATTAGAAACAGAAACTGGGCAGGATCTAAGTCGCTCAAGTCATCGCGTGTACCCTACCATCACATGCCGCCGATTGCACATGAGGTCCATTGTAGAAGCACTGTTGTCGCTAGGCCAACTTGCTGTACCAATTGGTCAACAGCGGCGTTGACAGCCATGTTTGAACGTGCCGAGGACGCATGGGGCGGAGAGCATTGCGTGCGTGAGGGTAGTCGGGTAGGTCGAGCCTAGCAGCGCGTGGTCCTGTGGGAACTGGGAACCGAGGTTCACTGGCATAAGCAAGTTATCAAATCGTTGAGTGACTTGACTACTCATTGTTAACTAGCCGCTCAGCGACGCCATGTTCAGCGTCAGCATTGGGCTTTTTGTTTACTATTTATTTTTATTTATTTTTTCTGTTTTTATTTTTTCATGTATTCTTTTGTATTATCTGTGGTGGGTTAAAATATTTTTTATTTTTATTTTAATTTAATTATGTCAAATAAGCCAACTCAGGCACAATAAAAAAATCAACCAGCTATAGTAAAAAAAATCATAAACCATTGTCATTCTGAACGCTACCTAATCGTCAAGCGATCTGGCCATTTGTTGTTTAATGGTTGAACATTTATCTATATCACTTAATTATAGAGTGACAGATAATTATTTCTATAAAAAAAGTATAATACTGTAATTTAAAATAAGAGAAATAGTTTTTTTAAATTCGAGCCAGAACTGGGAGCTAACAAGGGTAGAGATGAAAAGTGGACACGAATTATCTATATTATCCAGTTACTGTATTCGATAGGATGCGTATATGGTATAAATTTTTCCATTCGATTAACAATTTATATCCTATTCGTATTCGAATTCGCATAAAAAATATGGTACGAATATGGCATGGACTTTTACCATCCAAAATATTATTTTATTTGGACTATCCGTATCTGTATTCATATACAACGAAACAATATGTATATTTTATTACAATATAACTAATTAGTTGGACAAGTTTTTTTAATTGAACGTAAATTTGTATTTCTTTAGATGAAGTAAATGAATTAGAATGGTTAAACGTGATTGTACGAGGATAAAATATCATTAATGTCTTCATACTACATAAGTTATGAGAATATCTATATCTGATTGTATTGAGTAGATAATCTATTCGAATTCGTATCCGACATTTGTCCGGTCTATATTCATATCCAACGTTTGTTCGATTCATATTTGAATCTGAGAGAAAAATATAGATACGAATATGATTTGATCACTATCCAATCCGTATTCGATCTGTTTTCACCCATAAACAAGGGCCACGCAGTGGCAAATAAGCAAGCGCCGCGAGCACGCCCAAGATGTGATGTTTCATGCCTTGTGTTGTAGACGGTCTTTCTACATCTTCCATGTGCGGCCTATGAGGCTATACTTTTTTTATAGTGAGTACAACAAGGATGTATTCATGTAACTCCACACACACTCATACACCACCTGGTTGCGTCCAATACATACGTTTAAAATGAAACGGAGACTCAAGAGTCTCACAAAGCGCAGACACACACTTTAATTACTAAAAACACACACGTGCACATATACTTATAGACACTATTCATATAAACAATACCAAAAAATATTATTCATATACTATTTATATAAATAGTACCCATAAAAATAAGATGACCGTGACTAGAAGCCGGGTGGCCAGGGTGCACAACCGCACACACTGCCAACTGAGCCCAGCTCAGTCCCCTATGAGGCTGTACTTGTCGGATGTGATTCGTTACCAAAACTTAGAATCTTTCTCCCCTGTACTACTATTAACGATAAAACAAGACTCCACGTTATGCGTCAGCAAAACTTTTGATTCAATAAACTGTGCGATCATGAATACTTTTTCAAACATAAAAATCCTTTAAACTGTATGTATAAAATGAATATACTAACAAAAACAGTTTATTTAATCAAATATTCATAAAATCTTCATATAAGCTATCATCCCTTCCTGTATGTATTGATATATATGTTGATATATAATGAGCTACAAAGTATCATGTAAATTACTGGGGTGGAATAAAGGACATATAATGTGGATATCTAATCCCTGAATATAGGATAATCTAGATCCATATTTGTATTTATCAGATAGTGAGTTACCGAATCCATATTCACACATAACAAAAGAAGTCAGTATTCGTATCCGATTTGATATTATCTGATAAATATTCAAACGTATCCGTATTTGGAAATAGTCCAATTCGGTCTAAAAGTATGGTATCTGTTTTCCCTCTACTTCTCACTCTCCACGGCTTCTCCAGCACAAGCGGCCAAGCGCCTTCACTGACGCCCTGATCACATGATCTTCCAATGCCAACATGCCATATCCCCACACGCACAACGATGAGAACCCAGTAAACAGTTTTTGTTTTTTCTTTTTAAGGAATTGTTTTATGAAATTCGGTAGATGAATGAACATAAGAAATGAAACAAATTGCTTCATAAGTTCATACGAACTTTGTAAAGGAGTAAAGAAGATTTGTAGCCGAGAGCCAGGGTTACCGGAACTCATGTGTCCAAATTTTTTTAGCGCGTTGACACGCGTCGGACGCGGTGCGACACGCTTCGGATGTGGCTTCGGCAAGTCAAGTGAATTGAAGGGTCGAGAAGCTGCTCCCATCCTCCTCACACTCACACCGGCAAGGCCATGGCGGCGGCGTAGAAGCCAGCGAATTGGCTAGGCGGCATGGCAGAGGCGCTAGCAAGGTCATGTCGCCATGGCGGCGGTGTAGGAGTGGCGAGTAGTCGGGGGCACGCGCGAGCAGACAGGGAGGGGCAGCGCCAAGGAGCCAGCCAATCAGGTCGCCGAGCAGGAGAACCAAGGGAAAGAAGAAAAGAAATGGAGAGGGAAGGAAATGAGAAAGTAGAAGAAGCCTATAGAAGGAAATGTGAGAAGAGAGAGGGTGTAGGTGAGAAGAGAGAATGACACGGGTAATTTGGGATCTTCTATGGCTCTATCTCAATAAGTGGGTGAAGATATGTATTTATAGTCTATTTAGTGATCTAAAATATATTCAATATAATTTAAAAATAAAAATATATATTAGAAGAATCCTTGGATCCTATTTTTTCGAACTTGATAAATTACAGGTCCAAATGCATATTTCGACACCCGTGTCTGTGTCCAGGTAACACTGCCGAGAGCAGGTGTTTTTTTCTGTTGGATTACGAAGCTGCTATAGTTCGATTAACCTTATTTCAGCACCTAATTTTAAATGAAAAATATGATAAAGCTATACTGAAATCAAGATTAACTCATGAGGTTGGGAGACTACAATATTGATACCAAACCTTATTTCTAAAGTTTAGGACCTACAAATTATATGGTGACGAAACTGATTTACGCATGGAACACAAGAATTTCATAGGAAATAGTTTAATTTCCATAGCAATTAGTTTAAATTTCTGTATTCCAAACAAAGCCTTAAACAGTTGCAAGAAGATGAAGATTGCTATTTTCTATGAAGTGAGTATCTCAAAAGAATTTTTTAAATAATTAATTTTTAATTCTAAATTACAGTATTATACCCGCGTTTTTTATTTTGCAGAAATGACCACTATTGCCACACGGTTGGACGACATGGGCAAGTTGCCCAACCATTGGGCGACACGAGGCCTAGTCGCCCAATGGTTGGGCGATTTTCCTATGTCACCCAATCGTGCGGCGATTACTGCCTTTGTCACCCAACTGTTGGGCAATATGAGTAAGTCACCTAACGGTTGGGTAACTACTTGTTGCCAGTGCATTCTTCTCTTTGCAAGAAGAATGAGAGAGGTGAAAAAAGGGAGAGAAGGAGGGCGGAGAAGGTTACGAGGGGAGAAGCAGAGAAGCTCAGAAGAGGGAGAGAAGGAGACATGGTGAAATAGAGGAGCTTGGGAGAGGGAGTGAAAGAGAGGAGAGGAGCTTAGGAGAACAAGAGAAGAAGATGAGAGGAGCTTATGATGTTAGAGAGAAAGACGAAGGGAGTTCGTTGATAAGAAGAAAAGGTCTTACACAGTGAGAAGACCAGACGAGACAGCCTTGCACAGTGACAAGACCAAATGAGATAGTCATGCGCAGTGATAAGACTAAACGAGGCAGCTTTGAGCAGCGATGTTATTCTACGCTGATCCACGAATAGTCTAGCGTGCTGCTGCCTGACGGACGCGAATTTGTCCAAATCAAATTGGACTTATCAATCGTACACCACATCGGGTTAGGCTATAAATACTACCCCTTCTGCAACGTGTTTTTCTACACCACAACTGTAACACTACATCACTAGCATGAAGCAATAGGAGGAGATTTTTCGAATCGCAAGAGTTGCTGTAGCCTGGGACGAACAAGCGGAGCTTGCTAGAAGGCCACCTCCACGAAATGAAGCCCCATGTACCTCCAACTCCCGAAGTGAAGTCCCATGTACCTCTAACTCCCGAAGTGAAGTCCCATGTACCTCTAACCCTAACTCATACCTCAACATTCCCACCGAGCATTCGCTGCAAGACCCGTCCCATGAGGAAGACGCCCCCTCTGATGGTGTAGGGACGCATGCAAATTTTTCAAGTACAAAGAGCGATTGAGTTTAGGCATGTGTTATAGGGGTTGCTGTAACTACACCTGGAACTATCCTAACTGGTGTTGTGACACGGCCTACTATCGGCAGCCGGTAAGAACGGGTTATAATACATTCCCTTACCAGTTCTCTTGTATGGTACACACTAATAAGCTCTCTCCTCTTCCCGTGGTCTCTGGATCCGCTATGCATCTATCGCAATTAGATTGACTGGGAGATCCACCTGCATAACCAGTAGACTTTGGACTGCAAGGAGTGGGACACCCAACATCACGTGAGAGGATGGAGGAGCGGCGCTGCAGCGAAGATCGAAGCGAGCGTATCCGGTGAGAGACGTAAGCTCACCTGGAGTCGTGTAAGCGTAGGGAGCGGGAGGCTCGTGAAGAAGAGTGCTAGAGAAGGCGTGAATTGGTAGCCAAGGCCATGGCCGACGGTGAGGACTACAACGCCGAGCTGGGCCGCAAGAGCAAATGGCCACGTTCCACATAATAGTTTGACGCTCTTCATCCATATGTCCTATGTCTTTTTAATTCCCTAAAGGCATATATGTACCATCATTGATTCGTTAACTTGTGTGCCATGTAACCTTCTTATTGGATGAACGATCGTGTTGTTTTTCTTATATCATTTATCTGAAGTTATCCCCCGTATATAAATTCTCGATTGCATCACAATATCATTTACCTTCCTACTTACAAATCATTGCTACCTTAATCGTCCTACAAATTTTATCAGCAAATTTATCGCACTATAACAACATACGACGATCGTAAAATGTTGTTGCGAGTCTAATAGATTTCGTACTATTTACAATCTACAAAAATCATAAATGAATCAACCGACACTGTCTGCCATTTTATTTAAAAAAACTACTTACAAACAAGATTTACTAAATATTACCTACCTACAACAATTGCCATTTACCTCCCATAGTTATTTCTATCGGATTAATAAAATAATTATATATATTTTAAAAATCGTCTAACGGTTGGGTGACTAGATAATTATCACCGAACTGTTAGGCGACTTGGGGTCTTGTCGCTCCACGATTGGGTGACATGGTCTTCACAGTTGGGCGACATAGGGTAGTCGTCTAACAGTTGGGCAACTTGCCATATGTCGTCCAACGGTTGGGTAACTAGTCAAGTCATCTAACTATGAAGTAATATATGGATCAAAACTGTAAAAATAAAAAGTAGGTATAATATTATAATTTAGAATTAAAAATTAATTATTTAAAAAATTCTATCTCGAAAGACCTACGAGAGGTGAGGATAAAACGAGCTCTACATATTCTAGAACGATGACCTATTTGGGCATTGTCTTGCTTCGTTATCTAAACTGAAGCATAACAAAGTCAAAAGGTTCGCTAGCCAAAATGACCCAGAAGGCACAGTATGTAAACGCTGATAAACATGCGGTGCCGAACGAGTGATAACTACACGTGTTTTCGGGGCTTTAGTGTGTTTTTGTCGGCGAACCCCCCAATCCTTGTAAAGGTTGCTTACTTTATCTCGGACGAAACAATGCTAGTACTTCGTGATTTCCTTGTCAGGATCTCAGAAGAATCACGCAAAGGAAGAGGACGAGAAAGAAGAGACAATGAGTTTACAAGTCTTCCACTAAAGTTGGGCAAGAAAAGACAACGAGTTTAAAAGTCTTCCACTAAAGTTGGACACATCACTGTTTTGTTTGGATTTTATTTTGCGGTGGGCTGCATTTGACATTGATCAAGCAATCGAACAGCAGTAACTACTCCCTCGATGTCTTTGGCTGTTACTATTTATAATTTTATATTAATATATATAGATAAGATTAAAATATTAAAAAGTATTTTTAATGATAAATCTAATAATATAATTTTTTATATAATAAATGTAGGCAGTTTCAAATATGTTGGTACTGAAATACACTCTGAGACTAAAAAAAAGAAGGGGTACCACTATCTTAAGGGTGTCTCTTGAGTTGTGGAACTATGCCCCATCTCCCTAAACGCTGGCTGGGGAAAAATCATTTCTTTCTCACCACTGAAAAAAATCCAACTTGGTTAAAAGAAGTCAATAGAAAGAATCAAGGACGCCAAAAAAATAATTTAGGAAAAAATTATTCAGAAACATTTTGAATAAGAAAATTTTGATTTGGAAAAATCAATTTAGAAAGAATTTTCTAAAATGAGGAAAATTTCGATTAAAAAAGTTGTCAAGTAGCAGACGTCTTCCATCCTAATGACTTCCATCAGACCAGATTGGGGTTGAGTTCTTTTGGGTTTATAGTTAGGTTATAGCTTTCTTTTCTACAGTAACTCGCTGTTAAACGGTATATTAAATTGCAGTACTAACTGTACCAAGTTCATCTGTACATGCCAAAATCACATGCGACTATTTTTGTTTGCGTACTACCTCTCATAAACAGTCAGAATTCAAAAACCACAGTCATAAGCCTCAGTTCAAAAGAACCTACCCTGGATCTAGGGCCAGATGGACGGCACACGCTGATGCTTGCGAGATGAGTTTCTCACAAACGCTCGCACATTAGCATTTCATGAAAAGAAGTTGTGTCAATAATGAGCATTATGTCAGTGATATGGGCTAGAGGTAATCATAGAGATGATTGTATCACTTCTATGCTCATGATTTTTGAATAATATATTATTTTATTTCTTGAATAAATATCTTTCATATTGATCAACAAGTATATGACTTATTTGTAGAACTCTTTATCATGTTTTGATGTTATTCTAAATTATCTCTAATCTTATATCATTATGAGGGAAAACTATTTTTTATAGATCAGCACATGTATTGATTGATGATTATGTTTCACGAATCATGGATATAAGAATATCAAATCAATAATATAGACACATGTTAGAGAATATGATGCTGGAGTGACCTACCATGAGACGATGTGGGAATTATTATATTTTTAAGTGTCATTAGTTGGTCTCATACATAGTGTATGTAGGATTATTAGATCTGAGATCGTCGTAGTTAGCAGCATGTGTAATAATTTACTTAGAGGTTGTAAAACACTACTTCATAACTGGGTGGTTATAAAGGTAGCTTTCAGGTTTACTATAAAATATACGGAGGAATATGAGAGATAAGATAGAATTTGCTCTTCCTATATATCGGGAGAGATATTTCTGGGCCTCTCAATGTAATTGGATTTAGAAAATGTATGGCCATGCCAAATGTGGTTGAAAAATCAGTCACAACTGTGTAATCCACTATAGATTCGAGTGAAGAATTAAGCTATCATAGGATAACACGTTTCGCCTTGAGTTCGATCTTATAGCACGAGGCAAAGGGATCGAAATATAATTACTATATAGGTTCATCCGATATAATTTTTATGCATATTTAGGAGTCGCTATGTCCCGCTAACGACCGCTACTGAATTATGGATCGGAAAGGAGTTTTGGGCCATGGCCTAATATACATGAATCTACAGAGTAACACATTTAATGGGTTGGAACGATAAGAGTCCGGATGCTAGACTCGAGTGGAATATGATCTCTTCTTGTATTGGATAAGGATCCGGTTATGCACTCTCCGGTGTGATACGATCTCTACTCGTATTGGATAAGCATCCGGTCAGAGGCTCTCCGAGTGGAATATGATCTCTATTCGTATTGGATAAGGATCTAGTCAGAGACTCTCCAAATTGGATAAGATATCTAATCATATTAAATAAGGATCCGGTTGGAGGCTATATATTAAGAGAGACGTGGGGCTAAGAGAGGTATCCCAAGACACGCCCATTGGAACTCTAGCCTCCACCACTTGAAACCCTTGCCGTGCGCACTGGTATTAGCACATCGACTCGTGGCATTTCATCTCTGGATTTGTGGACTTCGGTAGAGTCGTTGCTACGATTGCGGCACTGATCAGAATGATCATAAGGAGGAAATAGTTGGCTACAGAACGATAGACTGCTTCCACTACACCAATGCGCGCTACATTGAACCGGCTGCTTCAACTCTACTTCTACTGCACTGTGCGTCTAGTGGTAACGATCCATAATCTTTTACTCATATGGCTTCCTAGTTTACGTGGTAGAAAATTTTAATTTATGCTAGTTTAGCCTATCCGTATCCTAATAGTTATATTAGAGCCATCTTGTGTAGTATTTGATCTAGATTAGTCTCATATAGTTGATATGTGGTCGTAGTAGATTGGATCTATGATTAGTCTGATATGATAGCTTAGATCAGTTCATATTAATAGATTAGTTTAGGCATTGGTTGATGAAATCAATTGGTTTCAACGATAGTAGATGGGTTTGCACGAGGTATGAATTGATAGCACTGAGTTATCATGTTAGGTAATCATACCGCGTATTATAGATATCATGTGTTCATGTTGCGCAACAGAATTGAATTCTACACATAAATCATTTTTGCAAGGTTGTGTGAATAATATGGTCTATTACGTATGTGATGTATGTATGAGTTTTTTATGGCTTGTGCATCATGCTGATTTATAGTCATATGCTATATATTATTGTATAACAGTCTACGTGTCGACTTATGATGCCTAATATTTTTATATATAATTCATTGTTAGCTGTTAGAAGTAATTGCTAAGTAATGAATGTGGTGATTTCAAGCATTGATGACTCGGTGGATAGAAAACGTGGTGATAGAGATTGTCATGCTAAGGGCCAAACTATCTCACAGTTTAATATAATTAACTATGAATGTTTTTATATTACCATTATACTATTGTTCATGTTGTTATTATCTTGGTATTTTTAATATGATAGAATAGTATCTCTCAGAAAAATTAAGTAGAACTTGATACCCTTCCAATTGTTGCACCAATCAAAATTTTTATCATTAACTGGTAGGTCTATCAAAGTAAGATACCATTAATTATCTTAATAAGATAAGGTAAATGTTAGACAATTCATGTGCAATATTGGTTTAATTTGACTAGGCTATCAAAATAATTTTGGACCTAAGCGCATAGTGTTGAGGTTGGGATATATATATATATATATATATATATATATATATATATATATATATATATATATATATATATATATATATATATAGGAAAAATACTTTCTACACAGGTGTAATTACACCCACCTCTAATATACCACCTAAACGAACTTGAAATACTCCTTTATCACTTTAGATATACTCATATACTAATTATAAGATACTTCAATGTGAACCACATAAAAAAATTACAAGGAGTCCATAATTTTAGAGTATTTTGTAAATACCTTCATATACGCACATAAAAAAGTATATCTAAAAAAAATATACATACTACCTCTGAAAAATTATTTATACCACCTAGATGATCTTAAATACTCGTATACTATACATACATACTCTCCGTTACGCGAGATACTCCCTACGTTGTGAGAAACGATATAGGGTATAATTACACCCGGGTGTAGAAAAGAGGTTTCCTATATATATATATATATATATATATATATATAGAAAAAATACTTTCTACACCCAGGTGTAATTACACCCACCTCTAATATACCACATAAACGAAATTGAAATACTCTTTTATCACTTTGGATATACTCATATACTAATTATAAGATACTTCAATATGAACCACATTAAAAAATTGTAAGGGAGTCCATAGTTTTTAGCGTATTTTGTAAATACCTTCATATACGCACATAAAAAGGAGTATGTCTAAAAAAATGTACATACTACCTCTGAAAAATTGTTCATACCACTTATATGATCTTAAATACTTGTATACTATACGTACATACTCTCCGTTACGCGAGATACTCCATACGTTGTGAGAAACGATATAGGGTGTAATTACACCGGGTGTAGAAAAGAGGCTTATATATATATATATATATATATATATATATATATATATATATATATATATATATATATATATATATATATATATATATATATCACTCAATAAACAAGACTTGTTTGTGATGTAATTAATAATGGATTACTTACATACGTGTTAGGTTTCTAGTAGTGATACCAAAACTCACTATGTCTTGGTGAAGTATGGATTTTGACTCTAAATATGTAGTTAGAGGGAGCATAGTTTTCAAACATATAATAAGAGTATCTTTTGTTAAATTGTTCAATGAAAGATTTTACATAAACAAAGTGCTGAATTTTTGCATATAATTTTACATTATAGACCACGCACCATCTATTTCCTCCACACCTAGTTTTAACTTGCGATCTATTCTTGAGAAAGAAAATCTTAGTGGAACAAATTTCATTAACTGCTATCATAACTTTAGAATTGTTCTAAAGGTTCTATATCCTAATGAACTAGCTGAAGATGTTACTCGTGCTTAAAAGAATGAGTATGAGAAATATAGCAATGACTCACTTGAGGTTAGCTATCTAATACTTGCCACTATGAACTCTGAGCTTTAGAATCGATATGAGAACATGGATGCCTATAATATGATTGTTGCTCTTAAGGGTATATTTGAGAACCAGGTAAGAGATGAAAGGTATAACACCTCTAAGTCATTTTTTATGTGCAAGTTAGCTGAAGGAAGTCCGATCAGTCTTATGTAATCAAGATGATTGGTTACATTGAAAGTTTGAAAAAACTACTGACAAAGAGTTAGTTATTGATGTTATTCTCCAATCGTTTCCTCCGAGTTTTAAGCTAGTTATTTTGAATTCTCTGAGTAAGATATAATCTCTACTCGTATTTGATAAGATCCGATCAGAGATTCTCTGAGTGGGATAGGTTTCCTTTTTCTTGATTGATTTGGCCACAAGAAACCCTAGCTGCCACAAGAATCTTAGTTGGACACATTCAGACCGTCTGAAATTTGTTGCGTTTGAATTCTGAGCGTCTGTTAAGATCTTCACTTAAATCATTTGAACCTTGAGACTAGTCTTTGATAATTGCTTTAGGGCTGTTCTAGAATTATCTACACATTCTTTGAACAACTTTGGATTTTATGAGAATCTACGAACAATTAAACCTAGTTCGGCCTTGAGTATAAAAAAAAAGAGCAAAAAAAAGAAGGCACCCGATTGAAAAAAAAGAGGAGCCACGGCTTGAGCAAAAAAAACAAAGAAAGAAAGAAAAGAAATCATTGGCCGAATTTGGGTGAGTTAATCTCAGTCCATAAATTCAGATTGTGTATTTAATTTCTTTGGACAATTTTGTGCCCTCAAATTCATATTATTGCAATTGGCTAGCGTCTCTCCTAATACTTGGTGCAAAACGAGCTAATATTCTTGATTGTTTCCTTTAGCTCATTCCTTTTGTTTGCATTTGAGTCACATTGATCATTGCGTGTGTGTTCATATACTTCACTTATATCATTTGGATCGGCACATAGGCAATACTTTCTAGCTTGGATTATTACTTAATTTTACAATATCGTGAAATTCAGATTGTGTAGGATAAATACTTCCTAACCAAACTCCACTAAATATCCTTTGCCGTGCAATTGTCAGTTTTAAATCCGCTTAATCATCACTTGCTATTATAGCCACCACCAAGTGTAAATTTCTTATTTGTCTCAATTCACTTCGGAAAGGTAAGAACTTTACTTGGTGAGGAAAAAGTGAGATTGAGTGAACTCTACATATCATACATATATTTGTGTTTGCTTTGCACAATCTAACCATGACAGGCGAAGAAAATAACAATGATGACGTTTCTAACATCTGGTAATGAGAAGTGCTATGAAACAAGAATTTGTAACTAGCACAGCTACAATGGATGGACAGCTCAAGACAGATATGCAAGATCACCGCATTGAATTCAATCATCAAATGAAAGTATTATGCTCAAACATTGTGAATGATATTGTGCGAGTACTTCATCCACAACAAGAAAAAGATAACTTTACTCCTTTCTATGGAAGTGAGGATCCAGAAGAGTATCTTGAGTGGGAATAGCGCATAGAGAAAGTATTTAGATTTCAAAAGCTTTCCAAAAACCAAGAGGTGATGTGTGCCACTAGAGAATTTGAAGATTATGCTTATAGTTGGTGGCATCGACAATCTGGAAACGAATTCATTAAATCTTGGTCAGATTTGAAGGCACTCATGAGGAGAGAATTTGTGCCACCCTATTATGCACAGGGATTGCTTCGCTATTTGGAGAGTATCATACAAGGGAGTAATACAGTGCAAGAATATTATTTTGAGCTACAAGATGCATTACGTCGAGCCGGTGTCATTAGTGAACTACAAAAGACGACATACTTCAAAAGAGTATTGAATTCTAAGATCGCCGCTACACTTCAACATAAATATTTTGGTAGTGTGCAAGATCTTGTGAATTGTGCTATTCAAGAGGAGAAGAGACTTGTGGAGAGACGTACACCACAGTTTTCTCCCAGTCCATACATCAATTCTGCTGCCTCTACTAGTGTGACACATGAGGAGATGACCGAGCATGGGACTTCCTCTTCGGTCAAGGAGATATATAGTATTCCAAAACTACATATAGCTCCTAAGATACACCACAACCTATGTGAGGATGAGAGCCACATAGCCAAATTGAGTGCGAGTGATAAAAAGACTGAGCTGTGTGATTCCACCATATGTGAGGTTGAGAGCATCCAAATTGAGAGTGTGAGAGAGACATCAAAAGAAAAGAGAGAAGTAGAAGATAGACAAAGTGAGGATGCATCTGAAACTAACACATTAATATCTACTTTTAGTGTTGTTTCTCACATTATGCAGGTTGACATTAAAGATGAAGAATTGAACATTCAACAACCGGCACCTTTGAAGCCAAATGAGGAGGAGATAACCACGGTAAGGGATAAAGTGCTTGCTACCCCGTGGGTGCATCCTAATAATTTTAAACACCCAGCGCCTATATCATTTGAGGAGGACAACAAAGGTCACACTATTGTTGCTGAATTTAATTGTGCAAAGGTGAGTAATTGTGAGTACTCATATGATCAACCAACAATTCCATGTTCTGAAATTTCTTTCCTAAATTTACATAATGTGGAATTGATTACTTATAAAGAAGTTCTTACTAGAATATCTCCTAATGATTCTTTGTGCTATATTATGTTTGATGATCCTAGAGAGCTATCTAGTGTGATTTATAATGTTGCTGAAATTTCAAGTTCAAAACTACTAGTTAGTACCTATGCCTACACATATAAGTTTAATTTGATTGGAGATTATGGTGTAGATGACAAATTTTATGTTCACAGAATTTGCATTACATGTGACAAGCTTACAGAATTGAAATCGCATATTATGGATAAAAATCTTTTATGCCATGTTATGATCATAATGAGATTAATTTCAACAATTGCACGTACTATTTACAAAGATTTCATAAGTCTACTTGTTTGATCTTTAATGTACAACCATGTAAAAATAATCAGAGTAGCGCAGTTGAAGCATGGAGGCTGCTCAAAGTTTTCTTTCCTATGTATGAACAAATAAATCTGATTTTCCCCATTAATGATTTGTCTATAGAAAAGTCGAGGACGACTTTCTTTTATGGGAGGGAGAATGATGTGAAAAACAATATTGCAATGCATGCATATTTTGGTTGCTACTATATTCATCGGTTTATGCAAAATAATGAAAATAGCACAACAATTGACTCTTGCATATACCATGCGTATGTATTGTTCTTTTCGTTTATTACACCTTCAGATGTTCTTGATGTGCTAACCAGAAGAAGTGTTGATGACAAATATATATACCATGCATACACGTTGTATTCTTTGTTTAGTACAATTTCAGGCTATCAAAAGCCGAGAACGGCTTTTCTTGAAGAAGGGGAGGATGATGCGGATACGTACGTGTCTTGTACTTTTCAGTTAAATATATTATTCAACTGGAAAGAGTTATTGAGCCGCATCAAATATTGCCAGGTGAACTCGTTCCAAACTAAATATAATGTTGTTATTCATAAGAATAGAATATTACCTTATGTCATTAAATGTTGCATTCTTAGGTTTGTCGATGGCAAAGCAATGGAGACGCAAAAGGAAGAGGATAACCACATTAGGTGTCAAAGATATGAAGGAAGAAAGCACATTCAGTGGGAGAGCAAAAGGGAGAAGCCCAAGGACTTAAACTACAAGTTTTGATAAGATTTTCAAGCCCAATTCGTACCTCCCACAAGGCCAATTGGATTCAAACTCGGATTCAACTCAGAATTCAATTCGGATTCGGTTCGGAACAGCCTGACATGTACTTACTAAAAAGGTCATAACTTTCACAAACGGAGTCCGATTTGAGTGTTCTTATACTCCTTGGAAAGATATTTTCAAGGGCTACGCAATGGATCTTGTCTCAGCATCAAATTCATCACGGATCAAAAGTTATGGCCGAAACAATATAATGGCTGTAAAATCTAGTTTCCTTTTTGTGAGAGTTCGTATCTAAAACCATATAGGGTTGAGTTGTACTAGATTTGTGGACTCTATGGACGTCCCAAGGTCCTATATAAGCCATGTATTGGCAGCCTAAGGGCTGAGACCACCTTTAAGAATAATCAATCTATTAAACTTTGTTCGAGTTTATCATTACTGCTGAAATTCTGTGAGGAAACTAGGAGTATTCTTCAATCAAGATCGTTCAACCTTTCCGCTGGGAATTGGGTGCACGATAGATCTTCGCTTGGTGGTCGGCGAAATCGACGCGAGTGTGTTTTGGCGGATTAAAGAGTGTTCGTCCCTTGCATTGGCATTGGAGGATAGCTACGATTCATCAAGACTTCTGCGAGTATCCATCCTACGTCGAGAAGATCGGACGACCCCGTATCAGGCTGAACGATCTTGATTGAAGAACACTCCTAATTCCCCATGGAATTTCGACAGCAATGATAAACTCGAACAAACTTTAGTAGATTGATTATTCTCAAAGGTGGTCTGAGCCCTAAGGCTTCCAATATATGGCTTATATAGCCCCTTCGGACGTCCATAGGATCCACAAATCTAATACAACTCAACTCTATATGGTTTTAGATACGAACTCTCACAAAAAGAAAACTAGATTTTACAGCCGTTATATTATTTTAGTCATAACTTTTTATCCGTTATGAATTTGATGCTGGGACTAGATCCATTGCGTAGTCCTTGAAATTATCTTTCCAACAAGTACAAGAACACCCGAATCGGACTCCGTTTGTGAAAGTTATGATATTTTTAGTAACTGTTTGTCAGGCTGTCACAAACCGAATCCGAATTGAATTCTAAGTTGAATCCAGTTGGACTTGTGGGAGGTACGAATTGAGCTTGAAAATCTTATCCAAAACTTGTAGTTTAAGTCCTTGGACTCCTCCCTTTTGCTCTTCCACTGTATGAGCTTTCTTTCTTCATGTCTGTAGCACCTAATGTGATTATTCTCTTCCTTTTGCATCTCCATTGCTTTGCCATTGACAAACCTAATAATGCACAACGTAAAAACATGAGATAGTATTTCATCCTTATTAATAGTATTTCATCCTTATTAATAACAATATTATATTTAGTTTGGAATGAGTTCATCTGACCATATTTAATGCGGCTCAATAATTCTTTCCAGTTGAATAATATATTTAACTGAAAAGTACAAGACACGTGCGTATCCGCATATTATGATCTCTGCTCATATTGGATAAGAATCCAATCATAGACTCTGTGAGTTGGATACGATGTCTAATCGTATTGGATAAGAATCCGATTAGAGGTTATATATATTAAGAGAGACATTGGGCTAAAAGAGGTATCCCAAGACACATCCAACGGAACCCTAACCGTCACATCTTAAAACCCTTTCTGTGCGGTTGGTCAGAGGATGATTGACTACTTTCACTACAGTGACGTGCGCTATGTTGAACTAACTGTTTCAACTATACTTTCGCTGAACTGTGTGTCTAGTGGTAGTAATCTATGATCTCTTACTCGTATAATTTTTTAGTTTACGTAATAAAAAATTTTAATTTGTGTTAGTGTAGTCAATCCTCAACGCATCAGACCTTGTGCATACGGGATGCACAATTCAAGGAAAAAACTGAAATTAAGATTCCTTTCAGAACGCGTATGTTCTCTAGAGCCGCACGCACATGGCCAATCAAAGGTCGCAGCTCGCAGTTGGCATGCATGTACGGGATCAATTTATATCCAGCAGTGGCGGAGCTTTAACAGAGATGAAGTCGGGGCCATGTCAACGAATTGTGTATAAATTTGCTGTTAAGAAAAACAAGAAAGTATCTATACAGCTAAAATATGCTCCGCTGGTGGTATCCAGTTAACAAGTGCTACAGAATACAGATGTCAGAGCAGGAAGCTCACACTGGTCTCCACTCTCCAGTGTTGTCTCGAATAGCATTCTGGCTTGAACCGGTGATAGGCTTAGCCGCCTTGGCCGGCCCACATACTAGGCATATTTGCCCCAATTTAGGCTACATTTAGGGGCATCGGCCCATATACTTGCACTGAAACCTCTGGTCTCCGCTCTGCAATATACTAGGCATGCTTGCGCCAATTTAGGCTATATTTAGGGGCATCGGCCCATGTACTTGCACCGAGACCTCTGTTCTTTGCTATGCAATATCGTATGTATTGGATGCATCTATGTGGGTATATGCATGAGATGTGAGTGGTGTCTTTGTTGTACTTAAAAAAAGAAGCTGGTATACATCTACAAGTGCATGGTGCTTTCCCCCTCTTTTTCTAGGATTTTCTTTTACGACAATGAACTTCAATTGAGTGGAACTTGTTTCTAATTTTTTTAAAAAATAATTAACTTTTATAATCTGCAAAAAAATTTGAATTTTCTCTATATTTGAATTTATTTTTGTTTTTGGGCCTTTCTCGCTAGACAACACATATCGGAAACTTTTGAAGTTCGTCCAAATGAAGAACCGGTGTTCAACGAACAAGGCAAGCACCCCCTTTGACCATGTTGATACCATATTTCGATGTTATTTATTTCATTTGCTCAAACTATCATGCACGCAATTATTTTGGTTAAATTGATGTGTTATGTTTAGGATCTATTTAATGCCTACTAGTTACATTACCCTTCCTTGAAAAATTAGTTACTGATAATGTTGTCACATTAGAAATATTATCCAATGTCACTAGGAATATTGGCGGAAGTTTTAGAGTGGTATATGTGTCATATACTTAGTCATACTTAGATTAATAATTGTCAACTTGGTAAAAATCATTGTGGGCTATGGTTAAATGTTTTTAGCAAATCAGGACAGAGGGGTCACCTCTGGTTATTTTGGTTAGCAAAATAAAACAAAAAATTGAAGACTTGGGCAAGTGGTTTGCTGAGACTGGCATGGTTTGCATGTAATTTGGGTTGTGGTAGTCTTGCCTACATCACTTAAGGACTGAGCTTGGTGCTGTTGACCCAAGCATCACAGTACAACCGCTTGTCCCATAAATGGGGTGGGCCTTGCTAAATAATTTGCAAAGTCTTAACTTTGGTTTCACATGTGTTGAATTTGAGTGTCAGTTAGACATGTAATTCTCACATGATTGGGTGGATAGAGCCCCTTTGGCAATGAAACCTTAGCGGGCAAAATCAGAATTGGATGGAGCATTGTAAACACCTTATTATGATCTCTTGCCTCACACCAAAGGAAGTATAATAATCACATGGCAAAACTAGATGATCAAGTCTTGTGGGTAAAGTTGTACGTCCTCTGTAGAGTGATATATCAATCTATTCGAATAGCCGTGTCCCCGATTATAGACATCGCTTGGTAATACCACACTTGGATAATTTTTATAGTAAAATGATTTTTGTATATGTGAGCTTCGTCATGGGGCTATGATAGCAATTAGTATCAGAGCTTCCAAGATCCTGGAGCAGGGCGAGCACACGCTGTGGTTGATTTACGAAGGTGGAGCACACATATATGGGATGCACATCCAGTGCTGTAGAGGCGAACACACCCGGAGTTAATGGCGTCGACCGTGTTTTGTGGTGGTGGGTATGGCATGCCAACGCTCATGGTTGTGTGGCCCATGCTTCACGAGCGGGCGCGGAGGGTGGCCGCAATGGGGTGCGGGGCGTAGGGCTACAACCTCTTTGAGACTAGCATGGCAGTGCGCATCATCAAGTTGGTGGCGTCCGTGGTTCTGCATGCAAGCACGGTGGTGGTGTAGTACGTGATGGCATGCATGTGTCCAAGAGCACACAATGACGTTGCCCCACACCACCGAGATACGCTATCGCTACATGCTTAGTTGTTGTGCTGCTACTTGCTGTGTTGCTTGTTGCATACTGCTGCTGCTGTTACAGCCAGTGGTAAGGAAAGACCAAGGCAGCAGAGAAGAAAAGAAAGAAGTCCAAGGATATGAAGTGATGAGGACATCTTTTTCATGGATACAACTCCTCTGCAACAAGGACCACTTACTCGAGCTCGTGCTCGTCAACTTAATTACCAGGTGAATTTATTCCTAGGTTCATATATTACTGAGAATAGACCGCTACCTAATGCAAGTGATTTAATTGTAGTTAGGAACCTGGGAAAGGATGAAGGAATGGGACATGGAGTCATGGACATGCAAGAAAGGAATCATAGAGGTCACCACGTCACTTTGGGATCAAGTCAAGCAAGAATTCGAGTTGGACACGTTCTGGAATCAGAGTCGGACTGCTGCGATGGTACCAAATTCAAATGGGCATAACTTCCTCATACGGACTCCGTTTGAGCCGTTCTTGTACTTCATGAAAAGCTTATGAAGTCTACTTTCCAACGGATCTGACCTCATCTTCAAATTCCATCCGAGCCAGCCACAATTATCAAAATAATCCACATTGATTTCTAAGTCCGAGTCAAAAAGAGTGCTGCGCCACCACCACTTGGGCCCATGGGGCTTGTAACCCTAGGGCGCCGCCCCCTGGTCGTTCTCCATATATAGGAGCCGCCGCCTCCTGCTAGGACTTGGATTTCGTTGAGTTTTGGTTTAGCCATTGCGCAAACTTTTGTTCTTCAATTGTGTCAGAGGACCACCTGTCAAGACTATCTTCGGGATCCCACCTTTGTTTTTCAATACCATCAATCTTATTCGCAATACCAGTTGCCTACATCTTATTCTTGCTAGTTCTTCGATTGCTCGCAGGGATTGAACTTCGCGTTCAGGTTGATCCCGCTTCCGGCTTGGTCAATAACATCTTGGAGTTGGTTCAACGATTGCTAAGGCGCAAGCGTCGTCGTACGGTTGTAGTCGGATCGCCAGGGTCACCTCCACAAAAAAATCGATAGTTATCAATCTCATCGAAAGATCGGGCACCCCGCCTCCATCATGAAGAAAGAGGGGGCCAACAACTTTGACAAGAAGAACCATAAGTTTGACAAGGCGAGTTGATGTGAGACTGACAATGATAGCGGTGTGATGCCGTTAGGAGATGAGTCTAGAGCGATGAGGAGATGTGTTCGTCATCCTAAGTTGAGTCTAGGGTGTTGAAGAGATGTGTTACAAATATTTGCCTGAAGGGCTTAGGAAACTAGCGGCGAAAAAAAGAAATAAGCATGATAGTCATTCGACATGCCCACAGCCAATTGATAGGGAAGCGAAGTTCTAATCCGTGAAGTTATCGAAGTATCCTCCTTCCGGTACCTCCTACTGATATAGTTCTTCTTCAATTGAGCAATAGTAGGCATAAAGCCATGAGTACATTGGTATTCAGCAAATCGTTTGTAACAAAAGATGTAATATAATATGCAAGGCTTACCATGGACGGCTGAAAGGTTATTTTGCAGAAAATAATAATTTAAAGTAAACTTTTCATGAAGCTATTAATAAATAAATAATCAAAGGAATTGAATAAATCACTCGTGAACTACCTATTCCCAAACTTAACCACCAATGAATTAATCATTTATTTTCCAACGTTAATCCCCACCAAATTTTATGAAATAATTACCCTTCATGTGAAATCAACGAGCATTGTCCATAACAAGGGACACGGCTATTCGAATAGTTTTACACGACTATACCCACATGATGTGATCATCCCTGTGCTAAACGAAATCATAACAAGGCTTTTACAATGCTCAACTTCAATTCAAATTCGCACGTTAAGGTTTCGCCATCGAGTAGGTTAACCACCTAGTCGATAATTGCCCCCTCTCGCGCCTCATAGAAATCAGCAACCATGTTCAACTCAAACATGAAATTGAAATTGAAATATCATAAATTAATCAGTCAGGTCTATCCCATTTTAGACATGTGATTTACGCGATAAGCTTCAGATCAATGACGCATAAAGTTAAGTCCTTAGACATTACCCAGGTGAGACTTTCACATCCTCGAAGTGAATTTACACTTCCCCTTTACCGCTCAATCACTCGCCCAAGTGAAAATCAATTTTGTATAACCAATACCAATGACACAACAATGTCATGGTACATAAATTTTATAATTATGACACCAATCACAATTTAATATCTTATTAAGTTAAATAAATATTTAACCACCTGTGATGATGAACCCAACAAACCTATAAGTATGGCTAAGCATATTAAACGTACAACCCATATGACAATTAGTATGGTATCATTAAATAATTTTTCATTTTACAGTGAGATGGAATCATGATATTCAATTTATCAAGTAAGGGGTTAAACAAATAACTACCAGGTACAAGGGTTTGTAATAAAATAGTAATGCATAATAATTTAAAACAGAATGAATAAATAATAGATTTAAAAACTAGGTTCAACATGATCAAAAGATATGACTTGTCTTGGTCTTACTCAGTTAATTGCTCTTGATTTTCAAATCTTGCTTTAGCTCCATCAAAGACGTGATATAATGAGAGAGAAAGTACAACGAAGTACAAAAAAATAAATTCAAATAAACTTCAAAAACTCTAAAACTAGAACCAAAAGATAGAGCTCAATTTTAAATAAATTTAGAAAAGAAGAACGTGGTCAATTGGATCCAGGAAGAAGGAGAATAAACTCTTGAAAATTTTAATATAAAGAAAAATACTAAAAATAAAAAATTCTACTATGCTATGGTCTTGGTGCATGAAATAGTGGACTTATGGTAAACTCGGTGCATGGAACAGTGCACAGTGCATGGCTCGGATGACGTGATCCTGACTAGACAACTAGGGCTGACATGGCAATGACGTGGCATCAGATGGCTTGGTTGGCTGATGTGGCATCCACGTGGTACGACACGTGGCAACAACGTAGGATTAGAGCTTGTGTGGCTGCTGAGATGGCGGCTGACTTGACTAAGGTGATAACGATAAAATGGTCCGAAGACGATCGAACGATCCGGGGGATAAGGATGTTTGGACAGTCTGAATGGAATGACGATCGGACGATTGAGGATTGACGATGATCAACGGTGATGATGATTGGATGGTTCAACGACAATCGAACGATCGGGGATGATCAGACTGGCCGAAGATGTTCGAACCGGCTAAAGGGGAGATGATGATTGGATAGTTCGAATACGATCGAACGATCTAGAGGGCTGAGGACGTTCGGACGGTCCAAACGGCGATGACTCGTGGCGCTCTGTGGTTGGCTGCTAAAAGCAAAGCGACGTCGGTTGGGCTGGATAGTGGAGAGATTGGACGGGGTGGGAGACATGATGGTGCTGCTCACCTTCGGTGAAGATGAAACCAACGGCAATGAATGGCGGAGGCGAACGAAGCAGACAACGGTGGTGGTGAGCGAGCGATGGCGAACGACGGCGGGTGCAGAACACGAGGGGTGGCGTGCTATATATGCATGGATGTTGAGGAGTCTACGGGCAAAATGGGACAGTGATGGCTTAGACACGAAACCGAGATTAGAGCGAAGACGATGGCAAAATCATGGGGAAGATGAATAGAAGCCGAGCGCATGAATGGACAACGCGTGGATTAGGAAAAGAACGAATGATCGGTGGTGGATGGCACAGATGAACAGTGCCCAGGGGTGACGATGGCCGACATGTGGCAAGGTGGGAAGGGGTGCAGCCTGGGCCGGCTTAACAGCGATGGGCTCGGCTCAATTTGTTTTATGGTTTTCTATTTTTAGGATTCAAATAAAATCAAAAGAGCTCTAGAAAATAGTAAATAAATCCCAAAAAAGTCAAAAATTATATAAAATTCCTTCAGACACAAGAAACCCAAATAAAATATTTTTTAGTAAATGTTAATATTTATTTTAGTCATATTAAATTCTTTTAATTACTAAATTCAATTTAAACTTGTATTAAATCCAGAAAAATCAAAATAGTGAATTTTCTTTTAAAGGCTTCAAATAAACTCTGAAAATTAGGATGTTACACTATGTCAAGAAAGAGTTGGGTAAGTTATAGTTGAGACTGACTACCTCAATGAGTTAGAGATGCGTTACGATTAAGGTGTTATCATCTTAGTGTTTTGCACGTTTGTCAAGTTAGAGTCTTTACATATAGATAGACTTGTACTAGTTGAGTTGAGTTCCTACATGCAACTATATGTTTAGTTTGTATGTAGGTCGCTTCATATGGAGGTGTAGCTATTTGTTGAGTCTAAACTAGGAGAAGGCAAGTCTAGATTAGGTGGGGGGATTATTGGAATGTAATATAGATTTGCCAAGTAATAGGGCATTAAAATCTTGATGCAATCGGCATCAGATCAAAATTAGTTAGCTTGTTTCCTTTTGTTAGTCTTTTCCATGTTTAGTTGTTGGCTTGGTTAGCAAGTTGATTAGGTAGTCTTTAAAAGGACATGTAATTAGATACAATTGATAATAGAATAGAGAAAAAGAAAAGCTCTGGCTAGGCAGTTGTAGTTGAGCACCAAAGTTCTTGTGTGCATGTTCTTGTTCTCTTCCACCATGAACTCATATGTGTGAGTTTTCTCTTAGGGTTGTGCTAACATCTTGGCATCCAAGATGGCTTGGCGCCGATGCCAAACTGTAGTGGAAGAGATGGTGGTGGTGAGAGTGCAAGGTGGAGATGGTGGCCATCAGAGCGGATAGAGGTCGCCATGGCTATTACACATGATGATAACACTCCTGGTTCAAATATTATTCATAAAAGACCATAAGGGTCAACTCAACGGAACAATGATTGTCAGTTGTGAATTGCTAAATAGAAATAATGTTCTTGATGAGGTTAGAAGTGACAAGAACATTGTTGAGATGAAGCGAATGTTGAGGAATATAGAAACAAGTGTATCCAGTGGAAGTGATGGGAAGGAAAGACCCACGCCAACAATGATGTTTGTGGGAGTAGATGGGAGGAAGAAAGAAGCTTACATGGCTCTGATGTCATGTGTGTGGATGCACCTGTGTCCATGCACCAATTAGAGGTGGAGGGAGGCGTTAGCTCGTGTTGAACACATTCATTAGGGAATGTTGATCCCAGAACAGTGAGGCAGACGGTGTCGATGGAGAGGGTGCTTGGAACAGAGTCCATTAAATCAAGGATGGTGACTATGCCGAGGCAGTGAACACATGTGGTAGGTTCATTTGAGGGCGCAGGTTGTGAGGATGGCTGCCTTTGGTAGGGCCAAAACTGCACCATGTTGGTTCATGGGTTGAAGAATGATGGGCAGGGCACGGAGGCACTGCCTTGCCACCACTACCATTTCCATTGACGTTGTTACCATGACAATTTTGATGGTTGTTGTTGGAGTTCCTGGTGTTGCGTAGCCTATGCTTCGTAAAGAGTTATTGCTGCTATAGTTGGTGTAGTTGTCTATGCTAATATTGTCATTGTTCCTGTTGTGGCTACAGACCAAACAGAGAGAGAGAGTGGTGGTGGAGAGTTAGGTAAACAAATGACCTCTTGGGCCTTCCCAAGACTCGATATCATCATATATATATGTACACCTTTACAATCAGGACTGTAGTGCGAAACCTTCTTAGTACATAGTTCTCAACAGGCTAGCTGGGTTTAGGTGGGGACCACCCCTACAACAGGAGCCTCTCATGGTGAAGGGCTTCACAGGCCGAAGCCATGCTGCCGAGCCCTTTGGCCCCCTCCGTCCCTGCGGCCTGTGACGTCGTGTGTTTGTGGGCGAAGCGGAGCCGAAACCGGAGGTTCGCAGCGAAGCCACTGTCGGAGCCTTGCGCCGGACAGCTGCAGGCGGAGTCACATCTGCGCTGCGAAGGCTGAGAGCTCGACGATTGTGGTGAGCGACCGCGTCGGTTGGGCTTCCGTTGGTGCGGCCGCGTCGGTTGGACTTCCGTTGGTGCGGCCGCGTCGGTTGGACGCCCGTCGATTGCACTTCCCGGAAGCGGCTGTATATATACTGACCGCAGCGATCTGATGAACCATTCTTGGGGCTCGTCTCAAGAATGTGCCTCTTCCTCTCACGAACATGTGGTGGGGCTGGCGTCGATTGAGCGGCTCTGTGCATGTTTGTGGAAGGAAGAAGGTATGTTCTTGAGCTGGCGGGAAGATTTACAGCTCTTCGCGTGAAGGGGGTGGACCACCGGGCTGTGTAACGTCCTCGAAGCCCGGGGCCGTGTTCCACATCGTTGAGCGCGGGTCGAGCGGCTAGGCTTGCGGTGGTCAGTGTGGATGCCCACCTTTCGATGTGGGGCCCCGATGCCTGCTGCAACCTCGCCGAGGGCGGAGCCGGGCCACTGCGAGGGTGCGGAGACCTCGCCGAAGACGGGGCTAGGCTGCTTCACGAAGGCGAGGATCTTGCCGTTGCGGGAGTGATATACAGGAGTGGCAAGTTGAAACGGCACGCGCACGCGCCATGATTGCGCCGGTCCGACTCCCGTCGGTTGCGTTTCCCAACGGGAAAGCTGGTGTATATAGATGGCCGTGGTGAAGCGCTGTGCTTCCCAGACTTGCGCGTCGTGCTTCCATGCTCTGCGATGGTCTTGTTCTCATAAATAGGGCTTCGTTGATTCCGACGCCTATTTACGAGAACAAGATCGTCTCCGAGTTTGGAGCAATATGTTTGTGGGGGCGTGTTGCTGGCGCAAGTTGGGGCGATCGTGCTTCGTCGGGCCACGGATGTGCGGTGGCAGCACGGGGGGTCGACTCCACGTGTCCTGTGTTGTCCCGTATTCCTGGTGGGTGCGCCGGGTGCGCATTTTTCCCGTGTCGCCTCGTCGGCCGCCGGTTGACCATGCCGTGACCAGCGCGTACTTGGACCAAGTGACTCGCCGCGTCAGCGCTGCGTGCAACCTGGTGTCCGTACAAAGGCGCGGGACACATTAGAATAGCAAAACGGTTGTAGTAAAATCGAAGAAGTATAGAGTGCAGGAAACTCCGGGGTTGTCCCGAGCCATTGGAGCAAAGGGGCGCCCTTGTGACGTGGCTTGTGTGGTCGTGACTACGCTGTGGCGGCGAAAATGGCGTCGAGGGCGGAGTCGAAGTCGCTCCACGAGGCGAAAAGCTTCATTGCATATGGTCGGCGGGCCATTGGCGGTGTTGCATGTGGCCTGCGTGGGTGGAAGCCTGTCCGGCGCAGCCAGGCGTGCGCATGCGGCTTGGTTGGGATGTCGTACACGTGCGAGCGGCCGGGCTGCGGCGGGCTCCTCTGGCGATGGCACTTTTGGACGTGCGGGTGGCCTCGCGCGGGTGCGTGTCGGTGGCGGGAGCGGAGCCGAGGCTGCACCGCGAAGGCAGAGATGCCGCCGGTCATACTACCTAAACTGCCGAGTAGACACGTAGCGAGGCGCGATTGGCGCTCCGTGCCCTGGCGGGGCCCCTAGTGTGGCCGCCGGTTGACTGGGCTCCGTGCGCACATGTGTGTGCTGGTACGACCGCTATCGTGGGGATGTGGACGGTTCACCTCTCTCGGCAGTTACGCCTATCAATGGCGCCGGGGGGGGCAGAGGGGTATTAAGTACCCCTTGCATTAGGCCACTTGCCTTTTCATCGCCTTGTCCTCCATCTCCCAACCGCGCGTCCCCATCTCTTATCTCGAGTTCTCTTTTCCTTTGTCATCCCGGAGTTCTAGGAGAATGGCAGTACACCGCAGGACGCGCACTCGGGCGGCTGACGACGGCGCTGTCTTCCAGCGGGCATCGCCGCTCGAGGTGACGTACACCCTCGAGGGGCGCTGCCCCGCGGCAGTGAGCGAGTGGTGGACAACGCCAGAGAGAGGAGGGGGGCGGTACTCCCACGTCCTGGGCTCGACGCTGGTGACGGAAGAGACGATCCGCGGCCTTCTTGGAGAGGGGAAGTTGTCGGACCGCCGGGACGTGCGGCTGCCCGCGGGTGACGAGATCGAACCGCACCCCGGCACTTCGGAGGCGATCGTGTTCGTCGCTTACCTGGAGGCTGGGATGCGTATCCCGGCCGCCAGGCTTGTCGGGGACGTCCTGCGGGCTTTTGGACTCGAGCTGACGCAGGTGATGCCGAATGTGATTGCCCGGCTTGCTGCGTATAGTTGGGCTGCGCGTACGGAGGCGTGCTGGCCGACTGCGTCACTGCTCGCGTTTCTTCATGATATCCGATGCGCGGCAGAGGATCAGGGAGACGGGGCGCTGCCCGCCTTCGGTAACGTCGACCTCGCACTGCGCCCGCAGTGCCAGAAGATATTTCCCGCAGAATCGGGTCGGGCCGAGTGGGGGTCAGATTGGACACAGCGGTGGTTTTACCACCGCGTGGCGAGCGGTAGCGGCCTTGAGTGCTCGGGGCGACCGGTGGCAGTTAGCGCCATGCCCAGTAGGCCCCTAGATGCTGATGACGAGCGGATAGCACGGAGACTTGTCGGGATCACCGCCCGCTTCAATATGCGTGACCTCGCTGAGGAGTACGTTATGTATGGTGTAGCGCCGCTTGCTGCGGATTGGCGCCTGGTTCCTGGGGGGCTTCGACGTGACAACGTCTGTCCCTCCGTGTCTTCGCTACCGGGGCCCTCTGGTCCGCGTAAGTTGTGTTGAAGCTCGTTCTCATGTGGTGCTCGTGGAGGCTGTTTTTTGACAATGTGCCCCGGTGCCCTTCGCAGGTATTTCGCTGGAGGCCGCGGAGCGTGCGGTGAGTGCATTCCTTGGGCCGTACACGGCCAGGGAGCACACGCTGCGCGCGGTCGCAACCGCGGAGGCGGGCCTAGGGCGGTTGAATCGCGTGTGCAAGGCCCTGGGCATTAGGGTGCCAGCGCGCGTTGTTCCAGCTCCCAGCCCACCTCTACGGGATGCCGTGGGGGAGGGGGTTGTAGCGGAGGCGGGTTCCCGTTTGGTGGAGCATGCAGGGCTGGAGGTAAGAGTGAGTGCCGCGTCGCCACCAGCCAGCGTTGGTACGAAACCAGTACTCCCGGGGGATGTTGGAGCGGGGCCAGCGTCCGCGGAAGGTGTTGGGGCGGAGCCAGTGCCCGCGGCCGTGGGACCTCCGTCTGCAGCGGTTTCCAACACGGAACCGTCTTCGGCTCGGCGAAGCGCCGCCCTTCGCGTGGCCGCCGGTCGGGTGGGGGTTTTGTTGTAGCGAGCCGGGTCGGGGCCCTATGGGATTCTGACTCCGAGACCGAGTGCGCCGGTGCCCTCGCGGCCCCGACCGAGCTTGCGGCTACCAGCGGCGAGGGCTTGATGGAGCTGAGCTCGACACCAAGCTCCCGGTGGCGGCGGCGGCGAGGACGCAAAGGTCCTCGCGGATTCGGGCGGGGTGAAGGTAGAATGTCCATAGCGTGGCACAGTAGATATTCACTGAGCCGACCCTCATGTGCCTTGGCGATCCACGCGTTCTCGAGCACGGGGCTGCGGGCAGAAGGTGACTTGTTGGGGCGCTGGCGCCGCCGAGGCCGTTGTCGCGAGCGCCCGATGTCTAGCGGACTTCCTCGGCGGGTGTTGGCCGCATGGCGGGGCCGTCGATGGCGACGCGCGCGGGCTTGGATCGCGATGCTTTGCGGTCGGCGGGCCCGATTTGTTTGAAGGGTGCTCGAGGTCTCCCAAGCGAGGGTAGCGCCTAACCCCAGCTGCCCGTGGCCTTCTTGGGGTGTCTTGATTGCTTCCTTGTGTAGACTTTTGCCTCGGCCGGGCCCTACAGCGCCCATGCGCGAAGCGAGAGGCCACTGGAAGGCGGTGCGTCTTCTTGAAGGGCCCTTCGTGCATCCGAGGAGGCACATTCTGCGAAGGACGAGCGCGTCGCGGCTACTGGAAGCGGAACGCGCGGCAGCTATCTCGTATGCCGCGAGCGTGTGGCATTGACGCGGCCGGCGGCGGCGGTGTAGCATGACGGGCCGCTCCAGCGAGTTGCCTCCGGAGGAAGAGAACGGCCGCCTCGCTGCGGCTACGAGGAGCGGGATGAGGCGTTGGGGGCCGCTTCGGCAACGGCATGGGAGGCTATGCTGGCCCTGGAGGGTGCCCTTGAGAATCTTGTTGCCGAGGTGCCACCCCGCTCCTTCGGACCCGAAGAGCTTCCCCGAACTCTCCGGCGGATTGCGAGCGGCCGATCTTGCTCACCGTTTGCGGCGTCCTTTGGCAACCACTTGCTCTACGTGATCGCTGTGCAGGTGTATGGTGAGGGGAACCTGGGTGAGTGGCTTGATGAGGTTGCGCGGCGCGACGAAGGCGGGACCGACGGTCCAAAGCAGGTGTGACTCCAGGCTCTCGTACGCTTGGTGTGTGTTGTAACCTTACGTATGTCATGCCGGGAATGAATTGCAAAACCGCTTCGCTTCGCTTTGTTGATCGATCTTGCCACTTTGCTGCGAGCAGCTGCTTGATGGGGACCTGCTGCTGGTTTTTCACGTTGTAACTCGGCGCCGCTTACGTCGCTGGTGGAGGGCCGAAGACTCCCTGGACTTCTAGGCGAATCGATCCTCAGCGGGCGAGACTTTGGCGCGAAGGGCCGTCCCCGCGGAACCAGACGAGTAGTGCCGGCCCGGCCGGTTTTGTAAGAATATAGCAGCGTTGTAGTGGACGAATTGGAAATGCATCGTTCTCCTGTTCATGGATGCGCCGCTTTGCTTCTTCTTCGTGGTGGAGTTTGCTAGTTGGGTAGGCACCTAGGGTAGGGGTAGAGGTAAGCGCGCAGCTGTGTGCGTGCGGCGCTCCGCCCCTACCTGCGAAGTGGTGGCGCGGAGCCGACGCCTTAGTCGATGTAGACGCGCGAGCGCTCCGTCCCCTACCCTCGAGTGGTGGCGGCGGAGCTGACGCCTTAGTCGATGTAGATGCGCGCGCGCTCCGTCCCCTACCCTCCGAAGTGGTGGCAGCGGAGCTGGCGCCTTAGTCGATGTAGGCGCGCGCTCCGTCCCCTACCCTCCGAAGTGGTGGCAGCGGAGCTGGCGCCTTAGTCGATGTAGACGCGCGAGCGCTCCGTCCCCTACCCTCCGAAGTGGTGGCAGCGGAGCTGGCGCCTTAGTCGATGTAGACGCGCGAGCGCTCCGTCCCCTACCCTCCGAAGTGGTGGCAGCGGAGCTGGCGCCTTAGTCGATGTAGACGCGCGAGCGCTCCGTCCCCTGAGGAGGGATTGGGGCCTAGCCGCGTAGGTTCTGTCCCCGACTTCCTGGTGGCCAATGGAGGACCTCACGGGCGACGCTATTTCGCTATATTCTCGAGCGCCGATGGGACAGCTGAGGCAGGATCGCCTGATATCCACACATGGTGCAGTACAGCTACAATGGAGGTGTCCCTTGGCCATCGTACCTCGCGCCGGGCCCTGTAGGGTGGGGGGACGCGTGGAATGGGGCAGCCTTGCCGCACCACGTGCTCCTGGGGCGTCGATGGGACTCTTCGGCGCTTGCCGCCGTGGTCTTGGCCCCGGGCTCTTTAAAAGGCGGGTGGGCAAATGGGCGGCACTCGCCTTCCATACGCCGCACCCCATACTCATTTTGTTCCAACTTCGCTCAATAGCGTAGGGGATTCCAGAGGGCGACTGATGCCGCCTAGGCGATCACGGGGTCGGGTGTCCAGCCTCTGCTGGGGGATGCGTCGCCACGATGTGTTTTCCCTCCACCCGCGCGCCGAAGAGCCGCGGGTGGTGCGGGGTGGTGGGCAATTCACTTGTACTTCATCCGGGCCGCTCGTAACCGAGGAGTAGATTGTTATGGCCGCGCGCGAGGCCGTCTTGTCTGTTGTCCCCGCGGGCACCCGTTCTCCCCCCGTCTCCTCCCCTAGCTAGTGAACGCTTGGGGTGAGGGAAGGAGGGGAGGGGGGCCGGCTTGTGGTGCTCGTGCGGAGGTGGATTTCATGCCTAGGTGTGCGGAGGTGAGTCTCCATGTGGTGCTCGGGTGGAGGTGGGTCTCGTGTAGTGCGTGGGAACCGACCCGTCTTTATACTCGGGAGTGCGGCGTGGTGACAACACCGGTAGCGTGCGCGGAATCCTGCGTCTTGTTTATACTCGATGAGAGTGCACGGGAAAATATCGTGTCTTATTTATACTCAGTGGAGTGCGTGCGGGCGAGCCGCACATTTGTGAAGTGGGGGCCACGAATAACCTCGCAAGCGGTGAACTTTATTAAATTCCCGTTTGCGCGGGTGGCAGTACAAAGCGGGATATGAACTAACCACCGGACTTATTCCGTGGCGATGAGTGCTGAAGCCTCTTGTGCTTGGGCTACCGCGGGTGTATGCGCGCGTGCGGCCTAGGGTCGCGGTGAGTTCGGAGCTTGGGCCGGGTTCCATGCTCCGGTGCCGGGCCACTTGCGTCGTCAAAAATGGTGATGACACCTCGCGGGCGGAAGCTTTACACATAGGAAGCCATGGTGCGATCTGCCCAAAGGAGTTAAGAGTTGGTCGCCCCAAGATGGCATTGTAGAGAGTGCTGGATGTCGGCGACATCAAAGGTGGCGTCCTGGTCGCCACATTGTCGTCTGGCGAAGGAGACACAGTAAACATATTTGACCCAAAGCCAATAGGGGCTGTCCTCAGAAGCCTGCAGCGGGTTCGTGAGGGGCCTAAGCGACTCAGAGGATCGCCATCTGTCGAAGGCTTTGTCGCGAATAGGGCGTTCGCGGAGCTGCCCCGTCGACCGAGTGCGCCGGACATCGCACCCGCGATGCGACACGGATGACTAGGGGATCTGATGGGAACTCCACACCTTCGGCGTCGGGCGGCGTGAAGGTGATGTCGTCTTCGCGCCCACTCTGGCGGCGGTTGGGCGGGTATGCGCCACGTGGTGTAGCCTCGTCACGTATGCTTTGCGCTGCTCTCGAGGCAAACTCAAGGAGGAGCCGCGGAGATGGCGTTGATGACCCTACGCGGGCGCCCTCCGATATGTGGATCGCGGGGCTTTGCGGGGCTGCTGCGCTGGGCTGCGTTATTTGAGGCCCTCCACGAGGCTGCGGTTCTGATCGCCAAATCCTCAAGGGGCGATTGGTGGCTGCTTGAGCGTGCGCGGCGACGGGTGATCGTGTGTCAAGATCCTGTCCTGGCGGCGCTTTGGCGAAGTCTTTGCGATGGTCGTGCGAGGCGGGTATCGTGGTTGCCTTGACCATGCACCTCGCACCACTGTGGTCGCTGTTGGTCGCCGTACTCCGCTCGGGCCCAACCGTCGCGGCCCCGTCCTCGGCCTCGCCCTCGACCTCATCGGGCCCTAGCTCCGCGGTTGGCAGGGGCGTTATCCTCGGAGCCGGCCTCGATGTCAAAGACGTGCCAAGTTCGCCGGGACGTCTGACGGCCGCGGTGGGCCTTGTCAGCCGGCGCGTCGTTATGCCGGGAGGTGTCCTTCGACATCTCCTATCGGCGCTTGCTTCGTGAGGACCTTGCTTGTGCTGGGTCGGCGCTCTTTGCGTCGCTTCCCGCTGGGTTGGCGTCAGCGTCGTTGTCCTGGCGTCGCTTCGCGTCTTCTTCCGCTCGAGCATGTTCCTCCATCTTGTCGAAGAGTTTTGCCACTGTCTTGATCGGCTTGCGCGTGTTGTATGCGGCCAGGGGCCCTGGGCGAAGACCCTGCATCGCTACGTTGATTATTGTTGTTTCATTGACGTCTTTGACTTGGCAGCGGACCTTCGCGAAGCGTTTGAAATACTCGCGGAGCCTTTCCAATGGATGTTGCTTGATGGCGAAGAGTTGGTCCGTGTCGACGCGCTCAATGTAGTTCCCCTGGAAGTTGTTATAGAGGCGGTCGTGTACCTGCTCCCACGCATATATGGAGTTCGGCTCTATGGTAAAGAACCACGAAAGCGCCACTCCTTGTAGCGCGGGAGAGCCTTCGCCTTGGTGGTGTCGTCTCCGCTGCGCCTCGATGGCGGTTTCATTACCTGCCTGCGAACTTACGGGGGTCCGTGTTGCCTTTGTACGATGTAACGAAGCTGGAAAATTTGAAATCCTCCGGCCACGGTACTTGCTGTAGGCCCGGCCATAACGGGGATTCCGGGTCCACGCGTCGGAGTGAAGCGCGGCTGGAAGTTGGGGCGTCACGGCTGTCCGCCCTCTCGGGTACAGGCTCCGGCGCGACCACCGGTGAGGGCGGCGGAGCCCGAGCCTCTTGCATGCTCCTCACGGCCCCCCTGAGATCCGCCAACTCCCGCTGGAGTGTGCCAAGGGCCGCCAATAGGGCATTCTCCATGGCGGGCGTAGATGGGGTGGCGGGCGCGCTTGGCAGTGCGGTCGATGTCATCGCGACCGCTGCTTGCGCTCCTGGGCTGTCCCTCGCGTCCGCGCCGTGGAGCTCGGTGCCGACGGTGGGGCACGCCAGCGCCGTGCGGGTGCGAGGCGGTGGTCGTGCCTTCGATCGTCGAGCTACCGCTCCTAACGTCCGGCGGTGTCGTCAAGGTGGCTCGTCGCGCCAAAGGCGGGTTGGGGTGCCACGGGTGGGTTGGGGCCGATTGTCACGTCAATGATGGCGGGGTCGATGGCGTCGATGGTGGTGAGGTCGATGGCGTCGATGGTGGCGGAGTCGATGGTGTCGATGGTGGCGGGGTCGATGGCGTCGATGGTGGCGGGGTCGATGACGTCGATGGTCGCGCGATGAGCGTCATCATTGTCTTCCCGACCGCGATGCGAAGCCAGTGGTGGCGGCGGGGCCTCGCCGCGGCGCTTCTTTCTTCCTCGCGGCCGATGGCGAAGCTTTTTTCGGTGCCATCCTCCCCCTTGCAGTCTTGAGGCTTGCTTCCGTCGCCCCCACGGACGGCGCCAATTGTTGTGGCTACAGACCAAACAGAGAGAGAGTGGTGGTGGAGAGTTAGGTAAACAAATGACCTCTTGGGCCTTCCCAAGACTCGATATCATCATATATATACGTACACCTTTACAATCAGGACTGTAGTGCGAAACCTTCCTTAGTACATAGTTCTCAACAGGCTAGCTGGGTTTAGGTGGGGGCCACCCCTACAACAGTTCCCTTTGTGACTGACAGTGCTGGGGGAGGCATTGGCAATGAGGGCTGTTGAGACAGATGCTACGGTTAGATTGGCCTTTGTGGTAGTGTGTTGAGTTGATTTTATTTTGGGTTGTTAGTCATGGCTATGTCCATGCAGTTGTTAGTTATAGGTTTTTCATGCAAGTGTGAGTCATAGTGTGTCCATGCATGATTTAATTTACTAATGGGTGTGAAGTATATGTCATTTATGCTCAGATCAATTTCTTAGTCTTTGGTGTGCAGGAGCTTTTATGATTGTTGCAGCTAGCAGCAAGACCAAGGTTTGGTGGCCATAGAGTGTCGTATATGTCCAGGTGGAGTAGCATCTTCCAATGATCCAAAAAGCCCGATGTATGAAAATATAAAAAATTTAATACTTTTGCTCGTATTTCTTTGGCATTTGGTCTCTCTTGACTTTTGATTAAAGTTCCTGTTGGATATAATACTTGAATATAAAATGGTGAAGAGAAAAGTATGTTCGACATGATTAAACTGAATAAAAAATTAAAGTAATATTTCATTAAAAATAGTCATGACCTAAAATATGAAGAGAAATGGAATTCGAAATCAAAACTCCAATAGATGACATTCTAAATATTAACCATTTTTGAAATCAACGTCAATGGAACATAAAATTTGGGAAGTTTTACTTCATTGCCTGGTAGAAGCCTAAGTGGTTCTTTTGGGAGAATGAAACCTAAGTATAAATTCAATTCAAATTCAAATTTAAATTGACCAAGGATTGACCTTTGCTTGAATTGGCAATTTGAAATGAAATTCAAAATATGTAGACAATTCAAAAATTTGAGAACAGTTTTGGGCTTAGTCCATTTGGCTTAGGCCCATTTTCCCCTATCTTGTTGCCTTTGGCCTAGCCCTGCCATGCTAGAGCGTGCTCGGTGCACCATGGTCTTGCACCAGCCTCGCCCACGCCTCACTAGCTCCTGCACACCTGATGCTCCATGCCGTCCAGTCGCGCCCTACCGCGCGGTGTGCGTCCGTGCATTGCCTAACCCACGCCAACCTCCTACCATGCACGACCATGCCAACACTGCTCTCCTTGTGCACCACGCTGCACGTGTGCTCGTGCTGGCCACGCCACGCCAAGACTCGCCGCAATCCTTGACCAAAGCTCTAGCACCTCTTCTCGTGCTGACTGCTTTGGTTGTGTCATCCCTTACATTCAATTGCATCGTGATGTCAACCATCGCGTTGCCTCCCCTCTGACTCATCGTCACGTTGGTTAACCATCAACTCTAGTGACTGGTTGTGAGAGCCATCCCGCCCCTTGCATCGCCACACCTCAATCGGCCATCTCGTCGTGCTTGTGCCATTGCCTCAGTGCTCTTGTGGCCATGCCCATGCTGACACCAAGCATTTAAGTCATCGTGCCACCTCTCCTGCCACCGCCATGCTCCATCCACATCGCTTGGTCGCCTCACTGCCTAAAAATACTAGGACAAGACCCTACAAGCTTTGCCACACTCCACTCTTCCACCCCCTCCAAGGAATCGCCCTCCCATCGCCCGTAGCTCACCGGAGTTGCCCCTCTTCTCCAACTCCAGCAGCCATAGAGTCAGCCAGTCGAAGCCTTCTTCGGTCAATTCCACTTTGCTGTAGCACTACCATGACTCCACTAACACGACCCCGCCAATGAATTGGACCACCACCGTCCATACAAACACTAGTGCCGTGCTCGATCTAAGTTGTTTTGTGTTCACGCCACTGTGTTTCCTCAGCTCACCTCTAACCTCGCCGACCCCTCAAGTAGTATTCCTTAGTCCTGTACATGCTCTCAGTATGTGGGATTAGCTTATCTACCCACTGTTCGCCGTATTGCCATGAGCCGAGCCACCACCGTCACTAGAACCTCTGCCATTCGCCGGTGAACTCAAACTGAGTCGTGCCGCTTCACGCATGGGTATGGTTGGCCCCCAGCAGTCCATTTTGGGCTTGTAGGAAACCACCGTGAACCCCATCACTGGCGACGAGCCCGATTGTGTTGTCTCTATTGCACACGCATTGTAGCTTTTGGATTAGTTTAAATTTAGATTTAATTAAGTTAAGGACACTCTTGTGGCTACAGACCAAACAGAGAGAGAGGGGTATGGTAGTGGAGAGTTAGGTGAGCAAATGACCTCTTGGGTCTTTCCCTAGGGCCAATCTTGGCATATATGCGTTCCCTGATAAGGAGCGCCTTTACCATTGTAACCTTACACCGAGCTTTCCTTCCTGGACAAGCTACATTGCTTACATGGTTTATAACCTTCTCAATAGGCTAGCTGGGTTTAGGTGGGGGCCACCCCTACAACAGGAGCCTCTCATGGTGAAGGACTTCACAGGCCGAAGCCATGTTGCCGAGCCCTTTGGCCTCCTCCGTCCCTACGGCCTGTGACGTTGTGTGGTTGTGGGCGAAGTGGAGTCGAAGCCGGGGGCCTGCCGCGGAGGGTGGTCGCAGGCGGAGTCGCATCTGTGCTGCGGAGGCGAAGACATCGCCGATGCGGGGGGAGCGGACAGGCGTTGGAGATTGGGGCGTGTCATGCGCGTGAGGGACCACGTCAGTTCGACTCCCACTGGTTGGATGCGTGTGGCCGGATGACCGCGGGTACGCGTGCCTTTTGGCGGTGGCCCGCCCGGTCGGAGCGGACTCGCCGGCCCGGCATTGCCAAAGACCTCTCGCAACCTAGCATCCATGGAAAGGCATGGGACATATTAGGGTACAAAAATGGTTGTGGCAAGAGTGAATGGGTATTATGTGGCAAGAGTGAATGGGTATTATGTGCAGGAAGCGCCGGGGTTGTCCCGAGGGGGCGGAGTTGCATGTGGCCTGCGGGGGCGAAGGCCTCGTCGACGCGGCCAGGTGCGCAGGTGCAGCCAAGCGAGAACGTTGCCTGCGCATGAGCGGCCGCGCCGCTTCAATTTCCGTCGATTGCGCTTCTTGACGTGTGGACGATGCTTCGGCTTCCGCCGATTGCGCTTCTTGACGTGTGGACGATGCTTCGGTTTCCACCGATTGCGCTTCTTCACGCGTGAACGATGCTTCGGCTTCCGTCGATTGCGCTTCTTCACGCGGGGGACAACTGGATATATACTTACCTGAAGGGCCGGGGCGCCTCCCAGGCGTGGCTGAGGTGGTCCTTGATTTCGAGAACATGCGGAGGGATACTGCCGTGTTGATGAACTGAAGGAGGCCTATTCTCGAGCGCAATATTCCGACAACCGCCGGCCGCCGCGCGCTTTGCGGGGAAGGGAGGCCGTTGCGCTGCAAGCGGTTGGTCTCCCAGTACGTCTTGGGCGCGCGGCGCTGGCTGGCCCTACAGCGACGGGTGCAGAGTCTGCTGAACAGACTACTCTGCGAGTGCTCCCGGAGGCGAGGGGGCGTCTCTTGGCGCGCCCCGCCGGCGCGCGGTTGCGTGTCGTCATCGAAGCGAGACCGGGATTGTCTTGCGGCGAAGATCTTTGCCAAAAGCGGAGCCGAGTTGTTTTACATAGATTCGGCGGACACATGCGGCGCTATTTGCGCGCCGTGCTCTGTCGAGCCCCTTGGTTGGACGCGCTTGACCGGGCGTGGCGCGCCGCGGATGGGTGTGCCACTACCGTGACGATTGTGGGAAGGTGGGCGATTCGCCTTCCAGCGATTATGTTCATCTATGGCGCGGGAGACACAGGGGTATTAAATACCCCTTGCCTTATGGCCCGTGGATCTTCATCGCCTTGCCTTCTAGCTCCCATTCACGCGCCCCAGTCTCTTTGTCTTCCTTCTTCCTCCCGCGCCTCAGAGTTCTAGGAGAACGATGGCGTCACGACAGCGCCTGCTGCGCGGCCGATGGCGGCGCCGTCTTGAGTGGCGTCGCTGCCCGAGGTGAGTGCGCCCTCGGCGCGGCTCCGTGCCTATGGACAAGTGGTGGATGGCGGCGGGGAGAGTAGGGGGACCGTGCTCCCGCATCCTGGGCTTGACGCTGGTAGCGGAGAGAGCGATCCGTGGCCCTGCGTGAGGAAGGCGTCGGACCATCGGGAGGTGCGGCGCCCGCAGGCGGCGAGGCGAACCGCACCCCAAAACCTCGAGGCGTCGTATTAAATCCGCGTACCGGCTGGAATTACGCATCCCGGTCGCGAGACTTGTCGAGGGGCGTTCTCGGGCGCCGGGCTTGGTGGTGCAAATAACACGAATGATAGCCCGTCTTGTCGTATACTGTGGCGGTGCGCGCGCGGGCGTCTTGGCCCACGCGTCACCGACCGTGTTTCTCCCACGATGTCCGGTGCGCGGCGGAGGATCAGGGGGACGGGGCGTTGCCCGTCTTCGGCGGCGTCGCTCTCGCGCTGCGCCCACGGTGCGAGAAGATATTTCCCGCAGAATCGCGTTGGGCGGAGTGGGAGCCGAACTGGATGAGGCGGTGGTTTTACCACCGCGTGGCGAGCGGTAGCGGTCTTGAGTGCTCGGGGTGGCCGGTGGCAGTTAACATGGTGCCCGACGTGCCCATAGACGATGATGATAAGTGGATAGCATGAAGGCTTGTGGGGATCACCGCCCGCTTCAATATGCGCGACCTCGTTGAGGAGTTCGTGATGTATGGCATGGCGCCGCTTGGCGCGGAGTGGCATGTTGCTCCTGGGAAGCTTCGGCGCGACAACGTCCGTATACATTTCTTATTGCGAAACCCTCCGATCCATAAGTTGTCCTGGAGTTTGCTCTCGTGCGCTATTCGTCGAGGTGGTGTATTTACAGTGTGCCCCATGGCCTTGGCAGTTGCTTCCCTGGGGGACGTGGAGCGTGCGGTGGGTGCGTTCCTTGGACCGTACACAGGCAGGGAGCACGCACTGCGCATGTCTACAACCGCGGAGGCAAGTCTGGGGCGGTTGAACCGCGTGTGCGAAGCCTTGGGTATTAAGGTGCCAGAACGCATTCCGGTCCCCGGCCCACCTCGCTGCGACTCCACGGGAGAGGGGGTACTAGCGGACGCGGGTTCCGGCTCGGTGGGGCATGCAGACTTGGAGGCAGGGGTGAGTACTGCCTCGCCACCTGTCGGCGTTGGGACAGAGCCATCACTCATGGAGGATGCTGGAGCGGGGCCATCGCTCGCGAAGGATGCTGGGGCGGAGCCGTTGCCCACGGAGTTGATTCCCGCGACCGTGGGACCTCCTTCTGCGACGGTTTCCAAGGCGGGACCGCCGTATTCTCAAAGCGGCGACCCGCGCTCTGATCGCTCCGCCGCTCGTCTAGGGGGTTTGTTGTAGCGAGCCGGGTCGGAGCCCTATGGGACTCCGACTCAGACACCGAGTGGTTCGGTGCCCCCGCGGCCTCGATCGAGTCTGCGGCTGCTGGGGGCGAGGGCTTGGTGGAGCTAAGCTCCGACACCGAAGTTCCCCCGCTTGGCGAGGTGGGCGGGGATGCGGAGGTCCTTGCGGATTGGCGGGTGAAGGTAGACATTTGTTGATTGTGACACGCTAGGTATTCGCGAGGTGACCGTCGTGTCCCCTTACAGCAACATGGTTCCCGAGCGAGCTTCCTCGAGCGAGGGCCGGCGCAGAAGGGCATTTGGCGCCGCCGAGACTATGCGCGGATCGCCGTGCGTCTAGCGGACTTCATCCCTCAAGCAGAGGTGTTGGCGGCGTGGCGGGGGGCCGCGGATAACGCAGTCACGAGCTTAGATCGTGATGCGCTGCAGATCTGCGGGCCTGAACTACTTAAGGGGGTGCTGGAGGTCTCTGAAGTGAGGGTAAGTGTCTGACCCCGAGCAACATGTAGCCATTGGGAGGTGTACTGATTGCTTCATTGTATAGACCCTCTCCCTTAGCCGGGCGCTGCGGGCGGCCCGTGTCCGGGAACGGGAGGCCTTGGAGGATCGGCTGCGCGCCGTCGAAGGGGTCCTTCGCGCGTCGGAGGAGGCGCATTCCACTAAGGATGACCGCATGCGGCTCCTAGAAGCGGAACGCGCGGCGGCCGTCTCATATGCCACGGAGCGTGTGGCATCGACTCAGCGGCGGCGGTGGTGGGCGTGGCGGGCTGCTCCGGCAGTTCCCATCTTTGGAGGAAGACGGCAGCGCCTCGCTGCGTCCCGAGGGAGGCGGGATGAGGCGCTGGTGCCGCCTCGGCGGCGGCGTATGAGGCTATCTGGCCACGGAGGTACCCTTAAAAATCTCGTTCTTTGAGAGTGCCGTCCGCTCCTTCGGACGAAGAGCTTCCACGGACGCCGGCGGATTACGAGCTGCCGATCTTGCTCGAGCGACGCGGCGTCCTTTGGCAATCACTGCTCCTCGTGGCGCTTGTCTAGCGTGTGCTCTTCTCCATCACCGGAGTGCCGTCACGTCGGCGAATTGGGTGACCGCGGTGGAGATGCGGTGGGGCTGAGGTGATGTCGTGCGTCGCGTGCCGTTTGGCCCGCCGTCGATTTTCCGAGCGGATCACGGGAGTACATCGGGAGGCGGCGGCGAAGGTGGGCGTGTGGCGAACATGCGGCGAGGAACCTTGGCAAGTGGCTTGATGAGGTTGCCCGGCGCGACGATGGCGGGGCCGACGGTTCAAAGCAGGTGTGACCCCGGGTTCTTGTACACTGGTGTGTGTTATAAGCTTATGTACTCCATGCCGCGAATGAAGTGAAAGTTGCTTCGCTTCTTTGATCGACCTTGCCACTTTGCTCCGAGAAGCTAGCCGATGGGGACCTGCTGCTGGTTTCTGACGTCGTAACCCGGTGCCGCTTACGTCGCTGGTGGCGGGCCGAAGACTCACTCGACTTCTGGACGAATCGACCCTCGGCAGGCGAGACTTCGGCACGAAAGGTCGTTCCAGCGAAGCCAGATGAGTAGTGCCGACCCGCCGGGTTTTGTAAGAACGTTGTGGCAGCGTGGTAGACAAGCCGGGACATTCATCACCGCCGTCGTTTTTGGATGCGTGCGCTTTGCGCCTTGTTTTTTGTGGGGCTTGTGGGTTAGTTGGGGCAGAAGGTTGGGGTAGGGGTGGAGCTGGGGCGTAGTCGAAGTAGACATGTGAGCGCTCCGTCCCCTACGCTCCAAAGTGGTGGCAGCGGAGCTGGCGCCTTAGTTGAAGTAGACGCGCGGGCGCTCCGTCCCCTACCCTGCGAAGCGGTGGCAGCGGAACTGGCTCCTAGTTGAAATAGACGCGCGAGCGCTCCGTCCCCTACCCTCCAAAGTGGTGGCAGCGGGGCTGGAACCTAGTTGAAGTAGACGCGCGGCGCTCAGTCCCCTACCCTCACGAAGTGGTGGCGGTGAGTGGCGCCTGGTTGAAGTAGGCGCGTGGCGCTCAGTCCCCTACCCTCGAAGTGGTGGCAGCGGAGTGGCGCCTGGTTGAAATAGACAGCGCGGCGCTCAGTCCCCCTACCCTCCGAGTTGTGGCGGCGGGTGGCGCCTGGTTGAAGTAGGCAGCGCGCGCTCAGTCCCCTACCCTCAAGTGGTGGTGGCGCATCCGAGCTCGAGCGTCAATGGGCGTTGGGCCGGGCGCTTCTGCGCGGAGGATTGCGTCGCGTGGGCACCTTCGCGAGAGCGTTTGGTTTCTGGCTCCTCTGCGAGGGCGGCCGTGAGCTCTGCGCCTCACTCTGCACTCGCGGCCGCCGTCCATGCGATGCAGCGGTTTCTTTGGGATCGCGCGAAGCCTCTGGAGTCCGTGTGCCGTTGTATGTGGACTCCGGCGAGTGCGTGGGAATATCATCCACGTCTTATTTATACTCGGGATATGCGTGGTGAGAACACAGTGGCGTCGCGGGACATCCGCGTCTTGTTTAGACTCAGTAGAGTGCGCAGGGAAAACATCCACGTCTTTGTTTGTACTCCGAAGAATACGTGGGACTATCAACCACGACTTACTTAGGCTCCGAAGGGTACGCCCTCGCGTGCGCGGAACGTCCGCGTCTTGTTTAGACTCAGTAGAGTGTGCAGGGAAAACATCTGCGTCTTTGTTTGTACTCCGGGGAATGCGTGGGACTATCAACCATGACTTACTTAGGCTCCGGAGGGTACACCCTCGCGTGCACGGAACATCCGCGTCTTGTTTAGACTCAGTAGAGTGTGCAGGGAAAACATCCGTGTCTTTGTTTGTACTCCGAGGAATGTGTGGGACTGTCAACCACGACTTACTTAAACTCCGGAGGGTACGCCCTCGCGCGCGCGGGACACCCACGTCTTGTTTATACTCAGTAGAGTGCGCAGGGAAAACGTCCGCGTCTTATTTATACACCGTATAGTGCGCGCGGGGGCGTCCCCCCGCTGCGTCTTATTTATACTCCGTAGAGTGCGTGCGGAGGCGGACCTCGACGCTACGTCTTATTTATACTCCGTAGAGTGCGTGCGGAGGTGGACCTCTACGCTACATCTTATTTATACTCCGTAGAGTGCGTGCGGAGGCGGACCTCGACGCTACGTCTTATTTATACTCCGTAGAGTGTGTGCGGAGGCGGACCTCCATGGAGTGTATGTGCGGAGGTGAGTCTTCGTGCGGTGCGTGTGTGGAGGTGAGTCTCCGTGTTGTGCGCATGCGGAGGTGAGTCTCCATGTTGTGCGTGTGCGGAGGTGAGTCTCCGTGTTGTACGTGGGAACATCAACCACGTCTTTATACTCCTGGGAGTACGCGTGGTGACAACACCAGCGCGTGCGCGGGATTCCGCGTGTTGTTTATACTCAGTAGAGTGCGTAGGGAAAACGTCCACGTCTTATTTATACTCCGGGGAGTGCGTACAGAGGGAAGCCTCCGCACATTTTAGGTGGGCAGCATGAATAGCTTCGCAAACGGTGAATTTTATTAAATTCCTATTTGCGCGGGTGAGCGAGTACAAAAGGTTATAAGGTTATGAACTAACCACTGCACTCGTTGTCGTGGTGGTGAGATCTGAGTCTCACGTGGTCTTTGGGCTGCGTAGGGCTGTATGGGCGTGCCTGACCTAAGGGCCTCATTGGGCTCCCAGGGGCGGGCCTCGGGTTCCATGCTCCAGGTGCCGGGCCATGTGCTGGTCGCCAAGGATGGTGATGATGCCTTGCGGGCCCGGCAGCTTTACACATAGGAAGCCATGGTGTGGTACCGCCCCAAAGGAATTGAGGGTCGGTCTCCCTAAAATGGCGTTGTAGGGATCTTGCATATCGGCGACATCGAAGGTGGCGTCCACGCTCGCCATATTGTCATCTGGCCGAAGGAGATCGCAAACATACTTGGCGGCGCGATGATGGCACGACCTCAGAAGCCTGCGGCGGAGCTCTTGAGGGCCTTGGCGACCGAGGATCGCCATGCGGTGAAGGCATGCGAACAAAGCGTTCGCGGGCTGCCCCATCGACCGGAGACACGCCGGACGTCGCACCGGCAATCACGACTGGATGACTAGGGGATCGATGGGGAACTCACGCCTTCAGCATCGTGGGCGTGAAGGTGATCGCATCTTTGTACTTGTCAGGCGACGCATGAGCCGGATGCGCCGTCACGTGGTGTAGTCTCCGCGCGTAGGCCTTGCGTTGTCGCTCCAAGGCGAACTCCAAAGAGGAGCCTCCGGAAATTACGTTGATGGCCCTACGCGGCGCCTCAAGGCATGGATCGCGAGGGCTCTGGGGTTTGTGGGCGTGGGCTCGTGCTCGCCGGAGACCCTCTTGAGGCTGCGGCTCCTGATCCCAAATCCTTAGGAGACCGTCTAGTGGCTGCTGAACGTGCGCCACAACGGGCAGGCGCACCTCAAGATCCCTGTCTTTGGCGACGCTTTGGCGAAGCGCCGCGATGGTGGTGCAGGAGTGGGTGTCATGATTGCCCTGTTCGTGCACCTCGCACCACTGTGGGCGGTGTTGGTCGCCATACTCCGCACGGGCCCAACCGTCGCGGCCTCGGCCTCGTCCCCGACCTCGTCGAGCCCTGGCCCCACGGTTGGTTAGGGCATTGTCTTCCGAGCCGCCCTCGACGTCGAAGACGTAGCGGGGTCGCCGAGACGTCTTACAACCGCGCTGAGGCTTGTCAGTCGGCGCGTCCTTGCACTTGGGGGTGTCCCTCGACGGCTCCTGCCTACGCTTGCTTCGCGAGGAACTTGCTTTCAACGGGTCGGCGCTCCTCGCGGCACCTTCCGCTGGGTTGGCGTCGGCCTCGTTGTCCTGGCATCGCCTCGTGTCTTCTTCCGCCCACGCGTATTCCTCCATCTTGTCGAAGAATTTCGCGACTGTCTTGATTGGCTTCCGCGCATTGTACTCGGCTAGTAGCCCCGGGCGGAGGCCTTGTACCGCCGCGTTGATGATTGTTGTCTCATTGACATCTTTGACCTGGCAGCGGACCTTCGCGAAGCGTTTGAAATATTCGCGAAGCCTTTCCGCTGGTTTTTGCTTGACCGCGAAGAGCTGATCCACGTCGACATGCTCGACGTAGTTCCCTTGGAAATTGTTGTAGAGGCGATCGCGAATCTGCTCCCACGCGTATATGGAGTTCGGCTCTATGGTGAAGAACCATGAGAGCGCCCCTTCGCCTTGGTGGTGTCGTCTCCGCCTGCCGCCTCGATAGCGGTCTCGTACACGCGCACGAACTCTCGGGGATCTGTGTCGCCTTTGTACGATGTGATGGAGCTGGGGAATTTAAAATCCTCCGGCCACGCTGCCTGCTGTAGGCGTGATAGCGGGACTCGGTCCATACGCGCTGACAAAGTGCAACTGGATGTGGGGGCGTCCCGGCTGTCCGTGCGCTCGGGCGTGGGCTCCGACGCGACCACCGGTGGGGTCGGCTGACCCCGAGCCTCTTGCATGCTCCGCACGGCTCCCCGGAGATCCGCTAATTCTTGCTGGAGCGTGCCGAGGGCTGCCAGCAGGGCGGTCTCCACTGCGGGCATAGGTGGGACAATGGGCGCGTTCGGTCGCACGGTTGAGGTAGTCGCAACCACTCCGACGGCGACGGTAGGGCCTATGTCGCCGGAGGGGCCACTTGGTGCTCTCGTAGCGGGTGTAGGGGTGGCGGTCGCATCTCGACGGGCGTCGGGGCTACCGCTCCCTAACACCCGACCTGCGTCGTCGGAGTTGGTTGTCGTACCGGCGGCGGGGTGGCGCATGACGCACGGGGTGGGGTCGGCCGTCACGTCGGTGGTGGCGGGGTCGGTGGCATCGGTGATGGCGGGGTCGATGGTCGCGCGATGATCGTCGTCATTTTCGCCCCCGACCACCGCAGCGCCAAGCCCCAGTGTTGACGGGGCCTCGCCACGACCGCCTCCTTCTTCTTCGCCGCCGATAATGCTTTCTTTGTTGCCATCCTTCCTGCGATCTCTGAGGCTTGCTCCCGTCGTCCCCACGGACGGTGCCAACTGTTGTGGCTCAGACCAAACAGAGAGAGAGGGGTATGGTAGTGGAGAGTTAGGTGAGCAAATGACCTCTTGGGTCTTTCCCCAGGGCCAATCATGGCATATATGCGTTCCCTGATAAGGAGCGCCTTTACCATCGTAACCTTACACCGAGCTTTCCTTCTTGGAGAAGCTACATCGCTTACATGGTTTATAACCTTCTCAACAGGCTAGCTGGGTTTAGGTGGGGGCCACCCCTACAACAGACACATTAGTAGTTAGTCACTGATTAGTGGGGCCCTTAGTTAATTAAGTGTAATAATCCTATGACATGTGGGCTTAGATTAATTAAAGAAATAATTTTTTGGTCCCCCATTAATTGTTTGTATAGTAACCGGTCCCACCTATCATTTTTGTAACTTATTCAATAAAGAAATAAATTAGAAAGGAAATTAAAAATAGAGGACCCCACCTATTATACAGTGTGGTTTTGCAAGAGAAAATAAATAGAAAACAAAATTAAAATCACTAAGCCTCACCTGTTAGTGGGAGAGATTTTCTCACCTTTATTAATTTCTGAAATTAATTCAAAACTTAAACTTTTAAAGCCCATTCTCATTCATCTTAAATTCAAATTAAGTCAAATTTGTTTTTAAATTCATATAAAATCAATATCTTTCCAATGAAACTAAAATAATGAGTTTTGGAGTTCATTGGAATTTTATTTTGGATTTATTTCTATGTGTTGGTATTTATTTGAATTTCTATGATGTAGGACTAGTACGGCAACATGGGGTGAATGGTGCCTTCAAATTTTCCCCAAGTATTCTCTTAACCTTTCAATAGCTATGAGAAGCTATAAAAATTAAAAAGCCAAATATCCAAAAATTCTTGGAGCTATTGAAATTTTCAGCCAGTGAATGGTGAAATCAACACATTTCAAATTCGAAAAATCATGTAACTTTTAATCCGCCAATCTAAAAAACTTGAAACTTGAACCAAAACTAGTTCATAACCTTAGAAACATATCCCGACTAAGAAACCTAAAATAACTGGAGAGAATTTGGATATTTTGGTTCATGAAGCTCTATTGCACCAAAACATAAAAATAAGCTAACACTCAAACCAAAGCTCCAAATCACGTGAAATTTGATATGTGTCTTCTCTAGGATATCAGAAACCTATTTCAATCAATAATAAAGAAAATTGTTGCCAAAGTTCTAACCTTTTTTTTGTTTGAAGACAGATTGCACCAAAAAAGGTCAAAAATCACAAACGGTTAATATGATTTGCTCGTGGGTGAATAATGACTAAGACATCTATAGATGTGTTCTCACATATCACAGAAAGCAAGTACACCAAAGAAGTCAAGGTAGAAATAGCTAGATGAAGAAATCACTCGGAGATGCCAACAAGAGCAAAAATCGGGTTTCTTCATGTACTTGACAACCAAGTGCCCAGATGGGTGGAGATTTCATGCACTTTAGAAAATTGATTTCGGTTAAGATTGTCAAGTCTTAGGTATTCCTAATTATTGTAATTTCCAACTAAAGCTTTCAGTAAAACAATCCGAACCTCCCTTGTTCAGCCTTGCATTATATATTATTGCATTATGTGAGTTGACTATCGGAGCAAGGTTGATTTTGCTCCTTGCATTATATATTATTGCATTCTGTGAGTTGACTCGTGGAGCATGGTTGATTTTGCTCATACTCGCTTACTCAATTAACTTAAAAGTGGTGGAGAAAAATTCACTATGCTCATCATAATGCCCCAAGTCCTGATGGAGAAGAAGATGGAGGAAAGTAGAGCAATCTTGTTAAGCATACTTTGGTGGTGATTATGTGCACATATATGAGCCAAGCACGGATAATATTTGTTGTTCCCATTTTACCCCAGTTTCTTGCCTGTTGCAGGTTAGGGCCTCGCCTTTTGCTTATTGAATTCGTTTATGCTTTAGTAATGTAAGTATTTGGTCTACGCAGCCTTTTTTTTTGTAAAAACTACCCGATGTGGAATATCTAAACTCTGATATGTAATATAAATGAATGGTATGATTTATGCGATGCATAAAATGATTCAGCAATATATCTATGAGCACTATTTATTGATTCATGGAATAGTGTAGTAGAATCATAGAGGATTCTAGATTGCAAAATCTGGGTCTGACACATTTCGAGATGAGAAGCACGGTAGAAAGATGAGGGTCTTGGAGAGGCAATGCGTGCATGTTATGTACCAATTGGACTTGTGTTTTTAAGTGTTGACATTCCTCGGAGTAGGTATACGATCTTGACAATAAGTAATTGGATAACATGGATTGTGGTGTAATGCAGTGTGCCATAGGACTCAGCAATTTCAAGTGGCGATGGCTCGGCTCAGGCGTATGATCTTGGTGATGAGGCGTTGGCATCGCATCTTCATGAAGACTAGTAGGTGGCAATTGAGAAAATTATGTAATATTGGTTGGATTGGCGGTTTGCAAAACTGTGATATGATATGGGCCTAAGTGGTTTAGATTATGTCTTTGAGGATGAAATATCTTATCGAGCTTGTGAAGCCTTGTGCAAGTTGTATTTTGAAAAGTGTGCAAGCGTGTGTAATTTATAAGCTTATATCTTTGATTTGCTTAGCTTTTGTAACATCTTGAAAACTCAGATGTCCGAAAATGCGAATTTTTAAAAGCTTTTGTTGCTTTTTGTTGACATTCAAATCTGTTTTTCTAAATGTTTAATTGGATCTTTCCAAATTCTGTGATGAGGAAATCAATGACTGAAAATAATTCCCAAATGTAAACGACAATCAGGCGGAAAACATGAAAGCTTACATTTACAATTAAGTTAGAAATTCAAAACCTAAATTAACTGAAAATTTAAAGAAAGAAATTACAATCGAAATGCTAATAAGAAAAGTGAATTCATAACATGGAAAATACAAAATTATAAACCAATTAAAATGTGAGCTCATGATCAAATCAAAATTCAAATTGTTAAAAATCAAAAATTATTTTCTCAGGAAATTATGAAAATCCTAATTTTGGCATACCCATTTAATGTTGCTTGTAAACCCACAACCGTTTACCTTTTGCTTGGACCCACCGGCCAGTCCCTCTTTCTTCCTTGGTTTCTTTCTTTCTTTCCCCTGTGGCCTCCTCTGCTAGCCATGCCCGAGCCAAGCCGATCGGCCAGCTGCTCTCGCACCAGTGTGTCACGTCCGCACGTGCCCCTGCGCCGTGTCCCGCTCCCCTGTGCACGCCCCTCACCCCCTCACTCCCCAAACTCAAGTCCCAGAGGGGAGTGAGGCCTAAGCACGGGCTTAAGTCCCAGAGCACGGCGCCAGGCCCTTTAGCGCCGTTGTTGCATAGCACATCACTATGTGCTTTGGCGCCGTGCTATGCCACCGTGACTCCTACGTGTCAAAGCACGGCGCCAAAGCATATGGCGTCGTGATATGTACCCTTGGCGCCATATGCTTTAGCGCCGTGCAAATGGTCTATTTTTGCAAATCTTTTCTCCAGGGGTCTATTTGTAAAAAACTTTTAAATTTTGGACTAAAAAGCAAAAATTCCCCCCAACAATACCACGTGGACAACCTGCCCACTTTGTCACCAGAGGCAGTGCTTAAAGGGGCGTCGTAGGTTCGAATCCCTTCCCCTTCATTTTTCTCTTATTTTTCTTAGCCCATTTCAATTAGGGAATATATAGTAAAAAATCAAAGAAGCCAAAACAATTAGTTAGAAATCAAATATATATAAATTTCAATTATTATAAATTATGGATTTTTGGAAATCAAGAATTTTTAAGAAATATTCAAATAGAAATATCGTGGCAAATGTTATAGTTATAAATAAAAATAAAGTTAAGGATAAAATATAATTATGGACTAGATTAAAGATTTGTGTGAAATTGAATATGCTTGAAGATTAAATCTTGGAAATTTGCATGCATTCAGAAAATTGCAAACCAATTATTATATAATAATAATGAAAGCACAATAAAAATTTGTGCAAAATAAAAATTTTGGAAGATTGATCATTGTTAATTGCATGTTAACATGGTGCAGAAAGATAATTATAATTAATACAATAATAGGCCATGTGCAATTTAAATTAATTACATATGAGCCAAATGTCATATCTAGCCTTATTTTAATTAACAATTGGGTTATGATTAAGATAATTACGCAATATGTCTTGGTCACTAAAAATAATACCTATTTAAAATTAAAGGCCATGACAAAAATATAATCTTGCCACTAGCATCTAATTTAAAATGGTTATGTTAAATAACATCTTGCCTAGATAATAATCAACCGATCATTACCTCCGAATGTTAATGTGTAGTTTTTGAGGATGAAACAATAACCCAGGTTACTTAGGGTAAATAATGGCTAATTAGAATAAATAGACTACTTAACATAATGCTAAGATTTAAATTAAAGTGTCCACATTAAGGGCCTGTTTGGTACAGCTCCTGCTCCCAGCTTCTCAGTAGATTCTCAGGGAGCTGTACCAAACACCTTGATTCTCTAAATGGCTAGATTCGCTTCTGCGAGAAGCACTCTCTAAAATGAACTAGAGAGAAGCGGCAATTTTGTGGATTCTCGTGGGAGTCAGTAGTCCTTAAAATAAATTTACCTATTGAAGTTCGGATTAATTACCCGCAAATGCCACTGGTATAAAAACAAAACCAACCCCTCCTCCCTCCCGAGCGCGTCGCCACCCCCCCCCCAACACCCAGCGCGTCGCCCACCCCCACACCCGAGCGTCGCCTCGCTTCCCCCGCATCGCGCCGCCGCCTCCCCTCCCTCTCGCGCCGCCCCGTCCCCTCCTCCTCGCGCCGCCGCTCGGCCTTCCTTCCTCCCTCCCGGCCGCCCCGCGCCGCCCCGTACCCTCCCTCCTCGGCGCCGCCGACGCCGCCTTCCCCCTCCTCCCCGCGCCGCCCCCGTCCCCTCCCTCCCGGCCGCCCGACGCCGCCCCCGTCCCCTCCCTCCCGGCCGCGCGACCCCAGTCCCTCCTCCTCGGCCGCCGCCGACGCCGCCCTTCCTCCTCCCCGGCCGCCCGACGCGCCCCCCCCTCCTCCCGGCCGCCCGGCGCGCCCCGTCCCCTCCTCCCGGCCGCCCCGACGCCGCTCCCCCCTTCCCCTCCCTCCTCGGCCGCCCCCGACGCCCCCCTTCTCCTCCCTCCTCGGCCGAATTTGTGAGGTGAAGTTCACTGGAATTGATCTACTAGTTTTCTTTGTATTCTTTGTATGTTTGATGGTTGTATGCATGTATGCAATTTATTCCCTCCTGCTGAAGCAACATGGCAAGTATGAGTGAATGTATGATCATGTAGTTTATTCTTTGTATGCATGTTTGATGGTGGGGAGGAGAGTATAAGAAAGAGCAGCGAGCCTAGTTACATGTAGTTGTTTCCATAATGTTTGCCAATGCCAAATATACTATAGAATGCCTTGTGCCAAGGAGGGAGATGGGGGTGGGGGTGAATTTGACAGTACTTTTCTATGCTGCGAGTGATAAATTATCTTCCTACAATCCAAAGCCTTCTCAAATGTCCTGATACACCAAGCCTCATCTTAGCATATAAATTCTATTTTCTAATGTCCAAGCCTCATCTTAGCTGATAATAAATTCTACCTTCTAATGTTCTACAGATTGATCGTAATATTGGCGAAGATCCTCGTCTTGAGATATTCAAGAGGGAGTGGTTTCAAGGCAAGGATTGCCTCGATATTGGGTGCAACCGTGGTTTGTAACGATCGGTCTAGGTAATGTTCGGGTACAATAATTGGGCTCTATTTTTGTTTGGTTGATGATCCGTCTAATGTAACTTATGCTGTTTCTTTCATGTTTCAACTTAGCTATAATTGTCGACTTCTGTTCTTGTACGCTGATACACTGTTGTAGTTCTTATTAATAGAAAAGTCTTATCAAGATTAACATAAACATTGTTTTAGCTAGTTTTAGTAAATCATGTTTGACCTGGTTATATGGTTGCTTTACAAAAGTTTCAATAGACTATATATATTATATCTATTTTAGGTCAGAACTTGATAAAATTGTTGAGATGACCCTACATAGACATGCCTGATATCTTTGTAACTTGTATAATCTGCAATAGCATGGTTTTCATGTGGTAGCATTTGACTGCAATTGTTGATCATATCTAGGGCTGGGATGCTCCTATGGATGCGTTCAAATATAAGAACTGAATGCCAATAATCATTCTTGTTTTTGTGCTTCATTATTCTTAGAGTTGAGACTTGTATTCTGACAATCATTTGTTAAAATTCCCTAAAAAAATCATTTGTTAAATTTTGATTAGATTATAGATATCATGTAGTTTGTTCTTGTAGATCATATCATGTAGTTTGTTTATAGCAGATGGGTGACAATGCCGAGTGGGTGATGAACACACTAGGATAGTATGTGAACTATTTCTTTGAACAAGTAGCACTGTAATCGCCCAAGTACACATCTGAATATTCCTGGTTATGCGTTAGTAATTGCTAAATTTGAAGAGAAGACTGGTATAAAATACACAAAAAGGCAATTTAAAAACAAATGGGACAAACTGAAGAATGACTACAACATTTGGAAGAAATTGACGACAAAAGAGACAGGCTTAGGTTGGGATCCTGAGAAGAAAACAATTAAGACCACTGCTCAACGATGGAAGGAATTAAAAAAAGTAAGTCAGTACACATTCAATTATGTATGAACAATCTCGTCTATGTTTATTATTAAGTTGTATCATTGTTGTTGATAGGAATATAAAGGATGTGCTAAGTTTGAAAAGGGTGGACTTCAAAATGAGGACATGTTGCGAACGATGTTTGAAGATATTCGCAACATCGGTGAAGATCATTGGTCCCGACAAAGAATGGGAAACTTGCCACGAAGCCCAGTTCGTGCATCCACACCTATTGAAGTTGAAGACCATGAAGGCGACAATGATGACAACGATAATAGTGAACAAGAAGATGAGTCACCAATTAGTGTTAAAGGGAAGAGAACATGTGGTCCTAGCAATGTGAAAGGGAAGAAACTGAAGAGCGGATCTGCAGTCATGCAAAATCAATTAAAACGTATTGTTGAGTTGAGCGAGATGTCTCATGCGTCTTTTGCAGCATTTGCACAAAAAAGAGAGGAAACCTCGGTGTGTACCATCAAGGATGTGATGGAGTTGGTCGAAGAGTGCGGTGCTGTAGAGGGGACTAATGAGCATTTCATTGCATCTGAACTTTTTATAAAAAAGGAGCAAAGGGAAATGTTTCTTACATTGCGTAGTAGCGAAGGACGGTTTGAATGGTTGAAAAGAAAATATGATGCCAAGTATGGCAAGTAGAAGTTGGTTTGTAAGACTTTATTTAAATTGTGAGACATTATTTAAATTGGTTTGTAAGACTTTATTTAAATTGTGAGACTTTATTTAAATTGTGAGACATTATTTTGCTTCTATTGATATGTACAAATTGTTTGCCTTCATATGGGTTTTGTCTAATTTAAGTTGGTTTTTCTTGGTATTTTCATGTACAGATGTCCTCATCAGAAAATGAAAGTGAAGTGAGTGATGTCTCTGATGAAGAATATGAGTGTGATGTCCAAATGATGCAACTACAACAGGACATATTAGGGCACTTAGCTGCTACTGCAATTATTGTGGAGAAGTACCATTCAACTTATCTTGATAAGAATGAGGCTAGGACTTCACGCCTTAGTGGTATGGGTTGGGTAATAGAAACCCTAAACACCCTAGGGGAAAGTCACCATATGTTTCGTATGAATGCTACAATCTTTCAGAGTCTACATGATCTTTTAGTTACATCTTACAACTTGAAATCAACTACCCATATAAGTTCCATTGAATCTTTGGCTATTTTTCTGTATACATGTGGTGGCTCTGAATCAAATCGAAGAGCGCAGAATCGGTTCAAGCATTCTGGTGAGACAATTAGCAGAAAATTTGATGAGGTTTTGGAGTGTGTGGTCAAAATGTCTCATGATATTGTGCAACCAAAAGATCCTAATTTCTCTACTGTTCATAGTAGAATTACAAATGATAGGAGGATGTGGCCACATTTCAAAGACTGCATTGGAGCTCTCGATGGTACACATATCCTTGCAATGATTCCATTAGAAGATCAGATTAGATATATTGGTAGATCGGAAAACAACTCAAAATGTGATGGCTATATGTGATTTTGATATGCGCTTCACATACGCATCTATTGGTCGACCAGAGCAATGCATGATACTAGTGTGCTTTATCATGCATTGAATGTAGACAAAGATATCTTTCCGCATCCTCCACAGGTAAGTTTTATCTTTCAAATTATTTGTGAATTTATTTATATTAATATTCATGCATTTGGTGTTATAAAGTGATAATTTGTACCTTAATTTTTAGGAAAATATTATCTTGTCGATGCCTGGGTTATCCGAATAGGCAGGGTATCTAGCACCATACAAGGGACAAAGGTATCATATTCCTGAATTTCGAAGAGGTGATGCCCCAAGTGGTGAGAAAGAAAAATTTAACAAAGTACACTCAAGTGGTCGTAATATCATTGAGAGGACACTTGGTGTCTGGAAGATGAAATGGAGAATTCTTTTGAAGATGCCGAGCTTTCCTTTGTCCAAGCAAAAGATGATTGTTGCAGCTACTATGGGACTTCACAACTTCATACGTGATCATGCTTCGCCAGACAAGCATTTTCGTAGGTTCGAGCGGAATCCTAATTATGTGCCAACCATACCATCAAGATATGCAAAATATGCCATTTCTCAGGATGCATCAGATGTGTCAACATCACAATCGAGTGATAGGGCTATGGATAGGTTTCGTGATGACCTTGCAAAGGCAATTGATGAAAGTTGGTGAAATTTGCTATATGAACAGTGAAATTTACTTGTAATAGTATGGACGAATGGATTGCTTTTTATGAAAAGATGGATGCATGAGTGTTCTGTTTTGTTGTCATTGCAGCGACAATATCATTTCATATCACATTTCAATCGACTTGGCTCTAATATTTGTAGATAAATTTCATGAATTTGTGTACACGTAGAAAGGAGTAAGAAAGAAAAAAACTTCAAGTGCTAAAACTAAGGGTAACATAGTCTTTTCCCCTCAAATCTTCTCTTTTGTGAATCTGGAGCCAACCCACTAGCCAAACGCTTTTCAGAGGTAGCTCCAGATTCTCAGAGAAGTGGATTCTTTCAGAATCTGGAGCAGAAGCTGAAAAATGAGAATCTGGAGCTGTACCAAACAGGCCCTAACTAGCGATCTTTCTTGAAGAGATAAGTTAGACAGAATAGAAGGTTATTTTCAAAGCCAACAATATTTGTTTAGAAATTCACATAATAGTCGAGGGCCTTATTAAATATAATCCCTAGCATTAATGTGCCACTGATAATTAAATCATAATGGTAGATTTAATTAATAGTGATATCAATATATAATTATATATAACAAGTTAGGTATGCATAAATAGATATTTGTTAGAATTAAACTATGCATGATAAGAGAAAGTACATAAAATACTAACGACATTTAGATTCGAAGAGCATGTTTAAATAAAAGATCATAGTAAGATATAATTTCGTATGTGTATTAAAATATAATGACCTCTCGGTCATCGGCCATTAGAATAATCTTACTAATCTATAATTTAGAGAAACAATGTGATGGTAGGACCAATTAATTAGACCCGAAAGAAAGATAATTCACTAACACACCAATAGATGGTAATTTGAAGTCTAGTAATACCTAGACATAGTTAGGAGTTGCATTTTTTTCCAAAATATATATAAACCCTAGAAAGGCTCGACAATCACATATCATTAGTAAATAATAATCTAACTAAAATTAATTATTAAATAGCAATTAGATAGTTAAATATTCCCATGCTTTAGTAAATTGTTAATTGATCATGTGTCCAATCCCTCCGATTATTTGACAACTAAACCTCAAAATAATAATACATCGTGAATTCCCCGGATATAAGAAATCAAAGAATAATACAACAAATTAACCATTTTATCAATCGTGTTTAAATTCGTATTTTTGTCGTAGGTCTACCCTAATTCTTGGAACTTCCTTAATAAATATAAAAATAATAAAAGAAGTTATTAAATTGTCCATATTTCTATCGTAGGTCTACCCTAACTCATGGAACTTCCTTAATAACTAGAAAAAATAATAAAAGAAGTTATTAAATTAAAGATCGGTCATGATAATTATAATTTGAAGTCTTAAGGGAGCAACAAAATGAACAAGGTTGAGATCCGAAAGAAATAAAGACCAAAAGCTCAAGACTATGAACTAAGAAGGCTTTAAGTAAGATTAAGTCTGCAATAAAATAAACCAGGCGAATCAATATTTTGATAATGTTGAACCTACCTTTTACACAAATTATTTACGTTTAAATAATCAAATTGCATGCTTTACTTTGTTATGTAAATTATGTTCACCTTAAGATTTTATATACATACCCATTATACATTGTGATACTGTTATATCTTGATCTTTGAAAACAATCAAACACTTGATCCTTGTCACCCTAGGATGATGGTTAATATACTAGTAATGAGTCTATATCTACACGACATGCTTAGGCCCTGCTCAGTTTGGCTGTGGGCGGTGGGCGTTTTCAGCATGGCTGTAGCTACGACTGCTTTCTGATAAAATTATTTTTTTGTTTTTAAAATTTACTTATACTTTTTTGTTTTTTTAAATTTTTTTACATTTAATTATACTCAATAAACCAACTCAGCTACAGTGTTTTTTCAGCAAAAACCAAAAGTCATCGCTATTCCGATCACCCCCTTAGTCTTGTTTAGATACTCAGAGTGTATTAATTTGCCCTATCAACATTTCAAACATGAGAAACTATTTTGGGCAATCACTAATGGAAAGTGACCGATATATTATAACATGGTTATTTTATACTCTCAAAAACCCCAACATGTTTATTTATCTAGGTGTATAGTAAAAGAGGTTATTGCAGTGGATGCACGAGAATGTGTGGATTGTAGTAGAACAGTCTAAATAACCCTAAGGACCGAATCTGGTTATGACCTCTCATTGTAAAATTAGTACAATCACAAGCTGGCAAAGTGTAAATTGAATGAATAATTTATCAAACCCTCAAGCTCATCTTGTAGGTTTGGAGAAAGGAGGAGACGTGCAAGAGGATAGTGAAGATCTAGTCTGAATGGAACACCGATGAAAGGGTGATATTCGTCAGCTGCGCTAGTCGTTGTGGCAATGGAAATCCAGTTACACCGATTTTTGTTGTCAAACATATACTATCAATTCATTCGCTCGTACCAAACTCCTTTTAGAGGAAAATTGCAAATGAAAGTAGGGTTTTTTTTTAAAAAAAAACAATTGGTAAGAATAAATATAATTATGTGAAATTTACTCGATGGAATAATCGTCCATAATTTCTCTACTTTTGCTTCGTTCCAAACAAGTCCCAGACTATCAATATGCCGTATATGCCTTTGTCAGGCATGATTGGTATGTTAGAAATGGCGTGTTCCTGTTTTTCTTTAAATAGGGTGTTTTCAACCTTGCGAGGTGGGATCGAATCGAGTACCTTGCGCTCATGCACCCTCGCACTCCCACCACCCGGAGCTCGTCCAGGCCACTTGGCATGTTTCGTTTGAACAACTAAATTGATGTGAATCTATTTTGCAATAATTTTAAAAAATAAAAGTCTCTCGCGGGATTCAGGATCCTTTGCTAATAAACACCATGCGGTTTCTCGCAATTCTTAGGAACTCTAAACCCCTTTTTTTTCACTGAGAACCTGGAGCTCCTCGTCACTAGATTCATGAAAACCAAGCTCACCTCAAGATCCAACCGCTAGTTAAAAGTTGGGTATTTTTGAGAACTTTGAGTTGAACATTTTAGAAACTCTTGTGTTGAAAGTTGGTATTTCGTGTTGAAATTGATAGCATTGTCAAGTTGAAAGTATATTTTTTGTGTTGAAATTTTGTTTTTTGAGTCCAATCTATAGATATTTTGAGTGAAAAGTTAGGGTTTAGAGTTGAAATTCTCGCGATTTCGGAGTCGAAAGGAACGGTAGTGTTTTCGGCTGAAATATTTAGAATTCCTGGGTGGGAAGCAAAAAAATTAAATTTTTGCTGATAGTCGCCCTCAGGCCCTCTTATGTCCATTTGAATTGAAATACTTCAAATCTATACGCCGTCTTGTGAATTTCTCAAAATTTTCGTTGATTTGGCAATTCCGCACGAAAAATATCAAATCTTGGGGGATATCAGTCCACCTGGCCCAATCAACGCCCTCCCCTCATCCACACCAACCTCCTCCCCCTCCGCCGCCGTCGTTCTCCCAACCGTCGCCCGAATCCCTCACGCTCCTCCCGCCCATGGCTTCCTCCGCCTCCGTCTCCCCCGCCACCGCAGCCGCCGCAGTCTCCGGCACCCACCACCGCCTCCTCCTCCCCTGCTCCCCGCGCCGCCTTCCCCGCCCGCGCCCGCGCTCTCGCCTCCGCCTCGCCGCCTGCCACGCCGACACCATCCTCTCCTCCTCCGGGGCCCACACGCCGCCCGCCCCCGCGGCGTGCACGTCCGCCTCCTCCGCCGGCAGGTTTTCCGACTGGCTGCGCGCGTGCGGGCTGCCGCCGGGCAAGGTGGCCATCCTGGAGCGCCCCGTGCCCTGCTTACGCGAGGGCAAGGACCGGCCGCTGCACTACGTCGCCGCCGGCCAGGACCTCCAGGTGCTGTGTAAGCTGGGTTCGTGGCTGATTCCGGTGGTAAAGATGCGATGTTGATGTTGATTTGGCTGGTTGGTTTCCTGTTTTGGCAGGCGGGGGATGTGGCATTCGAGGTGCCCATGTCGCTCGTCGTCACGCTGGAGCGGGTGCTCGGGGACGAATCCGTCGGTGAGATGGCCGCTTTGTTCTTGTACCGTTGAGTTCTGTTATTTGGTCGGTTTATGGCCTAGGAAGTGGCAAATTTTCATCTCATGTATGCTCATTTTGTGATCGAAATGAATTTAGCCCTGCAGTAATAGCTCCGTCGGGCCATTTTGTGTGAATGACAGACTCACTTTGCTTTGAGATGATGTGCCCAAGTTATTCCTGTCCTGAGTAGGTATCCTGCACATAATGAAATGAGTGAAGTATAACTTTAAGTCACTTGAAGGAATTTATTGAAGCACTAAGATATAGGTGGGATTACTGTGGGGCTTGTTATGTAAGCTGCTATTTGCACTTTTATGTTTTGCAATACCATGTAGGTCATTACATTTAATATTGTTGCCAACAGTAAGTGTGTGGTACTGTGGTTGGGGAATACTTTTGAAAGTTAGTAATTGTGGTTTAGTATTTGTAGGGTTTTTTTCAGTGCGATTCAACTAGACCAAGAATTTGTGAATCTGCTCCCCTGATATTCAACTTTAGCATGTCTGCAGCCAAAAGTGTCATGCTTGCACATCTTCGGGTTATACTCAAGTACTAGCAATCTCTCCGAGTGAGGTGGTGGAAATTGTTTTGGGGTCCTCCCATCCAATTCACAAAGTGAGAAAGCAAAGACACAAGATTCTGTTTGTGGCTTAGCATTTGTGAGAACATGTTCCATGTTGGAATTAAAGAACAAGAGTTTTGTATTCCAACCTTTACTTGGATGCTGATTATGAAGCTAAAAGAGCATGAACAGTTAGGGAATTGAAACTTTTGTGCTGTCTGTTTTTCCATTGGCTCTTCTATGGGCTTGCATTTTCTATCTACAGCATTCATTTGGGTGTTTTGTTGTTTTGTCAAGATAACAGGGAGTTCTCAGCTTTTAGGCTTCAATTATCATGAGAGTAGTAACGAGCACTATGATTAATGCATGGTTAAAAGTAGATCAACCATAAATACATTGAAATTGATATGATATTTCTGTTAGACAGGTCTTTCATGTACTATGTTTATGGTCTTAGCTGCTCATCTCTGAACCTGCAATACTTCTTGATGCTTTATGATTTATCTGTTATTTATATGCTATGGTAATCTGTTGTTATTTTTGTGTCATGTAGCTGAATTGTTGACGACAAACAAATTGTCTGAGCTGGCATGCTTGGCATTGTATCTCATGTATGAGAAGAAGCAAGGGAAAGATTCATTTTGGTATCCATACATTAAGGAGCTTGATCGGCAGCGAGGAAGGGGGCAGCTAGCTGTTGAATCACCTCTTTTATGGACTGAAAGTGAACTGGACTACCTGAATGGCAGCCCCATAAGGGTAAGTATTTTTTATCTACTCTATGTCAACTTATCACTACCACTTCTTTTAATGCAGGATTAATCAATATTTAATGAGAACATGCATATCCCTGTTACTCGCTGGAGTCTTGCTGTTGGTGATAGCAAGATCCTTACTCTCATTGAGAGGATGACACTCTGGGAATGGGGCAAATTTTCTTGTTTATTTCTTGCACAATGCCATACCAACTCGAGGGGTTGGGGATACAAATTTATAGGCCGCTAACCACCAAGCATATGCCAAGATGCTAGTCCTAGATGCTAGTCTAAAGCTGTCCTAAAGCTAGTCTAAGATGCTGTCCTTAAAGGAGATGCTGTCCTTAAAGGAGATGCTGTCCTTAAAGGAGTCAAGATGTTGTCCTTAAAGGAGATGTTGTCCTTAAAGGAGTCAAGATCTTTGTCCTTAAAGGAGATGTTGTCCTTAAAGGAGATGCTGTCCTAAAGAGAGAAAAACAACAACACAACAACACAATGACTTATCCATCACTCTCCCTAAGTCTTGTGCGTCGTCTTGTGGAAAAGTTGAACCACCTCGACCCTAGAGCGAGCTCGAGGAATTTGACCTCCCAAGAGGCTTGGTGGCGTGTCCGCAAGTCGATCCGTGGTGTTGATGTAGCTCGCCTTGATGCCGCCTTCATCCAACGACCTCGGATGAAGTGGTACTTCACCCGGATGTGCTTGCTCGTTCGTGGAAAACGGGGTTCTTTGCGAGCCGAGCGGACTTGCTTTGCCCACCCCGAGCGCCACCGCGATGTCTTTGCCGAGAGATCACCAAGCGATCGAGCGAGCGAGCGCTGAAGTCGAGCGGTGACGCCGCTATGTACTCGGCCTCACACGGACAGGCCACCACCGCTGCTTGATCGATCGCCACTAACGAGGCACTTGCCGGGAAGAAGAGAATCCCGCTTGTGCTCTTCTTTGGTGTCGATGTCGCTGCGTGGTCGCCGTCGTGCATTCGATGAAGTGTGCCGCGGACACCTCGGGTAGTGCAAGCCGTGAGTCGGAGGTGCCCGCAACGTAGCGGAGGATCCTCTTCACGGCCGCCGATGCTCGTCGTCGGTCGCCGCATGAACCGACCGACGTAGCCGACGGCAACGCCAAATCTGGGACGCGTGTGGACGAGGTAGCGAAGGCGCCACAATCTGCGCAGATCTTGCGTCGCGTCCGCCTCCGCCGTGCTGCTCACGACTCCGGCCGCCTCTCCTCCATAGGAGTGTGGGTGGGTTGCGATCGGTGAGCCCGCCGGCTCGACGGTGCGCTTGGCGTGGCGGTCCGACGAAGGAGATCGAGTCGTCCCGCGGACCTCGATCCCAGTAGAAGGAGAGAGCCCCAAGTCGCTCATCCGGAAGGCGGTCTTCATTTCGCCTTGAGCGCCTCGACCTCGGCCTCGCTTGAGCGGTGATCACCAGTCGTCGGCGTGAGACGCCCGCGCCAGGCGTTGCCGCTTTGCCCCGCCGGAGACCGCGGCCGTGTGCGCGCTCACGAACCCCATTTGCTTGAGAGTGGAGTCCACTTAGCGCCTCGTGCTCGTGGTGCTCGCCGCAGCCGTGAGAGGGCCTTGCGTGGCGAGAACCTTGCCTCCTGCCGGGATGACGAATCTCGGCGGTGACGGACGTAGGCCTCTCCTTCAAGTCGCCGTTGAGAAGGCGGACTTAACGTCCATGTGATGGACGCGCCAATCCTCTGGGCTGCAAGTGCGAGGAGTAGACGAGCGGACTCCATGCGCGCGGCGGGCGCGAAGGCATCATCGGTCGACCCCTCCGCCGCACGAAGCCTCGTGCCACCAAGCGAGCCTTGTGCTTGACAATGGCGCGGCCATCCCGCCGGCTTGAACACCACCAAGGGTGATCGCGCGGTGGCCGGCAGGATGATCCGCCGCTCCCACGTCTCGTTCCGCTGACGGCGTCCATCTCCTCCTCGCATCGCGGCACGCCATGCCGCGTCTTTCTCGCGCTCGGCGACGAACGAGGCTCGCCGCCCCCGCGCGAGGTGCGGCTGCCGCGGTCGCGCTGCGCCGATTCGAGGCCATTGCTCGCCGAGGAGGTCGCCCACGTCGTGATTAGCGCAGAGGCTCGCCGTCGTGGTAGCGCCGACGCGGTCCTCGTCGTGAGACACGGAGTAGCGAACTCCACCATGCATGCGCTCGTCGTGGACCGGCCGCTGGGGTCGATCCGGTGATGTGGCGGCCGGTGCGGGAGAGTGGGCGTGGCGTGCAGAAGGTGGTGGAGCACTCGCCGAGCCGAGTGGCGAGCAAGGTGTCGGTGGGCGAGCTTGGTGAAGACGTAGCCGCTAGCTCCCGACTCTCTCGAAGTGGGCGACGAGTCGACAACAAAGTCCCTAAGAGTTGAAGTCGAACCGTCGCCCACCGCCTTGTCCCACGCGGCCTCCCGCCGTCGAACACAACGCCACGCGAGATGCGGGACGCGTGTGTGACAGTGGTCGAGGATGCGGTAGGCCTTCGAGCCTCCGCGAGCCGGCGAACACTCGAGTGCTCACGCCGCCGAGCTTACCGATGTGGCCAAGCTCCTTGGCGAACGCGAGGGCCAAGACCCGCAAGTGGGAGACGGCGGCCACGCTCGTGCCAAGCCTCGACGGGCCCTGCCGTCGAGCGCTTGGCAGGCGAGCGGTTGAGGATGTAGACGGCGTCACCACCGCTCTCCCGTAAGATAGCGGCATCCCCTCGCTGAGGAGAGCCCGAGCCATCCCCTACAACCGCGGGTTGCGCGCTCGACGACGCCGCTTCTGCGCGGTCAGACGGCGCGGAGTAGTGGCGTGAATGCCCTCATCGTAGCGATGATGACGCAAATTCGTGCGCCGTGAATTCGCCGCCGTTATGCATGCGCGGCGCGACGCGACTTGCGGCGCACTCGCCTCCACAAAGCGACTGCGTGCGCGCGATGGCGTCCGCAGCCTCTCGCTGCTGCCGAGGACCATCACCACATGTAGCGGAGAGGTCGCCGACGAGCGCAGGAAGTAGCGTCGTCTCCCGGTGTGGCGGTGTCACCGCCACACAAGTCCCCGCACGAGCTCGAGCCTCTCCTTGGCTCTAAACTCGCCCGCCGAGGAAAGGAGTCGCCTGCGCCGTCAACACGCAGACGCCGCAGAATCGCTCCACATGGTCAAGGCACGGCAAGCCTCGCACCATTTTCGTAGCACCGAGCCGCCGGGGCCTCGAAGTGAAGGTGCCCAAAGCGCTCGTGCCATCGCCACGCCTCGTCGTCCGACGAGCGGCGAGACAGAGGGGTTGTGCCACCGCACGTGAAGAATGTAAAGTCGATTTGCGCCTCGTTACCTTGGCAAGAAGGCGGCGCGAAGATCCCAAATCCGCGGCACCGTGCTCTATCTCGACACGCGAGCCGTTCTCATCCGGTATCCCAAGGCGATGATGGAGTTCCGCAGTCGGGGATGTAGTAGACGCCGGTGAGCGTACTGTGCTCACCGTGACACGGCGTGAAGATGACGAGCCGACGCCCTTGATTTCCACGCGAGGCGTCCCAAACTTGACGAGCCTCGGACGCTAGAGTCAAACTCGGCGAAGAGCTCCGTCGGCCGGTCATGTGATGGGTGGCGCCAGTGTCGAGGCACCACCCGTCGATCTTGTCGTTGCCGAGCCGTGGAGCCGGGAGGCATGTGCTTTGGCTCGTCAAGGTGGAGGAGAGCCACCGCGGCCGGTGCCGCGGAGATAGTTCGGTGCTCGCATGAGCAATGAACAGAGCCGGCCGCCTCGCCGCTGCGACATGGGCTCGCCATGTCGTGGTCGCCGACAATCCCGCCCAATGACCAAGCTTGCCGCGATTGTGGCAAGAGTCGTCTCGTGCGCCTTTGCTTGCCGCCAGCCGCCGGGCGCCCACGGTCATCACCCTCGACGCGTCCGCGCCGCTCGGGCGTCTTTGCGTGGCTTGCCGCGCTTGCCACGCTTTGGCGCGTCGTGGAAGAAGGCTCCCTTCTTCCTGTCACCTTGGCCGTGACCACCTGCTCCCGAGCGAGGAGGAGCTTCCCGCCAATGGTGACGGTCCCGAGAGACGCCGTGGCTCATCGTTGTCAACGACCTTGAGGCGACCAGCGCCTCCTCGATCGTCATCGCGAGAGGTCAGCAGAGACTCGATCGAGCGAGCCATCCGCTTGTACTTCTCGGGGACTTGGCGGAAGAGCTTCTCCACGACTCTCTCCTCGCCGTAGGTGTCGTCGCCGAATCGCACTAACTTCGCATGAGTGTTGAGGCGAGAGCAAAATCATCAACGCCCTCACCGGCTTGAAGGCCGTGTTCTCCCACTCCTTGCGTAGTGCCCGCAATGTAGACTTGCGCGCGCGCCGCCGCCGTGCGTCTTTGCGGCGATGGCGTCCCAAGCCTCTTTGGCGATCCGCTTGTTGGTAGCGAAGCGCATCTCGGGATCGCTGCGATGAGAGCATCCGGCGCCGTCGATCCGGTCGAGTCGGCGTCGCCGTGTCGGATCGCATCCCACATATGCGCGCTGAAGCTTTACCCTCATCACCGCGCCCACTCGACGTAGTTGGTCTTGGTGAGGTAGGCCACCCGCCGCCGGGCCGACGCCCTCGACGACGGCACGGTACTCGTGGTGACCACGCATCGAACCGGAGAGAGCTGCGTCGCTGTGAAGGCCGCGCTCGTCAACCCGCACGCCACCGCGTGCGCGCCTCCTCGAGGAGCGCCACCGTAGCGTTCGCGTCTGGTCTGGCCGCCGCCGCGGCGTGGGCGTCGCGCCGCCATCGCGCCACTCTCGCTCGCGCGCTTCCTCTCGCCGCTCAAGATCCTCGCTGCTCGCCATCGCGAGATGGAGCCGCCTTTGCCGCTGCAGCCTTGACCTCATTCTGCTGCCCCGCGCTGCGCCGCCGCCGCCGCCGCTTCCGCCTCGCTCCGCCTGCCCGGCTCGCCATTGCCGGCCTTGACGCCCTTTCCGCGCGCGCGTCTCTGCCGCCCTTCGCTGCTGGCTGCTCTGCTGCGGCGAAGCTTCGGCCGTCACGACGCCGCATGCTCGAGGCGCATCGAAGGCCGAGATCGCCTGCGGACATGGCGCGCTACTAGGGGGCTGTTGCGTGGAGGGAGGTCTGCTTCTGACGAGCTGCTGCCCGTCTCCGGAGAGGAGTGAGCGGGGACAGCCGGAGCTGCTGCTGCTACAGGCTGGTGCTGCTGCGAGGCTGGAGAAGGAGATGAGCAGGAGATGCTCAGGCTACAGGATAGTATGGCTCTGATACCACTTGTTACTCGCTGGAGTCTTGCTGTTGGTGATAGCAAGATCCTTACTCTCATTGAGAGGATGACACTCTGGGAATGGGGCAAATTTTCTTGTTTATTTCTTGCACAAATGCCATACCAACCTGAGGGGTTGGGGATACAAATTTATAGGCCGCTAACCAGCCAAGCATATGCCAAGATGCTAGTCCTAGATGCTAGTCTAAAGCTGTCCTAAAGCTAGTCTAAGATGCTGTCCTTAAAGGAGATGCTGTCCTTAAAGGAGATGCTGTCCTTAAAGGAGTCAAGATGCTGTCCTTAAAGGAGATGCTGTCCTTAAAGGAGTCAAGATGCTGTCCTTAAAGGAGATGCTGTCCTTAAAGGAGATGCTGTCCTAAAGAGAGAAGAAACAACAACACAACAACACAATGACTTATCCATCAATCCCAACTAAGATTTTTTTTTTAATAATTCAGGATGAAGTTGTTGCCAGAGAAGAGGGAATAAGGAGAGAGTATAACGAGCTTGACACATTGTGGTTCATGGCAGGTTCATTGTTTCAGGTCATTTCTTGATCTTCCAAAATTTCTTTCCATCGGAGGCTGTTGCATTAGCTATTCTTTATTCTCATGTATACTTTTATGCAGCAATACCCTTTTGACATACCTACCGAGGCTTTTCCATTTGAGATCTTCAAGCAGGCTTTTGTTGCAGTACAGTCTTGCGTGGTTCATTTGCAGGTAATAAGTTGTGCAATGGATTTGCTTTATTATCTAAACATGTATGGCTCTCCAACTCGTTGTGCATCTGATTGTATGGTTCTCCAACTCGTTGTGCATCTGATTTATTTTCCTTAGATTTTGAACTCAAGGCTTAATATTTGTTCTGCATGTTAGTAATCTAGGGAATTTTATGAATTAGACAGATTTAGTGGAAAACATCTTGGCCAAATCATAGGTTAACCTCACAGTATTTCTATCCTAGTCAATAATTTGTAGATTTTCTTCTCTATAGTTTGTAGATTTGTTCTGTGCATTTTTTTGGTTTGTGTATTATTTTTGTGTGGTATTATTATGAACAATGCATATCTTGCCGAGCATTTTTTATTGGATAAATGTCTTAATCTGTTCTCTATTGACTTGGTTGTACTTCCTTTTCAAGAGCAGAAGGTTACGTTAGCTCGAAGATTTGCTCTAGTTCCCTTGGGCCCACCACTATTGACCTACAAGAGCAACTGCAAAGCAATGCTGACAGCTGTTGGTGATTCTGTTCAGTTGGTGGTGGATCGGCCATACAAAGCAGGAGAACCAATAATAGTTTGGTATTATGTTTGCTTCAGTTGCATTAATATTCTTGTTCTACCTTATAATATTTGGTAATCTAGGATGCTGATTTACTCTGTAGGAATACTTTGTGCATTGTTTTTGTGCATGTGTCATGTGCAATAATCTCAAAATATATAGATTATGCAGGTGTGGACCACAACCAAACTCTAGGCTGCTTCTCAACTATGGTTTTGTTGATGAAGACAATCCCTATGATCGTATAGTAATCGAGGTGGATTTTTTAATGTTTTACAATATTCTTTCTTATTTGTTGGTGTAACCAAGCCGGAATCATTGTCACAGGCATCCCTAAACACAGAAGATCCTCAATACCAAGAAAAGAGAATGGTTGCTCAGAGAAATGGAAAGCTTGCTATCCAAAATTTCCGTGTGGGAACTTTGTTCCTTTTTTTCCTTTTGAAATGAGACTAGAAAGTGTTGAATATTGATATGCCTCAGTGTATCAGGTCTGTGTAGGTAAAGAGAAAGAAACTATTTCAGAAATGCTGCCTTACTTGAGACTTGGATACATTTCAGATCCAGATGAAATGCAATCCATACTTTCTTCGAAAGGTGATACATGTCCAGTAAGCCTGCTTACCCATCCTTGATGTTGCTACATTTTGCATTTTGTAAATTATTTGATTTCTAGATTTGCTTGGGAATATATATATACTGTTCAATGGCTACGCGTAGAATAAACGTGCGACCCTGACCGACCCAATTAGCCAACACCCAACCATCCCATCCCATAGAACGGTTACTAGCATTTATTAATTATGTTAAAATCACTATCATATGTGTATTAAGGTATCTGTAATTCATAAAGTTACTTACAGTATTATGGCATGATAATTTGTCGAAAATGCAACATATTGCTTACAACTGTGACTCTCTAGGTTAGTCCATGCACAGAGCGAGCCGTACTGGACCAACTTGTTGGATACCTTAAATCACGATTGGCTGCTTATCCAACCATTTTGGATGAGGATGAAGCTATGGTAACGACCTGTGGAGTTCTATATATGTTTTCTTTAATTCTGTTACCTTACTGAACTTCTTGTCACTGCTTTTGTCTTTGCCAGTTGGCAAATGGCAATTTGGAACCAAAGAAGGAAGTTGCTACTAGACTTGTAAGGTTGGAGAAAAAATTACTGCATGGCTGTCTTCAGGCTGCTAAAGAGTTCATAAATGACTTGCCTGACCATACTGTGTCACCTTGCCCTGCTCCATTTGCTCCTGAATTGAAATAAGGTACCATTGGTAAATGGTAATGCTCTGTATGTTTTCATATTGTTTTCCAAAGTAAAATATTGTAGCATGTGATCTCTTCAATTGCCTTGCAGTTTTACCATAACTATGAAGGTAATGTAATTGATCTGATAGACTCTAGTGTGAAATGTTGATCGATGCACAGAGAAGCAAGCATGCTGTGAGCTTCAATTATTGAAAGATGGATATATCATTTCAAAGCATGTTCCCTTTTCTTGATCACAATCAAGTAAGTACATTGTTAAAAGGTAAATCAGATGAACTGATCATGGGTTTGAAATACACTCAAGTAGTAGGATTTAAAATTTTGAATAAGGAAATGCTATCTCATATTGCAAATGTGTTATTTTTTTGAAATTTCATTGAAATTATTATATTTTTGAATTTGATGGAAGTTAAAAGTATGCGCCTCTGAAAAAAGTTTAATAAGTATGCGATTCACTATTGCATTATCACTTGGTGTACCTTCCCAATCCCTTTAGATGATTTTTTAGCAAACATTCCCTTTAGATGGTGACTATAGATATACGTATAATAAAAGTAGAGAACAGTTTTCCATTACCATTTCAATGGTACTCACCGTACTTAAGAACTTAAATGCTGTTTATCTAAGTAAATTGATCTTTAAGCTCCTATAATTTTAATAGGGTAAAGCCAGTTTTAGTGTGAATTAGCTCGTTTGGATCTCAGACTTTGTTAATAGGTTCTGCTAAATGCATTTTTATGTTAGTTTTAGTGATACGGATTTTAAGTTGATATTCAGTTAGTATAGCATTTAGTGAAAACATTGTTTGGCTGAAACGAACTTTCAGTCATTCCATGTTTATTTCATTGAATTTTGTGAAAAAAGGAGGAAGTGGTTTTTCATTAAACCCATAGTTTGAGCTTTAGCACTGAAAACCGAATTTTGTTATCCTGGTTTTATCTATCCTAACCAAACAATGTTTTAGGTTGTTAGGCTCTAAAACCAGTTTAACAAAATCTGATTTTAATAAAACTTAAGATCTTGCATTCAGAACATTGGCTAGATTGCTAGAAGTTTGAAACACCTTACACTTGATTGTTATTTTAGTGAGGAATGCCAGAAGCATGCTACTTAACTTGCTATGGATTTTACTGGTTATTTATGTGATATCAGAAAATTCTGCAAATGAATACTCCTTAGGTTACCTCATGCGTGTTGTGTTGCAGGAAATCTCAAGTCTGGATGTTCGAGTGTAGGATATCACTGTTCCCGAGTAGATCTGCCAATTAGTTGCATTGAACAGAAGTGTGCATGGATGTTTTTTCTTAACCTAGTGGCCGATCTATTTGCAGTGTAGATTTTGTATGTTCATTCCGACGATTGGGAATTGGGAATGACAATCTTGTACATGCACATTCTCTTTTTTGTCCATAGAAGAACAATAGAACATACATGGGAATTGGCATGGTTTCAGCTATTCTCTCTTGTCATGGTTGGTCTGAGTTTAGGATTACTGAATCAGTGAATCCACAGCTGATAATTGCATGGAACGGTAATTGTACTGTGATGGCTGCTGATAGCTCGCTGTTTTTTAATTGCCTGTTGTTCAGTTCCATCCTTTTTGTTTCGGTGACATTTGTTTAGCACTGATTCTGACTGCTATGTTATAAAGACTTGCACTGAGCAGTGGATATCATATTTTGGCTTTGTCTTGATTCATGAACATAGACAACAATTGTACCACCTAATTTTTGTACTGGCATGCTATTATCGACCAGCGTGCTATATATCCTTCTCTATGTCTGGGCACCGTTGAAATTTTGAATGAATGGTTGCAGACTTGCAGTACAAAATTACCAGAAGCTAAGGTTGCACTGAGCAGACTTCTCAATTTATGGGTGGGTTTTTTCAGCTGTGTCTTATGGTTATGACTGATGATTTTTAGCCTTAATGAGAGTGTTTGTGCGAACTAAACGAATGTCGATAAGTTGTTTTGAAAATGATTCATCGTTTTAAAAAGATAGTGAAGAAGTTATCTCGTTTATTTGTTCAAGAAAAGTTAAGTTATAACCTGAAAAGTAGGTGGTCCATTTCTCTCTTTTTTTAGCAAGGGTGCACAACTATTTATTTGGCAATACCATTTCCTTTTTTATTATCTTTTGTCGTTGACACCGGTAGTTTGGCTCGATATTCTTGTTATTTAAAAGAACAATTTTCATTCGGCGTCTTAATTAAAAGAACAAAGTAAGGGACAAACGTAACTGCATATCCTTCCAATGCAAACGAATATAGAGAAGAGAAATCACCTACAAACTCAAACCCAACAGGTATACGGGGAGTGCCAATAACTTCAAGAACAAAATAACGAGATAAGATTTGCTATTTATCTCCAACTTCGGTCTTATCCAATAACTCAATAACATAGATCTCTCTACATTTCTATGTCTACTGATATAAAATGGAAGTTTGTCCATTCACCCTCTTCCACCGGAAAAAGCAGAATCGGGTGGAAAAAAGAATGTGGCTACAGACGTACCATGCGTCGGTTGATCATTCCGCACGCACACCTCATAAAAAAGCTAAACTATAAAATAGAAAGGAGATGCATGATTTATAGCATGAAATATTAAATAAAATTCACACCTCTTTCCATCCAATCCCCTTGTCATGTCAATTCCATACGCATCGTAGCTGGTTTCTTGTTGGCTGGACGCTTTAAGAAGCGAGCAATCTCAGGATAATGTTCAGAGTAAATCAGTATAAGTTTGAGAGCAAATCAGAATAATTCATAGAGCAACATGCAAGATAAGTTTTAGAGCAAATCAACATAATTCCAAGAGTAAATTCAAGATATTTTCTAAAGCAAAACTTAGGATAATTCCGAGAGCAAATCAAATATAAAATTTAAAATCAAATTCAGGATAAATTTGATAAGCAAATTTAGGATAAGTTTGAGAGCAAATTCAAGATAATGATTTCCTCTACTTTTTTCTACTGATTTGAGTAAAGGTATCTATTAATTAAGTAGGTGGTGAATCACGGGCGTTTGCGTAGCAACCAATCAGGCATTCTTGTATCGGAGGAGCAAAAAGTAAAGAGGATTGGATAAAGCTGGCGTTCTTGTGCCGAATGATGCATTGCTCTTGTGCTCGCTTGCACGTGAACGACTTACGATAACGTGCTCCTAGATCCAACGGTGCTTGAATGCGTACGGCGCGTGGAGCCAACATACGCACGCGGGGAAACAAGGATTTCCGTGGAAAACATGGAAACCGTGCTAAGATGCTTTCACATAGACTTCTTGCATTCGTCACGCCCTATGTATTGCAACAACGACAGGCTTCTCAAAGCAGGATAAACCAGCCAGATATATCATCATCCCCTTTGTATCCGATCTACATCTGTAACTTCTTTTTTTCTCGAACACATAAAAGAATTGCATATCATTAAATTAAGAAGAAGAAGATAAAAAGAGTCTAGACGACTTGAACAACCCCTAGAGGGAAAACAACAAACAAAAGAGCATTAATATCAAATCCTACGGAGCCCTTTGGCTCCCGCCAAACACCACACACTGGCCTCATCTCTAATATCCCGCATGATAGCATTATGATTAGGTAAAGCTCCCTCAAAAACACAACCATTTCTATGCTTTCAAATCCACCATGTCACCAACACGACCAAGGAGTTGAAACCCTTACGAATAACTTTGGAAACCCCTTGTAAAGCTTGACGCCACCATTATGTAAAAATGTAGTCATCCAAACCCGGAGCTAAGTGCTGCAAACCAATCAGAGATAACACTAAAAACCACACACTCCTTGTAAACACATAAGTAGTGAGTAAGTGCTGCACATTCTCCTCCTCCTGATCACATAGTGGGCAACGCTCTAGGTGATTTAGTCCGCGACGAGTCAAACGATCAGCTGTCCAGCAACGGTTTAAAGAGGCCAACCAAAAAAAGAGTTTGCATCGAGAAGGAACCCAGGTTTTCCATATTGCCTTCCACGGCTCAAACTCCACAGATCCCTCTAGAAAACAGCGGTAAGCTGATTTTGTTGAGAATTCTCCAGAGGGAGATGGTGTCCATATATGCTGATCCTCTACTTCAAGAGTGAGCACAAACCCGGTTAAGAGGTTCCAAAGATGGAGATACTCTAATAATGCCTCACTTGGCAGGCCGCCTCTAATGTCACGAATCCAAGTGCCATCAGCTAGCGTCTCCTGCATTATTCTTCGATTAGCAATTCTTTTTGACATATGTAAACAAAGAGCAGGTGCAAGTGCAAGTAAGGATTTTTTATGCAGCCATTTGTCACTCCAAAAAAGTGTTATGTTGCCGTCCCCCACAACAGAAGAGATTGAGATAGAGAACAAAGCCAATGAATTTGGATGCACTTGAATATAAAGGCCAGCCCAAGGCCGGTCAAGTTGAGTTTTTTTTAAGCCATAGCCACCTCATTCGCAAAGCCCATCCAAGTACCTCTAAATCAAGAATTCCCAAGCCTCCTAGCTCAATTGGCCTCTTGATCCGATCCCAAGCAACAAGACAATGGCCTCCATTTACATCTTTGCGACCTTTTCAAAGAAAAGCTCTCCTTATCTTGTCAAATGCTTTAATAATCCACTTAGGAAAGTCTAATGCTATGAGCTGATAGATGGGTATAGCCGTAAGCACTGCACGAATGAGGGTGGCCCTCCCAGCCGGATGCATCATGGCTAGGGGTGCAAACGGATCGGATACGGACGGATACTGCTCATTCCGTATCCGTTTCCATATTTTTTATCGGAGTCAGAATCGGACACGGATAGTGCCGGATACGAATACGAGTACGGATATTCTCGGTCACGAATACGGAGCGAATACAGAACGCTCCGAATATGGTTAGTCTCGGTCACGAATATTTAGTCGGATAATACGCGTAAACAAAAATCATATATATCACATGTGTAAGGATGAATCACCATAGTACATATCCATAATGGAACTACATTAGTAGCTTAACAAGTAAATTTCACATGATGAAATAGACAAGTTAAGCAACCAGTAAATTCTAATTAGCAAAGTAGCATGTAAATGATAGAGACTAGTTAAACAAATAATAACTAATTAGCTACATATAACCCTAAAGGAAGTCTGAGCCCTAAAAGCTACGATTACAAGACTTATATAACCCCTTGGGATGTCTATATGATCCCCAAACCGAATATAACTCAATCCCATACTGTTTTAGACTCGAACTCACACAAAAAGGAAACTAGATTTTACAGTCGTCACATTATTTTGGTCATAGCAGATAATTTATGATGTATTTAAAGATAAGATCTTATCCATTGCATAGGTCTTGAAATAAGCTTTCCAACGAGTACAAGAACACTCAAATCGGACTCCGCTTGTGAAAGTTATGGTCTTTTTAGTAAGTGCCTGTTGGGCTGTCCCGATCCGAATCCGAATCCGAATTTAGTTCTGAGTTGAATCCGAATTTGAATCCGGTAACTATCCGAAAAAATATCCGGTAACTATCCGAAAAAATATCCGGATAGTTCCGTATCCGTCGGATAATGTTTGTTCCGAATCCGTTTCCGTATCCGGCAAAAAATATCCGAATCCGTATCCGTATCCGGCAAAACATCCGGATATCCGAAAATTTGCTCCGAATTCTATCCGAATTAAAACGGACGGACGGACGGTCGGAAAATATCCGCTCCGTTTGCACCCCTAATCATGGCTGCCTTCCAACCTGGTAGCTTAGCAGCAATCTTGTCAATTATTGCAAAAAAAATCAGCCTTAGAAAGTGTTTTGATAGACAAAAGAAGCCCAAAATACTTGCAAGGAAACTCTTGCACCTTGCATGGAAAAGAGGTTTGCACAACTTCAATATCCTGGTCATGGCATTGGAACGGGCTCACAGAGTATTTAGAGATGTTAGCGACCAACCCTGATGCCTCACCAAAGACCCGCAGAATCTCCTTGATCAATGCCAAATCATTCAAGCAAGGTCTTAAGAAGAGGATTACCTCGTCAGTATATAGAGAGACTCGCTGACTAGAACCTCGTGAGAGTAGGGGCTGCAATATTCCAATGTCACTTGCTTTGTTGATCAGAGTATTAAGCACATCCATGACTATAATGAAAAGCATTGGAGATAGAGGGTCTCCTTGCCTCAGCCCCCGTTGATGTTGAATCAGATCTCCTGTGTCGAGACACGAATATGCAAATTCGAACTCTCTGTATAAACTGCACTAGTCCAGGATCATACTAGTGCACATAGTCAAACATAGATGTAACATAGTCATACACACGATATAATAAAGGGAAAACTTAAATATCGATAAATCTCAAAGGTACAACCTTATGGCCAAGCTTACAATATCTCTAACCGGAAGGGCTTAACAAAAAAATAGCAGCGGAAAACCAAAGTAAAGCGTAGCGGTCAATCGACAAACCCACAGGCTATCGAGTGGAGAACGAAACCTAATCCGTGAAGTCGTCGTAGTACTCTCCTTCTGGAACCTCCTACTGATAATACTCCTCGTTCTCAACTGAGCAACATAGGCGTAAAGCCGTGAGTACATTGGTACTCAGCAAGTCGTTTGTAACAAATGAATACAATATAATATGCAAGGCTTACCAATGGAAGGCTGAAAGGTTAATTTGCACAAAAGGCATTTTACAGTAAATATGATAAATAGATTGAAAGCGAGATTTAAGTGAAAACAATAATAATAAATAATCAAATGAATAAACATGAACCACTTGTGAACACCTATTCACGAGCTAAACCAATGGTGAACTACCTGTCCACCTCCAACATAAACCACCAAGTTTAAAAGATAACACTAACCCTCATGTGAAATCACCGAACACTGTCCATGACCGAGGACGCGGCTATTCGAATAGTTTTACACTCTACAGAGGTTGCACAACTGTACCCACACGATGTGATTAGCCTCGATCTTAGGAAATCACAACAAGGCGTTTACAACGCTAGGGTTTCGCATCACACTCCCCTTGCGCCACATGGAAATCAACAACCATGTCCATCACAATGGCAGAATTGAATTGAAATATTACAAATTAATCAGCCAGATCTATCCCATACTAGACATGTAGTTTGCACGATTAAGCTCAGATCAATGGCGCACAAAGTTAAGTCCTTAACATTACTGCATGATCACTCGTCCGAGTGCAAAGCCGAGTTTGTACCTCCCCGCCAATGACACACCAATGCCACGGCACAAATTTTAGTAAACGTGGCACCAACCACAGTTCCATATATCATTAAGTCAAATTAAAAATTAACATATGATGATGAGATCAATCGTAAATTAAGCAAGGCTAAGCAGTCTAATCGTACCAACCCATGTGACAAGTATCGTAACATCACTAGTATATTTCCCAACCTATGGTGACAATAGTATCATGGCATTCCAAAGTATCAAGGAGGGATAAATTCAATTGGAACGATATCTACCAGTACAAGGGTTTGAATAAAAATAGCGATGCGATATACTTTTAAATAAATTAATTAAATAATAGATTGCAAACTGGGTTCAACATGATCAAAGGACACTACTTGCCTTGGTTATGCTCAGCGAGGTACTCCTGGTCTTCGGGCGTAGATCCTGCTCCTCCGGAATCCGAATCTAACGAGAGGGAAAACGACTGAAACAAAAAAACACATAAAATGATAAGCAAATGAACTCCAAAAATCATGAAACTAGAACCAAAAGCTAGAGCTCGATTTTAGATGAATTTAGAAAAAAACGGGGTCAATCGGAGTTAGGACGGAGGAGAATGGGCTCTCGGAATATTTAATCTAAAGAAAAATCAGAAAATTGAAAAAGGTTACTGTGCTGTGGACCGGGCGCACGGGGGACTCGGTCCACGGTGGACGCGGTGCACGGAACAGTGCTACACCGGGCGCGCAGGCGTGGCTGACATGGCACACGCTGGTGCTGCCACGTGTCAGCTGACGTGGCACGCTGACTTGGCGCTGACGTGGCACCGGGGCTCGGGTTTTGCTGACGTGGTGGACACGTGGCTGCCACGTGGCGGGTAAGGCTGACGTGGCTGGGCTCGGGCGCGGCCGGCGGCGGCGGGATCCGACGGCGGAGGTGGGGACGCGTGGCGCGAGCTGGTGCCCTCGGCTCCGATCTGGACGGACTGCGGCAATGCGGTGGTGCGGAGGCGGGACGTGCGCGCGGGCGTGAGCGCTAGGGTTTGCGCGGGGTGCGGTCGCAGGCGACGGGAGCGGCGACGCGGGCGGCGATGCGGGCGACGGGAGCGGCGATGAGGAACGCGGCGGAGGGGCTCACCGGCGGCAGGTGACGACGCAGGCGGCAGCGCTGCTCGGAACAGCGGCGCAGCGCGGAACGCGAGCGAGCGGCGGCGTGAGAGAAGCGAGGTGTGCACACGAACCGACGTGCGTCGGCGGGTTTTAACAAGCGAACCGAGGAGCTCGGATCAGTTACGGCGCGGGGCGTGGCTCGGATCGGGTTTGGATGTCTCGGATCAGCGGAGGGAAGATCGGACGGGCGGAGTGCAGTGCAGGTTAGGGTTAGGGTTTGCGGTGCACGAGGCGGATTCGACGGCAGGGGAGGCACGACGCGAGGATCGGACGGTTGAGGAAGGGGCGAGGCGCGGGCGACGCGCGCGGGCTGGTGCCTCCGCGTGGCAGGCGCGGATGCGCGTCCGAGCGGGGAATCGGGCGGTGAAAGCGGGTGCGCGGGAAAGGGCTACGGCGGTGGCGGGGAGCGGGCGGATGGCTGACGCGTGGAGGGGAGGCGGATCGGGCGGGGAGAGGATTTTATTTTCTTTTCTCTTTTCCAGAAATCGAAATAAACTGCGAAAAGCTCTAGAAAATAGCATATAAATCCCAAAAATTCACCAAAAATACCAGAAAATTCCTTGAGACCAGGAGAACTCAAATAAAATATTTTTCACTTATGTTTATGTTTATTATAATCATATTAAATTATTTAAAATTCTAAAAATTCATTTGAAGCTTGAATTAATTTCAAAAAATTCCAGATAATTCATTTTTAAATTCCTGACTTTACAAATAGCAGAAAAACAGGATGTTACAAATTTTACCCCCTTAAATGAGATCTCGACCCCGAGATCTGGGCCAACTAAGAGAATAGATTCGGGAACTCTGCTCTGAGATCCTCCTCGAGCTCCCAGGTTGCTTCCTCCTCGGAGTGGTTGCTCCACTGGACTTTGCAAAAACGGACCACTTTATTATGGGTGACTCGCTCTGACACTTCCAAAACTTTGACAGGGTGCTCCTTATATGACTGGTCCTCCTACAGGTCAACGGCCTCAACTGCCACAACCTCCTCTGGTACCCGCAAACACTTTTTCAACTGACGTGAGGCATAGGCTACCACTCTCTTGTCTTGCATCAAGACACAACCAAAACCTTTGCGAGAGGCACCGCAATAAATCTCAAAGTCCTTATTTATATCAGGCAACACAAGCATTGGGTTGTGGTCAAACTCTCCTTAAGTTTCTGAAAACTTTTCTCGCACTCTGGCGTCCAAGTGAATTTCTTTTCCTTCTTGAGCAACTGCGTGAGAGGTCTGGCTACACTGGAAAATCCCTCAATGAAGCGACGGTAATATCCTGCCATACCCAGAAAACTCCTGACCTGGGTAACTGAAGTAGGCGACTGCCAATCCAAAATATCTCTCACTTTTCCAGGGTCAACTGCGACTCCTTCTGCTGTCATCACATGGCCTAAGAAGGCGACTTCCTTCATCCAAAACTCATATTTGTTGAACTTAGCATACAACTGATTATCCCTCAGTTTCTGCAATACCAATCTCAAGTGCTCCTCATGCTCTCTCTCATCCTTGGAGTAAATCAAAATATCGTCAATGAACACAACGACAAACTTATCCAAATATTCCATGAACACCTTATTCATCAAGTACATGAAATATGCTGGAGCATTGGTCAAACTAAATGACATCACTGTGAACTCGTATAAACCATAACGAGTCGAGAAGGCTGTCTTGGGTATATCCTCCTTTCGAATCCTCATCTGATGGTATCCTGACCTCAAATCAATTTTGGAGAAAACTCCTGCTCCCTTAAGCTGATCAAACAGGTCATCAATCCTGGGCAAAGGGTACTTATTCTTGATAGTGACCTCATTAAGCGCTCTGTAGTCCACACACATTTGCTGACTACCATCCTTCTTCTTGACAAATAATACTGGTGCTCCTCACGGGGATGAACTCGGCCTGATATATCCCTTATCCAAAAGCTCCTGAATTTGCTTCTTTAATTCTGCTAAATCATTAGCAGGCATCCGATAGGGTCTTTTGGAAATCGGAACGGTATCTGGTACAAGCTCAATCAGAAACTCAACCTCTCTCTATGGTGGCATACCTGAAAGGTCATCTGGAAACACATCAGGCTACTCCCTGACAACTGGTATATCCTCCAACTGGATTACCTTGCTCTGGCACACCATGACTGACTCTGGCTGACACTCACTGGTTGTAAACTGTACCTTGATCCCATCTGAATTAGTTAAGGTCACTGCTCTGCTCCCACAGTCTAACACTGCCTGCTGCTTCTGAAGCCAATCCATTCCCAAGATTACATCTAGGGACTGGATACCCAACAATATCAGGTCGGCCCTGAACTCAACTCCCTGGATGGTTATCCTAACTCCTGGACAACCTAGGTTGGATTTCAACTCGGAACCGGGGGATTGGATTAAAAGAACAGATCCAAGAGCAACAGTTTTCAATTGTTGCTTTAAAGCAAAACTCCAAGAAACAAACAAATGCGAAGCTCCAGAATCAAATAAAACTATGGCAGGAACTGAATGGACTAGAAACGTACCGATCACAACATCTGGTGCTGCCTGGGCATCCTCTGCGGTGACGTGGTTCACCTGACCCCTCACCACCGGCGTCCTGCTGGCCTGTCCTGATGCCGGAGATGCTCCTCATCTAGCTCCTGGGGCAGGAGTCCGACCAGGTGTGGCTCCCAGGTTGAAGTGAACTGGTGTCGGGGCCTGCCTCTGGGGGCACTTGCTAGCATAGTGTCCTGGCTCGTGACACTTGAAGCAAGTGACGGGCGCTGCTGGGTTGTTGCTCTTCTGCTGCTGACCACTGGAACCACTAGAACGCGGTCTGGACCGGCCCGGCGCGGCGTGCGGGCTGGGTCCCAAAGCTCACGGATCGCTCTCTTTGTTGCTCTTGAGGCACTCGTGCAGTCTGATAAGAACCAAAACGAGGCCTTTGGGACTGGTGTGACTGTGATCCCTGCTGGATCATCCTCCTCTTGCGAGACTCCTCGAGCTCGCGGCGACTCTCCTCGATGAGAATGACCTTATCCACCAACTGCTGAAAACTGGCATAGTCGTTGCCCACGACCTGCACCTTCAAAGCTGGGTTCAAGCCCTTCTTGAACCTCTTACGCGAGTTGCATGCGTAGCTCGTCCTGCAGCGCAGAGTGAGCTAAGCGAGTGAATTTGTTGAGGTATTCACTCACTGACAGGTTCTTCTGCTGAAATTCTTGGAACTCCTCCTTCTTCATCTCGACGTGGGGGAAAAGCATAGATAAGAGGTAAATGCGTCTAAGGGGGTTTTTTTCTAATGGAAACCTAAACTAAACAAACACTTAGCCAAAAAGGCTAACAACAAAACTGAACAAAATTAAACTCCAATAAAAGATTGACATGATCGCAATATAATGCTTTTAAAGGCAATATTTGCAGCTCACATCGCACACAACTGCAAATAAAATCCAACGTGTCTACTCGCCCTATCTAATCTGAAGGCTCCCACTCGGGTCCTGACAAATAGGGTATACTACTCTCATTCTCCGAATCGCTGTAGACAACCCACGAGTTGCGAACCGGCGGCGACTACTCTCTGACTGGGACTGGGACTGGAACTGGGTGGAATTGCCGAAGATATGCTCGGCGATCACCGGTGATACGACGTCTCTGCTCTGGACTCGGCGGTGTAGGCGACGGTAGAGGTACTGGCGACTGCGGTCGGGGCTCCTCCCTGACTGGCTCTAGTAGTCTAGGGGTGACTCCATACCGCTGCTTGAACTTCCAGATGAGTCTGGCCATGTTGATCTTGTATAGCTTGCAAAGACGACGGATGGCTTTGTGCGCAACTCCTTGTGCTGACATCTCTCCACTGGCATCGGTATTTTTGAAGCTGTGATGTAGAACTTGCTTGCCGACTCGGGTGGTGAAGTATAGCCTGGAGATACTCCCGATGCGTTCTTCTTTATGCTTTTCATCCTTGGTGAGGTAGACGGGCAATCTCTTCAATCCGAGGCTCCGCAACAGAACACGTAGAAGTGCTCTCCATCCTCCTGTCGGGCTGTAAGAAGCTTGGGACATCTAATGTACTTATAAAAGAAAGATCAGTTTATAGCTTTATGAAAACAAATTTTGCAGGAATGGGGCGAGGGACAAGAATCCTTAAGAATAAGATAAGAAGATAGAGATATTACTAAATATCAAATTTAGTTGATTTGATTTAGAAAAATAAAATTTTGGGCTAAACGACCATTCTAACTAGGACTTCGTCCTACAGTCGATATGGCTTTCATACCATCTCTGTCGAGACCCGAATATGCAAAATCGGACTCTCTGTGTAAACTGCACTAGTCTAGGATCATGCTAGCGCACACAGTCAAATATAGATGTAATCACAGTCATATACACGATATAATAAAGGGAAAACTCAAATATCGATAAATCTCAAAGGTACGACCTTATGGCCAAGCTTACAATATCTCTAGCCGGAAGGGCTTAACAAAAAATAGCAGCGGAAAATCAAAGTAAAGCGTAGCGGCTAATCGACAAACCCACAGGCTATCGAGTGGAGAACGAAGCCTAATCCGTGAAGTCGTCGTAGTACTCTCCTTCTGGAATCTCCTGCTGATAATACTCCTTGTCCTCAACTGAGCAACATAGGCGTAAAGCTGTGAGTATATTGGTACTCAGCAAGTCGTTTGTAACAAATTAATGCAATATAATATGCAAGATTTACCAATGGAAGGCTGAAAGGTTAATTTGCATAAAAGGCATTTCACAGTAAATATGATAAATAGATTGAAAGCGAGATTTAAGTGAAAACAATAATAATAAATAATCAAAGGAATAAACATGAACCACTTGTGAACACCTATTCACGAGCTAAACCAATGGTGAACTACCTGTCCACCTCTAACATAAACCACCAAGTTTAAAAGATAACACTAACCCTCGTGTGAAATCACCGAGCATTGTCCATGACCGAGGATACTGCTATTCGAATAGTTTTACACTTTACAGAGATTGCACAACTGTACCCACACGATGTGATTAGCCTCGATCTCAGGAAATCACAACAAGGCCTTTACAATGCTCTACCTCAACCCAATCGCGCCGCTAGGGTTTCATCACACCCCCTTGCGCCACATGGAAATCAGCAACCATGTCTATCACAATGGCGAATTGAATTGAAATATTACAAATTAATCGGCCGAGTCTATCCCATACTAGACATGTGGTTTGCACGATTAAGCTCAGATCAATGGCGCACAAAGTTAAGTCCTTAACATTACCCGGGTGAGACTACCACATCCCCCGAATTGCACCTGCACTTCCCCCTTTACTACACGATCACTCGCCCGAGTGCAAAGCCGAGTTTGTACCTCCCCGCCAATGACACACCAATGTCACGGCACAAATTTTAGTAAACGTGGCACCAACCACAGTTCCATATATCATTAAGTCAAATTAAAAATTAACATATGATGATGAGACCAATCGTAAATTAAGCAAGGCTAAGCAGTCTAATCGTACCAACCCATGTGACAAATATCGTAACTTCACTAGTATATTTCCCAACCTATGGTGACAATTGTATCATGGCATTCCAAAATATCAAGGAGAGATAAATTCAATTGGGACGATATCTACCAGTACAAGGGTTTGAATAAAAATAGTGATGCAATATACTTTTAAACAAATTAATTAAATAATAGATTGTAAACTGAGTTCAACATGATCAACGGACACGACTTGCCTTGGTTATGCTCAGCGAGGTACTCCTGGTCTTCGGGCGTAGATCCTGCTCATCCGGAATCCGAATCTAACAAGAGAGAAAACGACCGAAATAAAGAAAACACATAAAATAATAAGCAAATGAACTCCAAAAATCATGAAACCAGAACCAAAAGCTAGAGCACGATTTTACATGAATTTAGAAAAAAGAACAGGGTTAATCGGAGTTAGGATGGAGGAGAACGGGCTCTCGGAAAATTTAATCTAAAGAAAAATCAGAAAATTAAAAAAGATTACTGTGCTGTGGACCAGGCGCACGGGGAACTCGGTCCACAGTGGACACGGTGCGAGCGATTGCACACCGGCGCGCGGCGTGGGCGGCGTGGCACGTATTTGGTGCCGCCACGTGTCGGTGGCGTAACGCAGCCCGACATGGCAAGCGGCGTGGCTGCCGGGGCTCGGGTTTCTTGACATGGGCGGACGGCGGACACGTGGCTGCCGCGCGGCGGTAGGGCTGGCGTGGCGGCCACGTGATAGGCCGGCGTGGTGGGCTCGGCGCGCGCGCGGCGCGGATCCGGCAGCGGAGGAGGGCGCGTGGCGCGGCCGTGCCCCGGCTCGATCTGGACGGACGGCGCGTCGCGGTGGTGCGGAGGCGGGGCGGTGGTGATGGGCGGCGCGTGGCTCGGGCGCACGCTGCGCGGGCATCGCTGCGAGCTCGGCGCGGCGCTAGGGTTTGTGCGAGTGCGGTCGCGGCGATGGGAGCGGCGGCGGGCGGCGATGCGAGCGGCGGCGGCGGAACGCGGCGGAGGGGCTCACAAGCGGCTTTGGCGACGGCGACGACGGGCGACGGCGGCGCGGCTCCGGAACGGTGGTGCGGCGCGAAACGGCGAGAGAGCGGCGTGAGAGAAGCGGCGCACGCGAAACGAGGAGCGTCGGCGGGTTTTAACAAGCGAACCGAGGAGCTCGGATCAGTTACGGCGCGGGGCGCGGCTCGGATCGGGTTTGGACGGCTCGGATCAACGGAGGGAAGATCGGACGGGCGAGGCGCGGTGCGGGTTAGGGTTTGCGGCGCGCGAGGCGGATCCGACGGCTGGGGAGGCAGGACGCGGGGATCGGACGACCGAGGAAGGGGCGAGGCGCGGGCGGCGGGCGCGGGTTGGTGCCTCCACGTGGCAGGCGCGGATGCGGCGCAGCGTCCGGCGAGAATCGGGCGGCACGGAAGCGAGTGCGCGGAAAAAGAAGTGACAGCGGGGAGGCGGAGCGGATCGACGTAGCGTGGAGGAGGCGGATCGGGCGGCAGGGAGGATTTTATTTTCTTTTCACTTTTCCAGAAATCCAAATAAACTTCGAAAAGCTCTAGAAAATATCAAATAAATCCCAAAAATTCACCAAAAATACCAGAAAATTCCTTGAGACCAGGAGAACTCAAATAAAATATTTTCCACTTATGTTAATGTTTATTATAATCATATTAAATCATTTAAAATTTTAAAAACTCATTTGAAGCTTGAATTAATTTCAGAAAATTCTAGAAAATTCATTTTTAAATTTCTGACTTTAAAAATAGTAGAAAAACAGGATGTTACATCCTGGCATCCCATTTACCAAAACTTGAGTTGTGGAAGATCTCAATAGCTTAGATAAAAGATTGCACCAAACTGGACCAAAACCCAAATATCTCAAAACTTGCAGTAAGAATCACCAAGACACCGAATCAAAAGCCTTTGATATGTCCAATTTGAGAAGAATTCTTGGTTCCTTCTATCTGTGCAGTAGCTTGGCTGTTTGCTGCACCAAAATAAAATTGTCATGGATGCATCTTCCTTTAACAAATGCACTTTGGTTGGGGGACACCAAATCCTTGAACTTGGGAGTCAACCCGTTGGCTAACAATTTAGTGACAAGTTTAGCAAAACTGTGCACTAGGTTTATAAGTCGGTAATCCTTGATTTCCATAGCATCAAGTGTCTTTGGCTCTCTCTACATATAATGCATCTATGGCTATAACTATTTGAAAGTAGAGTAGTATCTGTGTTGATAGCATGCAGACTTAATTTCGTTCGTACATGAATGTGTAAAGTGAGCTAAAAACAAGATAATAGGAAGTCTGGAACCATGCCTACCTTAAAAAAAAGAAAAAGAAAAAAAAACATGCCAGAAAAGCAGAAAAGCCAAACACCCAACTTATTGTCTTTTATGTAAAGCTTCATGTGCTATTCTCGAACCCAAGCACAATTTCTTGGCATGAGACCTTTCTTTTTCGTAGCAACGCAAGCATTGCAAATAAGCAACCACTGAACCACAAGAACAAAATTCTCTCCCCGAAACAAAACAAAACCTAGCTTTTCACCGGATTTCTCGCTTCTTACTCAAGAGAACAAAACACAGCTCTTTATTATGTGCTTAAACTGAGCATGGATGTGCCAAAAATATCTCTCCATCTTGTTGCTATCCTTGTATAACTATAGGTAATCTATATCCAAGTTTTAGAGAGTAACAGTTTTTGGGAATATTGCACATAACTACAAGGTTTAAGTCAATGTTGATCGAAAACAATCGGTTCTGTTATTCCGTAATTTCTAACAGAATATTCAACTGCCAAAATTTTATTTTCTCACTTCTCGGCAGGAATGTGGGCCCGGTTTTCAGCGAGTAGTTTGTGTAGACTCAATTCTTACGTGTGTGTGTCCCCATGTGCAAGTCTTTCATCTTTCCCTAGTTTTTGAAGCTAGTATGGGAGTTCGAAGTGGGTACAAATTGGGGAAAAGTTAGGTTCCTTATTCAGCCCTCCCCTCTTGGTCGTCATCCACGGTCCTACATGGCTTCCCTATTTAGCAGGAGTGACCATCACTATGTTACCCCAAAAGGTCCTGTATATACAATTTACAAGATTACGAACACTTGAGTAAAACACGTCTCATGAATAGCTAAGAAGGAATCATGCATCACACGATTATGTGCACGTCTTCTCAATTAATTAAGAGAGAATCATCACACGATTATGTGTGTTCAGTCATGCTGTGTTAAATGGTCTACACCATTATGCATATTAGACTCTTCATCATGTGGCTTAAGTTACAATGCAGGTCTAGATTGACAACACACCACAAATGCTGTGTCGCAACCCAACCACCATTTCTCTACATAATTAATGCTTGTACATATTCAGCTTAGTACAGAGGTCTCATAGATCCATACCACATGTACAGCTCGAATTCAGCAAGCCCAAAAAGGAAAGAAAACAAGGGGGGGAAAACAAAGGGAACCCAAAGAATTAATAGAATTCTGAAGCTCTCCTATACAGGCGATGTCTATGGCCAAAATCATTTCAGACGACTGGAGCATTTCATAGCCTTGAACCGCTATGCAGCAGGCAGATAAGTGTGTCTGCTGCTCAGATACCCTCAAACATCATGCTTCTTCAAGTATCAATTATTCGGACATGATACTGTTAAGCATCGAAGCAATTTTCGCCGTCTTATAGTCGTCCCTGAGTTGAATGAACCTGCAATTCAGATCCCAACTTCAGTCTCAAATTTAACAAACAGTGAACGATTGGAGACAGCTCAGTATATATTCTATGCAGATGCAGTACCGCAAGGCATCCTTCCGGATGCTGGGGGTTCCTTCAAACAAGGAAGCTAGACTTTCAGGAGCAACAATAAAGACGTTCGCCATGCTGCAAACACACAATACGAATAAATATTAGGGACGAATTCACACATCAGGACAAAAACTACAGACAAGGCCCGCTTACATTCCAAGCAGTTCAAACTTCTCATCTATGGAGGGGGCATTGAAGCTACGAACAAATTCCCCATACTCAGTGATGTCACGTTTCAACCGTAGCCCACCACTGCAAAAATAAACAAGACGCTGTAAAGCCAGCCTCTGCCAAGATAACCACTGTATATATCTGGCTAGCACAACAATTAAAAAGGGGACATGACCGCATTGCTATATACCATACTCTTGGTTTTGCTATGCTATAAACAATACTCTTGGTTTTGCTCTTGCTACATACCATACTCTTGGTTTTGCTATGCTACAATACCATACTCTTGGTTTTGCTATCTCTTAACCTGAACCATATGTGATCACGCATCCTTCAAAATTGTGACCTACCTTACATAAATTTTATTGAAGACCAACACAACAAAAACCTAACCCAATAGCCGAGGAGGGCAAACACCGATCCAGAAATATTCTTGATTGAGTTGGTCAACAGAGTTAAATGAATATTAGGTTGTTGTTTTGTCTAAGCTTAAATGTTGAGTGTCTTGAGGTTGGTAGGAGAGAAGCCTTCTTGATTTGAGGTCAACTGGTCAAGTATGATCTATAGCACTATTCACTACGGGTGATGGGAGGTTAAATGACATTGTCAACCAGCGTAGATGGTGAAATGGTGATGGGAGTTTAAAGCAATATTCACTACTGAAGCTATTTCGTTACCAGATTTCTGTAGATCATAAAAGCAAATCAACACAAACTTTTAGATGTTGTAACCCACAAGATCAAAGGTCACTTAATGTGTTTGTTCAATATATAGTTTTAGGCAAGTATTTTAATACTTAATAAATTATTCTCCTTTACTTATGATTGATCCAACAGATGATAAATATAAATTATCAGATAAAGAACAAAGTTTTGCACCACAAAATAGACTGAACTAGCAAACATAGTCATGAATACAACACCAAAAAATAAAGATGCAGAAATTTATCTGTTCAAAACGATAGAAGAGTACCTGGGACTAAATGTGAACTTCTGCCAATGATTAAGCAGCCCCTTATGCAAGCGATTTCCCTAGAAGACACAGCTCAGGTTATATATGGTACATATTTTACATGTCAAAAAAAAAATAGCATTGAATATCAGAACCAGAAGTAACCATTACATATAGGTAACGTACCAACTCAGTCAAAAAGGACTGTTTGTTGAGACCTTCTAGAGCATTGAATGCAACCTCAAGAACACAAGAGAGATAGGCTACAATTCTGAAATAACAGACCATACATTAATTATATTTAGTTACATTGGACCATGCTAGACACTGAACATGCAAAAGAGCACCTTATGCAAGCATTGGTTGGCCGATGATCTGGTGCAGCTCCATCATCTGGTGACCGATAATCTGTAGCCTTCTGTTCTGAAGACAACAATCTTTCAACCTGCGAAGCCAAGCCAGAAGCATTATGCTTGTGCATTACCAAAAATCTTTAAAAAACCCAGTATCTGATTCATTCATTTATTGAGGTAACTAACTAACAAGACTTAAATAATATGCACATACATGGGATCAAGGGTAGGTTAACAAGGAAATGATTCCCCAACTAAGGTTAACAAGGAAATGGTTTGGCAGTTGGAGATGGTGTGTATCAACACATGGAAGGTTGCATCAAGTCATATCTTTTCCAACATTCAGGTGTGAGATCAATTTGAAACACCACTATAAATTGATCCTTGGTCTGTTAATTCAATAATTTAATCAGTTCAGAAATTCACATACACTAGTTTTATTCATTATTTGTTCGTATTACTGATAATATTTTTTCTAATAAACATGGGCCCGTAAATTTGTTTTTGGATATGAAAAGGGAAAAGAGAAGATGCAAACCTCAGACATGACGGTATCAATGCACTGTAGAAGCCCTTTGTGAGCAGCAGCCTCAACAACAGATACCGCTGATCCCATATCTTCACAAGCAGACGGATGAGCACCATCAACAGGCAGCAGGAGCCGTGATATGGTATTTGAGAAGTACTACAGAGAAGAAAAGGGGGGAAATGAGCATTCTTTATTGCCTAGCAACCCAGGTTGCATGTTAAACAATTGTCTTACATATTACCTGCTGAAGAATAGCAACACTACTGGCACAACGCTGCACGGCAATCATGAAGGATCTAAAGCTACTCTCGCCGGCAGCAGCAGCTGCCTCTGCCTGCAAATATTTCAAATCTAGCTTACTCTTCCATCCGATGATAAATGTTGGAAACAAATGTATTTTGGCTTCCAAAAATGAACAGTAGATTGACGAAGAGGAAAGCAGACATACTGCAGAAGCAGCAGCAGCAGCCACCCTTCTACTAACACTTGTCCCAATGACAAATCTATCCCGCAAAGCTGCAGCCTCATTTAAACTCTCTCTAGCACGGTCGAGCCCTTCAGTTAAATATAAGCTTACCTATGTAACAAATTAACATTGTCATCAGATGAGCATAATATTCCTAAGATTGCCATATGTTATTATGGTCTGTAGTTCTTTACTTACTTGATCAAGCAAGCACACAAATATGGACCTTACATTAGCAGCAACAGTAGTAGGCTACAAAAGATAATAATTCAAAAGTCCTGTCAGAAGAATAGTAGTTATATGCCAAAAAAATACATGGATCTATTTGAGTAGAAGAACATAGTAGAGTATTTGTAAAACTGCTTTCAGATTTTTGAAAAAAATCTAGCCTTGCGAACAAGAGCCCAAGGACCTTCTTAACATTAAAACAGCATGTTTATTCATGCCATTTATTTTGCATACCGCATATTCGAAGTTTTAATGCAAATACAGAAATTCTTTACCCAGTAATACAGTGACGATCAGCACATGGAAGCTCTAAATGAAACCATCAAGCACAAGAAATCTCTTGACATACAAGCACAAGTAATGAATGGGGTGAGAAAAAGCTTAAATAAAATCAGCTCAACCTGAGAAAACAACAGAGTGCATCTGGATATTGCTTCCTCATTCCAGCGAACAAATTCAGTCACTACAGTAACTGATATCTGCTGCTGTGGTGATGTAGTCAACGATGCTCCTTTTGAACGTCCAATTGTGCCAGTTGACTCAGATTGTTGCTTGGCCTCAGCTCTCAATTCAGCCATCTGCACACCAGCTCAATTTTACAAAATATAGTACATGAAATTATTACATCCTACAAATGCAAAAATATAACCTTTGATTGATATAGCTGTCTGAGTGATGCCTGCTCAAATTCCGTGTACTCGTCTTTGTGGGCAACATATATGGATTCCGTTAGACCTAGAAGAAAGAAAATAAAAAGAGAGAGAGAGAATCATGATGCTAATCAACAGATCTGCAACTGCGCTGCAAATGTAAAAGTAGCAAACTGAGAACCTTGAATTGAACTACTTGAGTTGATACATTTATAGGACATCTGAGCAGACCAAACCAAAAGACTACTATGTCAAAAATACTATAGTAGGAAACAACAAAAATAAAATGACATGCAATAAAGTTACCTTCAATGTCCAAATCCCCACAGCCGACAGACTGCAACTCTTTAGCAAGTTCTTTTGTCTTGTCATATGCCACTGCCAGAGCTCTTAGATACTGCATTTCAGTTTGACAAGAACCAGATCTCATGCTTCAATGAAGGATTGGCAAAAGGCCAAAATTTGAAAGTAGGATATATATACACACAGTGCTTACTTGTAGAAGGCCACCTTCTTCTATTGGAGGCAAGCTAGCAAGAGAGGGCTTTATCAGAAGTCTATCAAGAATTGCTGTTACCCTTTGTTCTAGCACTCGCTGAAAAGCAAAGTACAATAGTCTTACTTTATAAAATTGATAATCATGGTGATCACATAAAGAACACTGCTTAATCAAACAAAGAACACTGCTTAATAAAAACATACCTGCACAAGAATTGACATGACCTCATTTGGAGAAGGAAAGACAGCCATTATTGTAGTTGCCTCTTTCCTCACAGTATCTGAAGCAGCAGAAGGATAATCAGGTTACTATAAACAAAAATCATCAAAGCATAACCCATAAACAATAATTGTCAGAGTATGAGTGTACTTATTGTTATGAATATTGTGCATATATTCAAAGGGCAATATATATAGGAAAGTACAGGAGGATATATAGGAGAATATACCACATACAGATAAGAAAACTGAGGACATAAGGAAACAAATAATATTCCTATTCTATCATTTCTATCCTTAACACACCCCTTAAATTCATGGTGGATCACACACACTAAGTTTAGAGAAAAAATACAAATATTGTGCTCTTGTCTACGGTTTCGTGAAAAAGTTAGCAAGTTGTAACTTTGAAGGCACAAACTGTTGAGCAAGTATTCCCTCTTGCACCTGTAAGCGAGTGTATGAAACATCCACACCAATGTGCTTGGTGAGCTCATGTTTCACTCGATCTCGAACAATACTGATAGCACATGTACTATCAGACATAAGGAGCGTAGGTCCCCTCACAGGTACTCCAAAATCTGCAAGTAACCACCTCAATCAAGTTATCTCTGCTGTCACTACTGCCAAAGCTCTCGATTTAGCCTCTGCACTCAAACGAGAAACTGCAGTCTGCTTCTTTGTCCTCCAGGCAATTAAGGAGCAGTCAAGAAAAACACAGCAAGCAGAAAGAGAACGACGATCAATAGGATAACTAGCCCAGGTCACATCGAAATATGCCTGAAGCTATAGTGAGGTGGTGCTAGGAAAAACAAATGACAAGAGATGATTCCACGCAAGTAGCGAAGAACACGAAGAAGGTGGCTGAATAAGTAGGACGAGTTATAAACTGACTCAAGATATGGACAGCATGAGCAATATCAGGGCGAGTGCTCACAGGATATACCAAACTCCCAACAAGATAGCGATAACGAGTAGGATCCTCGAGAAGATCACCATCAGTACCACAAAACTAAAGAGAGCACCATAGAGTCTCAACAGTGCGAGTATCAGTCAGACCAGACCGATTAAGAAGATCCTGAACATACTTCTGCTGGGACATATAGTAACCCTCAGGCATGGAAGAAACCTCAATCCCAAGGAAATACGTAATCAAACCAAGATCAGTCATCAGAAACTGCTCACTGAGATGCTTCTTCACGTATGTGAAGAATGAGGAATCATCACCAGTGATGAGCATATCATCTACATAGAGAAGAACCAGTGTCCTACCTTAAGGTGAGACGTGGACAAATAGGGTAGGATCATGAGCACTGACAGTGAAACCGGCAGCGGTAATCACCGAGGTAAAACACGCAAACCGGGCACGAGGGGCCTGTTTGAGGCCATAAAGAGCACGACGAAGGCGACAGACATGACCATCTAGAATGGAATACCTAGATGATGATTGCATATAAACCTCCTCATGCAAGAAACCATTAAAAATGCATTCTTAACATCTAGCTAAGAGATAGACCTCTGGCGAACAGAAGAACCGCAATAAGAGTGGGAACAATGGTCATATAGGCAATAGGGGCAAATGTCTCATCGTAATCACGACCAAACTCTTGCTGAAAGCCACGCGCCACAAGACGAGCCTTGTAGTGCTCAATAGAACCATCAGACCTAGTCTTGATCTTGCACTCACTTGCACGTGATAGGACGAGCATGCACAGGTGTCGATGCAATGTCCCAAGTCTCCGTACGTCGAAGAGCATCAAGCACTTCTGCTATAGCGAGCTGCCACTCAAAATAGGAAGCAGCCTCACGATAGGAACTAGGCTCAGGACTTTGAGCCCATGCATAAGTATCCAAAGTAAACCCAAAATGATTGGGAGGCTATTAGCCATAAGGATGTCCGGTCTATATAAAGGGCGTAACGAGGAGCATCATCAGAGGAATCGGGCGTCGGTGTCAGCAATATACCAGGAGATAAGTCTAGTGAAGACTAAGGACGTCTAGAGTAGTACACCCCAAAGAAACAAGACAATGGTGCTGTAGGAGCAATTTGTGGTGCTGCAGGAGGCAACACAGGAGGCAGAGGTACAGCAGGAACAACTGGAGACAAACTAGAGGGTGACTGTAAAAAAGAAGAAATGGGTGAAGAGTCAGAGAGAGACAACCAGGAGATCATGTCAATGGTGGAAGCAGGACGAGGCCGAATCTCGATAGAAGAAAGGTCGACATTTGTCAAAAACATCTTGTGAGATCCTGATCCGTCGAGCAGAAGGATCATAACAACGATAACCTTTATGCTCAGAACTGTACCCAAGAAATACGCACTCAACTAACTGGGCGGAAAGTTTGGTGCGCTCACGAGGCTGCAGCAAAGAAAACAGGTGCAACCAAAAATACGAAGATGACTGTACTGGGGGGCTCTCGAGTAGAGACGCTCTATAGGACTGACATCCTTAAGAGTAGAGGAAAGCTGCATATTGATGAGATATGCAGCTGTAGAAACAGCCTCAGCCCAGAACTGTGGTGGAACGTGAGAGGCAAGGAGAAGAGTGAGGGCAGTCTCAATCAGATGACGATGCTTGCGCTCAGCAACCCTATTCTAGGTATAGGCACCAGGACAAGAGGACTAGTAAAAAGTGCTCTGCTCAGAAAGAAATTATCTGAAAGCGCCAGAACGGTACTCGCCAATAGAATCACAACGAAAGTTATGAATAGAGAACTCCAACTGAGTACGAACCATCATAGCAAAACTACGATAGATCGCAAGAAGATGGCCACCAGTAGACATAGGGAAAAGCCAAGTAAAACGGGAATAATCATCAATGAAAATAACATAGAATTTATGCCCGCCTTTGGAGATAATAGGCGCAGGTCCACATACATCTGAATGAATTAAATCAAAAGAAAGAGCTGACAAGGACTCACTAGAATGATAAGTTGTAGCTGCTTGCCCAACTTACAACGCTGACAAGGCATGGACGTGTCAACAGTAACACGTCTAAAAACAGCCTGACGAACTAATGAAGAAAGACGGGACCCATATTGGTGACCTAAACGGTGATGCCATTGCGCAAAAGCTCCAAAGGTGGTGGCAGCAGTGGCGGTGGAAGTAGACGTGATAGGAGCACCGTGAGAGGACGGAAGGTGAAGGCGATCAAGAATGTAGATCCTTACGGCGCCGGCCAGTCCCAAGAATCGTCTGTCTGTCGATCCTGGACGAAACAAGTATAAGAGTCAAAACCAACCTTACAACCAAGATCAGTAAGTTGTCTCACTGAAATAAGCTACATGGTAAGATGGAGAACATGGAAACAACTGGAACAGAAAAAATCAGTAGACAAAAAAGTGCCCTGACAGCTGACCGGTAAGGAAGTATCGTCAGTTGTCTGAACATTGATAGGAAAAGCAGGAAATCCTACAGAAGTGAGAGATGTGGAGTCTGGTGTCAAGTGGAAAGAGGCACCGGAATCCAGAACCCAAGAGGTACATGGAGGAGACGTCTGAGCTAAACTGGCAGAACCCGCTGAGCTGTGAGAGAGCTGCTGAAGTAGAGCTTGGCAGAGCTGCTGGACAGAGTCACCTCTCCAAGCAAAACCTGATGAGCTGGTCTGTCCTGTGAAAAAAGGCCTCCTAGCCCCCCTTTTTGTCGTCTACCTCCACGCGCCTTGTTCCGCTTTTTTCTCACCGCACAACGCTGGTAGTCATGCCCGAAGTTCTTGCAATAGTTGCACTGAACTCTAGTTAGTGCAAAAACAGGAGCAGAAATAGGCACCTGAGGAGGAATCGTAGTATAAAACATCGACATAGTCGATGCAATAGTTGCACTGAACTCTAGTTAGTGCAAAAACAGGAGCAGAAATAGGCACCTGAGGAGGAATCGTAGTATAAAACATCGACATAGTCGAAGGAGTACCACGATCGGTGTCTTTGTTAACCCGACAAAAGCACCTCAAAGCATCAAAGAGCCTCGATGATCGCGCGGCGGCTCGTGATTGAGCCACAGCGGGCTCAAAGTCTGAACGAAGACGACAGACAAAATCATAAAGACGAAGACGATCATAATCTGCCTTTTGCACTTCATGACACTCCTGACAAAGTGGAGAGGCCAACTCATCCAACTGGTGCGGAGGTGGCTAGGGCTCGGAAGAAGTCGACGGAAGAATCTCCTGCGAAGCGTCTCCAACTTACGCTCAAGCGAAAAGAACTGAGCATCACTGCTCTGCTGGTAGCGCTCACGCAAGTACTCTCAGATTTGTCGAGTAGACTGTAGACCAACAATATCTGGCTGGATAGAGTCATTGACGCTGACCACGAGGATGGCGTGAACCCAAGCCTCATCAGCACACCAGCGCTCGAAAGCGCCAATGGCATACTGAAAAGCCTAATCAACAGTATCAGCAGCAGCAGCCTCAACCTCCTAGGCAACCTCTTCTGAAGGAGGTGCAGAAGTAGGCTGCCTAGGAGGAGGTTGAACCGGTGATGGCAAAGAAGGTCGTGCACCGATGACATGTCCCTAGAGGTGGAGACCATCAAGCGTGATCTCCATGAGAGAAAACCACAACCTGTAGTTCGCCCATGGAGCTTTGTTCTCGAGAATGGAATAGCAGCTGATGGAATGGAAGCCATTGGTAGGCAACACTAGACGGTACGGCGACCAATGGAACGACACCTAACAGGCGGCACTGGGCAACGCGACGGTTAGATCGACGTTTTTTTTCCTTTTTTTCTTTTCCTTTTTTTTCCTTTTTTCCTTTTTTTTATAAACCATCGACACTTAGATTGGATCTGAACTCACCGAGGCTCTTTCGATCGGCCTCCGGGTAGCAACAACGGAATGGCGACAACCAAGCGACGACGGCGGCAAACGGGTGGTCGTAGTCGTCGCCTGGTCGGCGACTAAGCGCGTGGCGCGGACCGATTGCGTCGACTCGACTTGCGCGGTGTAGGATCTCCGGCGACGCCGGCCACCGCGCCACAGATCCGCCGGCGGCTCCGACGGCGCGAGAGCGGTGGCGGTGGCGGTGCGGCGGCCTCCGTCGGTGGAGAGAGCGCGGTGGGAGAACGCGGTCGGAGGAGAGCGAGAGTCGGAGGAGGCGCGGGCGAAGCGCGAGAGAGCGGAGGAGAGAGCGGCGGGAGGCGGAGGCGGAGGATCTCCGAGCTACGGTGATCTGTGGTGGGGTTATAAAGAATTGATATTTTGCGATTTAGACCTCTTAGTTTCTAAAATTGCAATGAAACGTATATACATATTCGTATAAATAGCGTATAATAGTATAAATAGTGCATGCGGCTAGTCGACGACTAGTTGGCGATGGTGTCCTGTCGACATGGCGGAGGATCCCGTCGACGGCGGCGGACATCAAGTGGCGGCGATGCGGCGGTGTCCTCCGTAGCGCGGCATCGCGATGGAGATCGTCTCGATCCGGCAACGCCCTCTCCCAACGGCGCCCTCCCGTCCCAGCGAGGCCCGTGGAGGCGAACACGACGACTGGCTGGACAACAGTGGCGGTATGACCGGCGCCGAATCAAGCGGCGATAGCAGATCGGGCGGCCGGCAACGTCGGATCTAGCGAGCGGCGCCTTAGCAATGGATGAAGTGGAGACGACGGCGACCTGAGCAGCAGTGGCGGCTTAGGTGGCGGCGGTAGCTTGGGCGACGTGGAAGGCAGTGGAAGAAAGGTCAGAGCCCTAGGTCTGATACCATGTTATGAATATTGTGCATATATTCATGAGACCCAAAGGGCAATATATATAGGAGAGTACAGGAGGATATACAGAGGAATATGATATATACAGATAAGGAAACCGAGGTATATAAGGAAACAAATAATATTCCTATTCTATCCTTAACACTTATAAATACCTGCAATTTCCTTGTACAATGTAGAGAGACCATCCGCAATACTACTGGAGTCAGCTTGCGGCCCCTCATCACCAAGAACAACTTGAATATCAGTGTTCATAACTTCCACATCAATAAACATTGGTCGTGTTGCAACATAGTGTTGCATAGCACTGGTTCCCCGATTGAACTGCAATTAATGTACCAAGAAAAAGTATGTCAAATCAAGTAAACCCTTGAATAATACTACATGTCTATTTGGCCTTGTGCCTACTCTTAGAATTATCAGAAAAAACAAGCATAACCAGGGTCAAACAGCCAGCTTATTTTCAGCCTTAACTCATAAGCTTAAGCTCCTTTTCACAAAACAAGTTAAAATTTGGATTATAAGTTTTATCTGAACAGCTTTAGGTCATATAGTCATATCTAAATATAATCAATAAGCTGCTTGCGCTTGTAAGCCAAAAGCCTGGTAAGGTGGTATAAAAGATAAGGAAAGCTGAGCCTAGGCTACGCTAAACAGGACCAGACACAATCTTTCCCCATTTTTATCCTGCACATAAGTGCTCCAGATTTTATAACTAACTAGTGTAGGCCATCATCACACAAATGTGAAATGTCCCAGGGCCAGGTCATCACAAGAACGGAGTACTGGACCCATTTTTGTATTTAAATCTTGTAAGTTGTAATTTAGCACTTTAAAAAAATGTAAACTCAAGGATTTCAAAACCAGTCATAAACTCAAGGATTTCAAAACCAGTCATTGCTCTAATGGTGCTAGACCAGTAGACCTCCATTGCAATGGTACAAAAAGGTTTCTCTCCTTTAATCAGCCAATCTGAGCATGAAAAACAGTACCATGTTCATTGCACAGAATACACACCTGTGACAAAATTTTAGCACATTCTGCCATAGTAGACAACTCACGCCTCTGTGATGCAGCATCAAACCGAGCTAACAATCTATTCTCCAATTCTGAACATACAATGAGAAGTTATAACCAGATTCCAACTAAATAGCTAGAGAGAAGTTGAAAGGTAGAAAACTGACCATTACAATATTCTTGAAGATTTGCAACAGCAACCTCCAATCCACGGCTTGCATTAGTAGAACCTATAGCTGATGTTACACCATGTCTACCAACGTCCTCCTCGGCAAATGATCCTACCCAAAACATGCAAATCTTTCAACATCAAGTTAGGTATATACAGGCATAAACATGCTGGGTACAAAAACAAAAGTTAACACGACTAGTTGAAGCTTGAAGAGTTTTGCTTATATTGCTAAACGTCACACCCTTTCTGAATAACACATAGCTGTAAAGTCCAGCTATACTGCTAAAAAAAATATATTTTCCAGAATTAGAGTATACAGTTGCATCCGTGTTGGACTTTTTGACTGCACCTCACTTAGATTCATACAAATGATGCTCAATAGAAGTAGCAGAACATTTTCGTGGCAGCTGAAGTCGTTTTACCATTGTAAATCCTAGCAGTAGTGTACATTTTTGAATGTACCATAAACAAGAGCTAAGAACAAATATACAATTCCATAGATATATCAACTTAGTATGGTGTTTGTTTTGGAAAAAAATGAATCAAGGAAATAAGTGCACAGCACATAAACAAATAAATGAAAAACAATATAAGAACATGTCATAGCTCATAGGCACAAAGAAAGAATGTAAATTCAATAAAAAAAACTGTAAATTGTTCAGTTCATGATATCAGACAAAAGCTACTGAGAGCTTACGCAATTTCTGTGCAATTGAAGCAGCCTCAGCAACACGGCTGTCGTCAGAAAATAGAGGAGAGAGTTCCATAAGGTCCCCAGGTGTGCTGTTAAACTCCATCAGATACTACAAAAGAAGTATATTTCAATTAAAATAAGGTCATGAAAAAAATACCATCCAAAGGAGCAATAGGTAGCCTCAAACTAAAACAATTTAGTTACTTTGATGAGATCTATCGTCTGACTAGCAGTTTCCCTCTGAGATTCTGCACTCTGACAGACAAGAGAAATAGATGTTAAATATAAAAAGTGGAGAAAGCAAGAAAAATCAAACCAAAGAGTAAAGTCACAATCAGAACATGTGTAATAATTACAGGCACAGATACTGCACAAGAGAAAATTACCTGTAAATGGTCACCAATTTTTGCGGCTGTTTGGCCAACACTGGAGATGCGGGAATCCAACCTAGCAAAGCTATCAAATAAACCGTCCACACCTTTCTCAAGCTGGAGAGAACAATAAAACAATTAACATAAGAAATGAACAAGGATCAGAAGTTAAACAAAACTTGCAAAATATAGAACGAATATCCAATAGCTTCTGTGTACTTTATATTCCATAAAAGTAAGGAAACACAAAATCAAATCAACAGCTCCTCTTCTAAATTCGATGAGACAGTTGCCAAGGAATGTTATAGGATTTTATACATGCAAGGAATGCAGCTGCCAGACTGAAGATGAGATCCATTTGCAGATAACTCACAACCATCTGAATAGATAGCTGGTTCAAAAAGGACAATCAAAGCAGTTTGCTTTGTACAAATGTCAGCCAACATCTGAATTGCACTATCTCCTTTTTGAAAGAATTGATAAATCTTCAAATGTCAACATCATAATTTTGCTATGTTAATACTATCTCCTAACCACAGTAGAAAGTAGAAACATTCCTGGAATGATGATGATCATGGTTGTTAAGGCGTCGCCTAAGCGACGCTTTGGCGTCGGAGCGGTCGGGAGCTGCCGCCACGGCCGTCGCCTCGCCTTGGGTGCGTGTGGCGTCCGCCTCGAAAGGAATGGCGTCGCCTAGTCGTCGCCATGCCGCAGCCGCCGCGCCGCAGGAGGAAGGTGAGCGCCATATTGTGCAATGGCGGGAAATGAAGAGAGAGAGAGGGAGCGCGGGAGAAAAAGCACTCGGCGCGGGAGAAAGAGGGGAGGGGGTAAATAAAGCGCTCGGCGCGAGAGAGAGGGGGGGCGTTACATGCGAGGGAGGGCGAGGGGAGTTCGGCGCGGCGGCGACCTCGGGCGTTCTCCCGGCGACCTTGGGCCTCCACGCCGCCGCCTCCCTCTTCCAAGGCGGCGACCTCGGGCCTCCACGCCGCCGCCTCCCTCTTCCAAGGCGGCGACCTCGGGCCCCACGCGCCGCCTCCTCTCCAAGGCGGCGACCTCGGGCCCGCGCGCGCCTCCTCTTCCAAGGCGGCGAGCCGGCGACCTCGGGCCTCCACGCCGCCGCCTCCCTCTTCCAAGGCGGCGAGCCGGCGACCTCGGGCCTCCACGCCGCCGCCTCCCTCTTCCAAGGCGGCGAGCCAGCGACCTCGGGCCTCCACGCCGCCGCCTCCCTCCAGGCCTCCACACTGCCGCCTCCCTCCAGGTTTGCATCCCTCCACGGCTCCACGCGGCCCTGCCGCTGCTTTTATATTCTTCAGCACCGAGTCCACCGACCACCGAGCAAGTATGCACCGAACCAAAAAAATCAGAGCACCCTGGCCTTTTTATTGTAGCACCGAAGTACCGAACAAAAAAAATGGAGTAAGAACCAAAAGCCTCGCCGCTATAAAAGGTTAGGATGTGAGTATGGCGTCGCCTCACTGCACGTCATACTCGCCTAAAAGATGTGAAGGTAGTCAGGCGCCTTGCCTCGCCTTATCGCCGTGATAACCTTGATGATGATTCAATGGCTAAGCTATAATATTAACTAATTACTCAAAGGCTTCTTTACATGACATATTACAGGTTTCAAGGTTAGAACTCAAATAAGAAAACTTAAACTCCAGAATGGAGCTTACAACTTTCATATAATATTATATTGTGCACTCCAAAAAGTAATTATTCTCAAAGTCTTAGAACAAAGGGTGATAAGTTGGAACTTGGAATTACATTTTAAGGAGTCTTATGGTTCCATGGAATGCGTTACAGGAGAACCACGAAAGAGGAGTTTCTCTCCTTTTTCTGACCGACTCTTTGATCTAGAACTTTGCCCTTTTCTTACCCTAACTGCCAAATGGACGAGTGGATGGCTAATGCGTTCTACTTATTGAATTGGGTCTATGGTCAGTCTGCGGTAAGTTCATGGATTTTCCTTCTTTTAGGCATATTTCACTGAAAGGGTCGAAAGAAGATTGTGCATCAAGCCATTCACAAGGACCAAGTTGATCCTCTTCCCCACGATCCCAAATGAAGAAAGACTAGGGGAGTCATATTGTCTGTTTTAATTGATTACTCATAAAATGATAAAATGTAAAAAGAAACCGTTGGAGTAAACTGTTATGAATAGTGCTTGTATTTATTATGAGGCCAAGGGGCCAATATATATACACGTACAGGTATATCACTTATGTAGAAAACTCCTTATACAACAGGGTAATTACACATATACATGGGATATATCTAACAACCCCCTCAAACACCAATATGCTTTGTAAGCTCATACTTCACCGGATCTTTAACAATGCTAATAGCACATGTACTATCAGACAAAAGAGGAGTCGGTGCAAAAACAGAAACACCAAAATCCTCAAGTAACCACCGTAGCCAAGTAACCTCCGCAGTCAACAACGTCATCGCTCCAACTCAGCCTCAGCACTCGAACGAAAAACTGTTGTCTGGTTCTTAGTCTTCCAAGCAATGAGAAAACCACCAAGAAAAACACTGTAAGCAGAGAGAGACCAGCAATCAGAGAGATCACTAATCCATGTGACATCAGAATATGCCTGAAGCTGTAAAGAGTTAGAGCGAGAGAAAAGGAGACGACAAGAGATAGTTTCACAAAGGTATCGTAGAACACGAAGATGACTGTAGTGGAGCTGTGTAGGAACAGAAACAAACTGACTCAAGATATGCACAGGATACGAAATGTCAGGACGAGTAACACCAAGATAAACAATGCTCCCAACAAGGTGACAATAGCGAGTAGAATCAGGAAGAGGCTCACCATCAGTAAGACGAAGATGAACATTAAATTCCGTAGGAGTCTCAGCTGTGCGCTGATCAGTAAGAGATGCACGCTCAAGAAGATCCTGAATATACTTTTCTTGGTATAAATAGAAACCCTCAGGGGTAAAGATAACCTCAATCCCAAGAAAGTAGCGAAGTAAACCCACATCAGACATAAGAAACAGATCATTAAGACGATCCTTAATAAAGGTGATGTACTGAGAATCATCTCCAGTAATAATTATATCATTAATATATAACAAAAGAAGCGTCCGACCACGAGGCGAAATGTGAATAAAAAGAGCAGGATCGTAAGCACTAGCAGAGAAACCAGCTGCAGTGACAACAGAAGAGAAACGATCAAACCAAGCGCGAGGAGTTTGCTTGAGACCGTAGAGCGGCGAAGGCGACAATCCATACCCTCAGGAACAGAATACCCAAAGGGCAGCCGCATGTAGACCTCATGCAACTCACCATTGAGAAAGGCATTTTTGACGTCCAACTGGGAGATCGACCATTGACGAACAGAGGCCACAGCGAGAAGAGTGTGAATAGTGGTCATGTGAGCAACCAGAGCAAAAGTCTCATCATAGTCACGGCCATGCTCCTGCTGAAAATTGCGCGCTACAAGACGAGCCTTGTAGCGCTCAAGAGAATTATCAGAGCGGGTCTTAACCTTATAGATCCACTTGCATGTGATAAGAGTGACACATGCAGGAAGAGGAACAAGATCCCACGTGCCAGTACGCTCAAGGGTAGCAATCTCCTCTGCCATCATATGCTGCCACTCCTAATGAATAACAGCATCACGATAAGAAGTCGGTTCAGCAAGAGCAGTGGCAGCAATACCAAAACACGTAGGGAGCCGAATAGACTGGCGATTGCGAAGAGCATAGCGAGATGCCGAAGAGGATGGCCCATCAGAAGAAGATGGCACATCAGAAGAGTCCTAAACCCGCGGACGACGGGTATAGTAGAGATGATAAGGAACAAGATCAGGACTCACCTCAGGAGAGGATGCTGGTGGTAGAGAGGGTGCCGACTGGGAAGGAGACACCGGAGAGATCAAAGCTATGGGAGTGGAAGGAAAAGTCAGAAAAGAAAGTGACTCGACAATAGATGCTGAAGTGGAGGAAGAAGGACGTGGATAGAAAGGACGAGACACATCAAAAGTAACATCCCGAGAAATCCGCATCCGTAGGCAATAGGGTCCCAACAGCGATATCCCTTGTGCTCAGCACTGTAGCCCAGAAAAACACACTCAACAAACTGAGCAGTCAGCTTGGTGCGCTTACGAGGTGCAAGAAGAACAAATACACACACCCAAAGAGGCGAAGACTGGAATAATTAGGTGTTTTGCCACATAGGCGCTCGACTGGAATCCCACCTCGAAGAGCAGACGAGGGCTATATATTGATAAAAAAGGTGGTAGTGGAAACAGCCTCAGCCTAGAAGTGTGGTGGAACATTAGAAGCAAGCATAAGAACACGAGCTGTCTCAAGAAGATGGCGATGCTTGTGTTCGGCCACACCATTCTGAGCATGAGCACCGAGATAAGAAAACTGTGAGTACCCTACTCAGCAAGAAAAGCACAAAGAGCTCCAGATAAGTACTCCCCAGCAGAGTCAGCACGAAAAACGCGAATAGAAGAGTCAAACTGAGTACGGACCATGGTGGCAAAAGTCTTATAGATGAATAAAACATTACTACGAGAAGACATAAAACATATTCATGTATACCGAGAAAAATCATCAATAAAAATGATATAATATCGATGACCTCCTTTTGAGACAAAAAGAGCTGGTCCCCATACATCAGAATGAACAAGATCAAAAGGACACTGAGATACTGACACGCTAGAAGGATAGGGAGTTGAAGCTGTTTGCCAAGCTTACAACCCTTACAATGGAGAGATGCATCACAGACAAATCCTAAAAGGCCACGACGAAGTAAAGATATACGTGAACCACAAAGATGCCACAAACGATGATGCCACTAAGCAAGAAGTAGAGAAGATATACGTGAACCACAAAGATGCCTCAAACGATGATGCCACTAAGCAAAAGAGGCAGTGGAGACGGCAGCAGATACGGAGGCAGTGGAGACGGCAGCAGATACGGAGGCAGTAGTGGAGGCGACAAGACCGGCAGAGGCAGCGGAAAGAAGTCGAAGCCAATCAAGCTCCCAGAGCCGTTGGGAATCACGGCGGCGAGGGCCAGTACCAACGAAAGTCCCCGTGCGGCGATCCTGAACACAAGAATCAAAATCGAGAAAACACAACCATGGTCAGTGAGCTGGCCGGCAAATATGAGCTGCATGATTAGTTTTGGGACATAGGAAACAGTAGGAACAAGAAAAGATGAATTGATAAGAGTGTCTCGTCCTGTGACAGAAAGAGATATACCATCTGCTGTCCAAACAGTGATAGGAGCAACTAGAGGGCTAACGGAAGTAAGAGTGGTGGAATCAAATGTCATATGAAAAGAAACTCTAGAATCAAGAATCCAAGGTGATGTACCTGAGGAAGGGGTAGAAGATGGTCTCTCACTCGAAGACTGAGTAGCAGAACTAGCAGTACCGGACGATGCAGAAGCAACCATGCGACCTAGCAACTGTAGAAACTGCTGAGTGTCAAAGGTACCAAGACTCCACTGAGAAAAAGAACCTCCAATGCCCCTCGGCGGACAAGCACCACGATGAAAATCTTTCTTCTTGCAGCAAAACTACTTCACATGTCCGTCCTTGTTGCAATAAGTGCAGTGGAGTCCCCGATCAACAGCAGCTATCACTGGTGAAGGCGCAACCGGTGAAGTAACGACCGACGCAGCAGGAGTAGAAGCTGAAGAAGCCGCCAAAACTAAAGGAGACGACGACGATGATAGTAGACCCACACCACGAAGATGGATCTCGATCGAACACCGTATGGGGCCCCACAGAGTCACACGAGGTGACGAGCGAAAGAATCGAGCACGAGTCTGCTCAAACTCTGACCGGAGACGTGTCAAAAAGTCGTAGATGCGACGAAGCTCGAGATGAGGCTCGCGACGGCGACAGCAGCGACACAGTGCAATGGACATCCGCCCCAAAGAGTCAATATGACACCATATCGCGGACAGCTGAGCGTAGAACTCGTCCACAATGGCATCTTCCTGCTGTAGCGACTGCTCCTGACGCACAACAGCAAGGTACAATGAATCACCATATAGCTCTTAGCGGGTGCGCAGACATGCCCACATCGCCTAGGCAAAAGTCAAACCAATAATATCTCCAATGAGATGCACCTCCATGTTGGCAACCAGAATGGCAGAAGCACGAACATCCTCATCAATCCATGTCTTGTGAGCAGCAAACTCAGACTGAAAGGTCTCCATGGCAACCTCAAAAACCTCAGTTGCCTTTGTACGAGTGTCTTCGGAAGCATTCTTCGGGAATACAGGCTCAGCAGTGGAGTAGGATGAGACGGACAGGGAAACTCACCGGTAAGAAACTCCCAAAGACGTTAACCACACATGTGGAGACGCATATGTTGAAACCAATCCCGATAGTTGAGACCATCGAAAATCACCGGGCAACAAGGAACAGAAACTGAGCCTGCAGAAGAAGACATTTTTTTCTTTTTCTCTTTTTTTTACCAAAACCGACCGAGTCTTTCAAAATGACCAGAGGCTAGTCAAAAAAGGGGCGGCCGGTCAAAGAGACTCACCGGTGGAGACCAAGAAACCGAAGGTGGCTCGGTAGCCCGAAGATAGTGCCGGCGGCAAGATCCTCCGGTGGCGGCAAGTGCACCAGCGGTGGGCCAGAGTAGCGGTCGGGCGGTCGTCGATGGCGGGCCCCTAGGCAACAAGCGGCTCAAGAGCCGACTCCCCAGGCGGCGGCGGCAGATCGGCTGGAAGATCCGGATCTCCAACGGCGGCGTCAGATCCGGTCTTCGCACTGGTCTTCATCCCCCTCTCACTTCGCCGCCACCGAGGCACGCGCGTGTGCGGGGGCCTGCAGCGTCAAATCCAGCCTCAACAGCGGCTCGTTGATGGAGCGATGACCAAGGCGACGGCTAGGCGACTCCTCTCAGATCTGCTCCTAGAAGTCGTGGCGCGCATGCGGCTCGGAGGCAGATGGCGCGATCCAGATCGAGAACCGGTGGCGGTGTTTGGAGATCGCGAACGCCGAAGACGCAAAGCGGCCGGCGCAGCGATGTTGAGCGCCGCGGCGGCGGGCGATTCGAACAACAGCGTCTTCTCCAGCGTGGTCGCCAAGGGGCAACAGATCCCGTCAAGAAGAAGATGAGCGGTGGTAGCACGCAACAGATCCCGTCAAGAAAAAGACGAGACAAACGCAATGGGAGAAGAGCCAGGTCCGGCGGCGGCTGAAGAAAACGATCTGGCGATGGCGGTTCCTGACGAGAAACCCTAACCCTAGGTAAGCTCTGATACCACGTTATGAATAGTGCTTGTATTCATCATGAGGCTAAGAGGCCAATATATATACACGTAAAGGTATGTCACTTATGCAGAAAACTCTTTATACAACAGGATAATTACACATATATATAGGATATATCTAACATAAACAACTACAAAACACACCAGGCGTTGTTATGCAAGTAATGTTGTGGACGCCTTCATTGGGAAGACGTATAGATCCGGAAACGTCCACGACATTCAGCTAGCAATAGCGGCATTGTCGGACGGGAAACAGCAGAGGCTGGATTCGATACAGTAGCGGCGGCAACAAGTTCCAGTTCGGTTCTAGTCCAATCCTTGGAAGGCTCACTGGCAGTTCCAAAGAAGATACCCATCAGTAGTACTTTCCTTTTCTAGATAGTATTGTTAGGATAGTTTGTTCCCTTCCTAAATATGATATGTCTTTCTTTATTTAGCTTGTACGCCTGTTGTATGAAGGCAAACTCTATTCTCAGAAGGATTAATCAACAAAAAGATCAAAGTTCCTAACCAGTTGACTGCAGGTCAGAACCTCCAGCGTGAGGGTGACTTGTGCCAACTTGGCTCATTATCATCTACCATAACACTTGGTATCAGAGATGACGATCCTGCCAATTTCATGGAGAAAGCTTTGTCTCTCACTGATCTCAGTAAATAGATCGCTGAAGTCTTCAAAGTGGTGAGCGGCCATCAAGCAAAACTCAACGACCTAGAGAGGCACCTCGGTCTGGGTCCTCACCGACCGCTGTTGAAAGAACCTCCCAACGACGACGTACGCAATGGCTACAACGACGAGATGCGTGGCAATGGCGGCCATGGTGCCCTTGTTTCATAAATTGTCCTTTTCTCTGTTTGATGGCAAGGAAGATCCCTTGCCCTGGCTCAATTGTTGTGAGCAATTTTTCCGCGGGCAACACACAATGGAGGAGAAAGTCCGGCTAGCGTCCTATCACATGACAGGGACGGCTCAACAATGGTATTATCGCTTGGAGAGAAGCAATGGCGTGCCTACCTGGCCTCGTTTCGTCAAAAATGTCAATATTTGTTTCGGACCGCTGATCCGAAATAATCCGTTGGGTGAGTTGATCTAACTTCGGTGCACCGGCTCCATTGATGATTACCAGGATCAGTTCATGCTCTTCTTTGCCATTGTGATGATATGATAGAAAAGCAACAAGTGCAAATTTTCATGGTAGGCCTTCGTAACCCCTTGCAAACTGACATTGAATTGCATAACCCCTCTACCTTGGAGGCGAATGATGGTTGATGACCCAGACGAGTTGAAGCCGGACATTAAACTAGGGATTTCCCTCCATCAAGCCCCTCTTGCACGCAGCACGGTTCCTGCGCCAACAGCTCTTTCCAGGCCCTTGCCGGCAATCACTCATCAACAGCCGACACCAGCACACTCATCCAGAAATCCGGTATCTGAGCTTTGGCACCTAACAACAGAGGAGATGGCTGAGCGTCGCCTCAAAGGATTATCCTTCAACTGTACTGAAAAATTCACTCGCAACCATGCTGGCAAATGCTCGCAAGATGATGCAGCTCGCAGTCCATATTCACAGCTCCACTTTTCGTGCTCTGGTTGACTCTAGCTCCACCCACTATTTTTTCTGTCAGTCCGCAGCCTCTCAACTTAGCTTGGTACCCGAGCTGCGGCCTGGCATGCATGTCAGGGTGGCCAATGACAACTGTGTGGCGAGCACGGGCTTATGCACCAATGTCTGCGTGCAAATCGATCAGGAGTTTTTGTTGGATGGCTATGATCTGGCTTTAGGTATTCAATGGCTGCGCACCTTGGGGCTGATTCTTTGGGATTTTGACAAACTAGTCATGTCCTTTTGGCGAGATGACCATCGTGTCACATGGTGCGGCCTGGCTTCTCAGTGTTCTCAAGCATGTGCGATCACAGGACCTGATCTTCTCTCGCAGCTATTGGAGGAGTTTGTAGACGTTTTTGCAGGCACCTCACGGCCTACCACCAGCGCGCCGTTTTGATCATCACATTTGTTATAAAGAGTGTTTGTATTCATCATGAGACCGATGGGCCAATATATACATATATATATGTATATACATATGTATACATATGTATACATATGTGTACACATATGTATATACATATGTATACATATGTATATATATATACACACTATATGTATGGCATACATGCAGGAAACCCCTCACACAACACGGTAAATACACAGCTATATAATACATATCCAACACCTCCCCCTCAAACTTATGGTGGATCAATAACATGAAGTTTGGAGAGATAGAAACTGTGCTCAGGTCTGTGCCTTCATAAAGAAGTCTGCCAACTGAAACTCAGAAGGTACAAACTGAAGAGCAACAATCTGGTCCTGCACTTGTCTGCATGTAGTAAGTATCAACACCAATATGCTTTGTAAACTCATGCTTCACCAGATCTTTAGCAATACTAATATCTGTACTGTCAGAAAAAAGGAGTCGGTGCAGAAATAGAAACACCAAAATCCTCAACCACCATAGCCAAGAAACCCCTGCAGTCAACAAAGCCATAGTTCGCAACTCAATCTTAGCACTCAAACAAGAAGCTGTTGTCTGCTTCTTATTCTTCCATGCGATGAAAACCACCGAGAAAAACACAATAAGCAAAGAGAGACTAGCAATCAGAGGGATCACTAGTCCAGGTGGCATCAGAATATGCCGGAGCTGTAAAGAGCTCAAGCGATGAAAAAAGAGACGAGATAGTTCCACGAAAGTATCGCAGAAACAGACTGACTCAAGATATGCACATGGTACGAAATGTCAGGGCAAATGGCAGCAAGATAAACAAGGCCCCAACAAGATGACGATTGCGAATAGGAAAGGAGAGCACATCAGAAGAATCATCAACTCACGAATGAGTATAGTAGAGAGGATAAGAAGGAACAAAGGTAAGAGTAACCTCGGGAGAGGGTGCCGGTGGTAGAGAAGGTGCCGACTTAGGAGGCAACGGAGAGACCAAATGTTGTGGTAGAGTGGTGACTATGGGGATGGAAGGAAAAGTCAGGAAAGAAAGTAGCTCGACAAGAGATGCTAAAGTGGAGGAAGGAGAAGGGTGAGGATAGAAAGGACAAGACTCATCAAAAGTAACATCCCGATAAATTCGCATCCGTCGAAAAACAAAACCCAATAACGATATCCCTTATGCTCAGCACCATAGCTTAGAAAAACACACTTAACAGACTAAGCGGTCAGCTTGGTAAGCTCACGAGGTGCAAGAACACACACCCAAAAAGGGAAAGTTTAGAATAATCAGGAATCTCGTGAAAAACACGAATAAAAGTCAAACTGAGTACAAACCAAGATGGCAAAAATCTTGTAAATGGATAGAACCTCACTACGAGATGATATAAAGTACATCCACATATATCGAGAAAAATCATTAATAAAAGTTATATAATATTGTAATGAACAAGATCAAAAGGATGCTAAAACACTCACTAGAAGGATAGGAGCTAAATCTATTTGCAAAGCTTACAACATTGACAATTGAGAAAAACATCACCAGACACAAAACCAAAAAGACCACGATAGCATAATGAAGACATACGTGATCCACAAAGATGTCCTACACGATGCCCCTGAGCAAAAGATGCGGTGGAGACTGAAGCAGATGCGGAGGCAGTGGGTGATGGACGCGACGAAACTGGCAGAGGCAGCGAAAGGAAGATGAAACTAGCCAAGCTTCCAAAGCCGTCATGAGTCACGGTGGCGAGGGACAACACCAACCAGAGTTGCCGTGCGACGATCCTGAACACAACAAGAATCAAAATCGAGAATAACACGATAACTATGATCAGTGAGCTGGCCAGCAGATATGAGCTGCATAGTTAGTTTTGGAACATGAGAAACAACATGAACACGAAAGGATGAATTTGAAAGAGTGCATCCTGCGATAAATAGAGAGGTACCATCTGCTATTTGAATAGTGATAGGAGCAACTAAAGGACTAATGGAAGTGAGACTGGTGGAATTAGATATTATATGAAAGGAACCATCAAAATTAAGAATCTAAGGTGATGTACCTGAGGAAGAAGTAAAAGATGGTCTTTATGAAAGACTGAGCAGCAGAACCAACGAGAACCGAATGATGCAGAAGCAACCATGCGACCTAGCAGTGAGAAACTGTTGAGTGTCAAAAGCATCAGAACTCCAATGAGAGGAACCTCGAGTGCCCCTCGGTAGGACGAGCACCACAACAAAAACCCTTCCTATAGCAAAACTACTTCATATTGTAGAGAGATTGACACAGACACCACACAGCTAAAAGTTTGGGTGGCTTTGTATATATATGGCCTGGTGTAGGTATACAAGGAAAGCATATACAAGGAAAGCATATGCAAGGAAAGGGGTATACAAGGAAAGTATATACAAGGAAAACATTGATAGCTATACAATAATTCTAATACCCGCCCGCAGTTGCAGCGGGAGTCTGAACGCAAAGACTAGATCGAAACTCCTAAAAAAGCTGGGTCGGAAGACCTTTTGTCATGATGCCCGCGAACTGATGGGAGGATCGCACGTGCAAAACGCGAACCTCACCAAGCGAAACCTTCTCGCAGACGAAGTGAATGTCAATCTCGATGTGCTTCGTTCACCGGTGCTGGATTGAATTAGTCAACATGTAGATAGCGCTGACATTGTCGCAGTAGACAATGGTCGCCGAAGCAACTGAGGTGTGAAGCTCTTGGAGAAGTTGCCGTAGCTAGCAACACTCTGCCATAGCATGGACAACAGCGCGATATTCAGCTTCTGCACTTGATCGAGATACGATTGTCTGACGCTTGGATGGCCAAGAGACAGTTGTCACCGAGATAAATGCAGTAGCCGGAGGTGGAGCGCCGTGAGTCTGGGCAGCTGGCCCAGTTGGCGTCGGAGTAGGCGGTGATGGAAGTCGCCGAGGAGAGGCCGATGTGGAGACCGGCGTCGAGAGTACCCTTGACGTACCGCAGTATGCGTTTGATCAACACGAGGTGGGGCTCCCGTGGATCATGCATGAAAAGGCACACCTGCTGGATGGGTACGCCAAGTCAGGGCGTGTGAGTGTCAGGTACTGCAGAGCCCCCGCAAGGCTACGGCTGTAGAGCCCCCGCAAGGCTACGATACTCGGACGGATCGGCCACTAGAGCTCGTCGTGGCCGGATAGCTTGGCGTGAGTGTCCACTGGTGTGGCTGTAGGGTGACACTCAGTCATGCCAGAGCATCGCAGAGATCAACGGTATACTGTCGCTGAGACAGAAAAAGGCCATCGGAGGAGCGTGTGACAGAGATGCCAAGAAAGAAGTGCAGGTCGTTGAGGTCCGTTATGGCAAACTCTGAGTGGAGCAAGCCTATGAGGTGTTGTAGAAGACCTTGGGTGGAAGCCGTGAGAACGATGTCGTCGACGTAGAGCAGTAGATAGGCCATGTCAATCCCCCAACGGAGAACAAACAAGGACATGTCGGAGGAGGAAACGAAACCGATGCCGCGGATGTAGGAGGTGAACCTTTGGTACCACGCTCGAGGAGCCTGCTTCAAGCCATAGAGAGACTTCTGGAAAAGACACGCATGGGTGGAACGAACTCGGAAGGCTGCTGGCAGTAGACGGTCTCATTAAGAGTGCCATGGAGGAAGGCATTCTTGACATCAAACTGATGAATCGGCCAGGAGCAAGATGCGACGATGGAAAGGACAATCCGGATGGTGGCCGGTTTGACCACCGGACTGAACGTCTCGTCGTAGTCGATACCATGCTGCTGAGAGAAACCATGAACAACCCAGCGCGCTTTATAGCGGGCCAGACTACCATCAGAGTGGAACTTGTGCTTGAAAATCCACTTCCCGGAGACGACATTAGCACCTGGCGGGCGCGGTACAAAACGCCAGGTATCGTTATCCATGATGGTCTTGTATTCTTGACCATCGCGGTGCGCCAGTTGGGATCGGTGAGGGCGCTACGATAGTTTACCAGAACGGCCGATACCAGGGAGTGTTGGCCGCTAGGAGAAAACTCCACAAGGGATCAGCGGCAGTCCGAGCCCGTGTCACCATCGGATGGACCAATGGGCAACCGTCGGAGAAATCTGAGCCCCTGAAGGAGCGGTAGTATTGGGAGGCGTGGCGGCGTGTCTTGGTGCGGTAGGTCGGAAGGAGCGACGTGGCGTCTGGAGTAAACCAGATGCACGGGCGGACGTGAGGAGATGATCACTCGACACTATGCAGTGGTGGAGCAGCCATTTGGGGTACCTGCAAGGGTGCCATTGCAGCAATACAGAACACCGGCATGGCAGCATTGACGTCGAGGAAATCGAAGTTGGTGTGAGGGAGGGGGTGAAGATCGGTCATTACTGGCAAACGGGAAGATACTCTCATCAAAGACAACATGACGGGAGATGATAACACGTTTGGTGGTGAGATCAAGACAGTGGTACACCTTATGGTGAGAAGGATAACCGAGGAAGACACAGGCCGCGGAAAACAAAGACAACTGAAAACCTGGAGATGTCTATACTGTGGTGGGGAGCGATGAAGGAGTGCATAGGGAATGTCACCTCCGACAGAAGAAAATGGGCAACGGTTGAGGAGATAGGTGGCAGTTGCTAGCGCCTCGGCCCAATACTTGGGAGGCATAGTGGCGCGTACGAACCGCATTGTTGAGAGTGTGAATAATGCGCTCGGCTTTGCCATTCTGTGAGGTGTATGGGCAAGAAGTGTAGGGTAATACCACGGGACGCAAGAAAGGATGTGTTGGTGTGGTTCACAAATTCGGTGCTGTTGTCAGCCTGTATAGATTTTAGAGAGAGACTAAATTGTGTGCTAGCGTGGCGGTAAAATCTGCTATGCGCTGGGGAACATCTAATTTCTTTTTAAAAGGAAAGGTCCAATAATAATAAAAGAAATCATCAAGTAACACCAAATAGTATAGGTAACTGGATATACTAGGTTGTCACGAGTGAACTGTCTAACAGAAAGAAAGTTGTGAACTAGGTTAGGAACAACTAGAGTGTTGTGAAGAAGAAAACAAGTAGACGGTGTGTGGAGGAACGTGTGACCACGAAAAACAACAGGAGGCGGGAGCCGTTGCCAACAGTGACGACCGAATGAGATAGGGGGTGAGAAGAGAGAAGTATACCATCGTGTGTCGTCATGTGGGAGGTGGCGCCGCTGTCCATGACCCAACCGCCGTGTCCTTGGACAGCCAGTTAGTTCAATGCAGTAATGAGGCTCTACTGATCCCATGTCTGCGGGGTGAAAGGTGGGACGGCATGAAAACAGTATGAGCCTGAGGTGGGGCGCTAAGGAGGCCGGGAGCGGGCAAGGGGCTCCACTGATAGCCAGCAGAGGCAGTCCACGGGTTGAAGCAAAACCAGGGACCGGTCGGTAGAGATTGTGGTACGCGGCCACCCTGGAAGCCGACACGGGCGCCACGGTCGGACCCACCCTGCTTGCCGCAGTGGTTGCGACCGCCGCGACGCCCGTCATGAGCATTAGCAGCCTGAGTGGTGGCCAATAACATCACGGTGGGGCTGTAGCCGCAGTAGCTCCAGGAGGAGCCGTCGGAGGCGAGCAGGGCCGTTGCGGTGGCGATCTTTGCCTCATTGCCGAAGCGAGTCTCCTTGAGAGCGAGCATGGAATGCGTTCTGGCGAAGGAAGGGAACGGTACAGAGTTGGCGACGTCGTCGGCGGTGGTGGAGAAGCGCCGGTTGAGGCCATGCAGCCAAGGTTGTCAAGGCGTCGCCTAGGCGTCGCCTAGGCGCCCAGGCGGCTCGGAGGGGACGCCATGCACGCTCGCCTCGCCTTGGCGGGGAGGAAGCCGCGACTTGGGGGGGTTGGAGGCTGCGGGGAGAGGCGGCGGGGGGAGGATGGGGCGGGGAGGGGAAGCGGCCGGGGGAGGAGGCAGCAAGGAGGAGACAGCCAGGAGGGGAGGAGGCTGCGTGGGAGGCGGCAGCGAGGAGGGGGGATGCACCTGGGAGAGGAGGCGGCGGGGGGAGGCAAGGCGGTCGGGAGAGGCGAGGCGGCGGGGAGAGGACCGAAAGAGGCGGCGAGGAGGGGGGCGCAGGAGGCGGCGAGTCTGCGACTCTGCGGGAGATGGCACTCACAGCTCGCTCGGTCGCAGACTTCACTCGCAACTCGCTCGGCGGGAACTAGATCCGGTCGCAGACTTCGCGCGCTTCGCTCGCAGACTCGGCGGGAACGACGCGCGCTCGCCGCTTCGCTCGCGCAGCTCGCCTAGGCGGCGTCGCCTAGGCGTCAGGCGCTTCTCGCTCGCCGTGGTCGCCGACTCCGTCGTGACAACCATGCACGCAGCAGGTTGAGGACGAGCTGCGTGTCGTTGACGAGGTGTTCATATTGGACAGTAATGAGAGGGGTGGAGAGCCGGGTGTTCATATTGACTTTTAGCTTTTCTAAGTAGAAGCCAATACAAATAGGACCTAAGATAGACATTGATAACCAAATGCCTAGAAAGAATGTTTCAACAGGAAACCAATTTCCTCTGCAAGCCTCACCAGTCAGAAATTTCCTTTTTAGAAGCACATTGGATGACAGCCTTTACACTTTTCAGTTTGCTGCTGCTGTGCTGTCTCTTCTCCCCTCCAGAATCACCCCCTCAAGCTACTATTCATGAACTTTTCCATATAACGGCTTAACTAGACTCTGTTTGGGACAGAAAAATTGGATTGCTAGAAGAAACGAGGTCCTTTCTAGCAACTGGACCGTTTCAACAGGACAAGAGGGCCAGAGAATCGACATTTGTCTGTACCAACATTTGCTGGTACGAGAAATTCTATGAAGTATACAGCATACGACAGAATACAATTGAGTGGAGACTTTAAACTGAACACTTTTTCGTGGATCAAAGATTGATATGGATCCTAAAACGGTGAAAACAAAAGTTAACCTGTAAGCAACATTAAGATTTCCCCCGAGGGTCTGTATGTTGTTGATCACTGAGTCGTGTCCCGGAATCTAGAATGGCACTTTCATCTCAGTAAGGATCGTGATCAGAAGGAACACGTGATGCACAGACAAAAGATTCCCCCAGTGGGTCTTTTGGGTTGTGCACAGGTCATTTATATCTCTATATCAAATCAATGTGTATTTCCTTTCTACATATAGGGTTTATATAGCTCTTTCTGGATTCCCATTTCCACTTCCTCCATCATAGGTGACTTTCATTATTTTTCATTAATAACATCCACACTAATCAACATATAAGAACCTTGTAAGCATACTAACTAACCTCGCCGAGCGTCTTGCGATGCTTGGCGTCCTGCGAGGCCACCTCCTTCTTGAGATTCTGGAGCCTCTTGTCAATCTGTCGGACAAAAACAAAAACGCACACCAGCATCAGCACACCCCACCAACAACTAACCAACCACCCACCCACCAACTCACGCAGGCAGACAGGCAGAAGGCTACAAGGAGACCACCACCACCAACAACAACAACAACACCGGCGAGGCTAGGCGCAACCGACCTGGCGGCGGAGGTCGACGAGCTCCTTGCAGGAGTGCTTGAAGAGACCGAGCAGCTCATCGACGGCGGGGAAGGCGGGCGGCACGGCCCCGAGGACCGGCGGCGGCGGCGGCGCCCCCGCCGCGTCGTCCCCGCGGAACTCCGGCAGCAGCTCGTCCACCAGGCTCCCGAACAGCGCGTCGAACGAGAAGTCCCCCTGCACACACACACACACACCCCCATAAGGCTTACTACGCCTGGATTGGAAGACGAGGTACCCAAACCAAACCGAATCGAATCGAAGGAGAGAAGGGGAGGGCGGGACCTTGAAGTCCTCGAGATCGAGGGTGAGCGGGAGCGCGGCGGGGGGGTCGGTGGCCGACGGCATGGCGGCCGGCGGGCGGGGAGATTTGGGAGGAGGAGGAACGGGAAGCGGCTGTACAGTGTTTGGTCTGGGGCTGGAGGGGCGGACGGAACGAGAGAGAGAAAATCGAGAATGGTGAGGCCGCGCCGGATCTAGGACGAGGTTCCAGTTGAACGTTGTCAACCTGGGAACTGGGAACGGGGACGGGCCGGCAATTCGGCAGGCGGCGTCTGTATTGGCTGCGACAAAGAAGTTTTTAGAGCAATTTCAGCACTAACTCTTAAAACAGGATCTCTATTTTTTATTTAAGGGTTTTTTCTACTTTTGAGGGCCCTATTTTCTGGGTTGCACTCCAGCAGGAGCTCTCAAAATAGAGCCCCTACTTCTCAATTCTCTCTATTTCCTCACACACTATATGCATATGTATGGGACAAAAGCACAATACACAATAAAATATTTATGATTTCACAACGAGGGACAATATGTAAATTTATGAATTCAAATACGAATATTCAAATTTAAATTCAAATTTATTCCGAATTTAAATTTATGAATTCAAATACGAATATTCAAATTTGTTCCGAATTTAAATTTATGAATTCAAATACGAATATTCAAATTTAAATTCAAATTTGTTCCAAATTTAAATTGAAAGCACAATGAGGGAAGTTTAAATTTATGAATTCAAATACGAATATTCAATTTAAATTCAAATTTGTTCCGAATGAGGGACGTATTTATTCAAATACGAATAAATCTGAGTTTGAGGGCTCAAGTAGCGGCCCCCTCAGAATGAGGGCTTGGAGGCCTCATTTGAGAGGCCTTTATTTTTGAGGGCTCAAGTAGGGGTCTTGCTGGAGTTCAGTTTTTTACTCTGGCTCTCAAATCTGAGTTTAAGGGCTCAAGTAGGGGCCCTGCTGGAGTTGCTCTTAGGGAGTTTTTTACACTTTTGATTTTGCCCGTTCATTTAAGTGAACTTACTTCTAGCTTATTTTTTTTACTATTTATAATTTTTTTCTAACTTTTTGATATTTTTTGAGCATTTTTACCTATTCTTTTCTCCTGTATTCATTTGTATTATACGTGATGGGCTAACCTATTTTTAAATTTTAGATTTTTGAAATTAATTATGCTAAATAAGCTACCGTCAACTATAGTGTAATTTCAACCAGCTATAATGCAATTTCAACTATAAGCCATCAAATTTTAGCCCAACCGAATGACCTCTTTATTTGAGCTCATATTAACAATAATAGTAGTCGTCGTGCCAAATTTTAAAAAAATATCACTTCTGACGTACGGTAGCCGTGCGGCAGCCTCAGGGGCGACACGTGGCCTTTGCCGCGCGGCCACCGTGTGGCTGCCCTCAGGGTGACATGTAGCCTCTGTCGCACGGCCACCGTGTGGCGGCACGAAGGCCGCATAGCAACCGCGTGGCTGCCCCTGTGCTGCACGCCCATTATGCGGCTACTAATTAAGTGGGTTTAATGAACGGCCTTAATTATTGATTTACATGTGCTACTTGTTTGATTTTTTTAAATATAGCAAATGAGCTTGAACAATTACGAAATTTAATGTGCAATCTCCAGACATAGCGTACTTGATTGTCTAATTTTTGTAATTTTATCTATTCTAAATATTGCTCAAAAATTCATACGAATGAATTGTTTGTATGATTTTTTTTAATGTGAAAAAATGAGGTGCAAATATTACAAATTTTTTTGTGAAGGCTCCGTACATAGTGTACTTAATTATTTAATTTTTTTAGAATTTTACATATACATAAAATAACAAGCAGCCTATAATCAAGAGAGAGACCGTAATAAACAATAAATCCCATTAAAATATTTGATTACAGGCTTGTTATTTTATGTACATGTAACATCCTAGAAAAATTAAACAATCAAGTACACTACTTACATAGCCTTCACAAAAAATTTTGTAATGCTTGCACCTCATTTTTCTGCATTAAAAATCATATAAATAGTTCATTCGTATGAATTTTTGAGCAACATTTAGAATGGATAAAATTATAAAAAGTAGAAAATAAATTACGCTATGTCAGGAGATTGCACATAAAATTTTGTAATTTTTTGAACTCATTTATTACATTTAAAAATTCAAACAAGTAGTACACATAAATGAGTAATTAAAGTAAATAACTAAGCTTGCTTAATTAGCAGCCACATGGTGGGCATGCGGCATAGGCGAAGCCACACGTAGGGGTGGGAAATGGTAATGGATAATTCATTTTATCCGACATATCCAGAAAATGCAAATGTGGTAAGCAAAATTTATATTCGAAAATGTTCGTATTTGTATTTGACAATATTTGTGTCCGTATTTGAGAATATTCATATTCATATTCGTATTCGAGAATATTTGTATTCATATTCATATTTGAGACTATTCAATTCGGCTTCGATCTGTTTTCTATGCATATCGGTACCGGCTTAAATCCCGGTAGGGGCGATCAAGGATTCATGGCGATGTAACCAAAAAGGGAAAAATTGGCCAAACTTCAAGTGTTGAAACTTGAATTTGAAACCAGTAACTCAGAAAAATTAGTCAGTTACGACATTCGTAGGAGGATATTCATATCCGATAGAATTAACTACACATCCCATTCAAATTGTATTCATTACGACATTCGATTTGTATTCGTATTCAATAATATTTGAATTCGTATTCAATTTAGAAATATAGATTCATATTCATATTTGAGACTATTCAATCGTATCTAATTCGTTTCCACCCCTAGTCGCACGGTGGCCATGCGGCAGAGGCCATATGTCGCCCCTAGGGCTATCGCATGGCCACCATGCGGCGGAGGCCACATGTCAACCCCCTTCCCAGGCTGCCGCACGGCTACCGTGCATCAAAAGCGATATTTTTTGCTGATTCGGCACGATGACTGCCATTCTTATAAATATGGATTCAAATAACGCCAAAAGCTCACTTTTAGGAGGATATAAGAAATGGCTTTTAGGAGGAAGACATCGGTGGTAGGGTACGTAATACGCCCGTGACCCTCTCCATTATCTCTAAAGAGAGACAGGAGCGAAAAAAATAGAGAAGATGCTTCAAGAAATTGGATGTTTATATTAGCTTTTGGCTTCTTTAAACAGAAGTCAATATGAACGCCTCTAGTCATGTATACTTATTTGCTGCATTATGTTAACGGTTAAGCTATGCAACCCTATTCACATGTCCTAAATTTCTTTCCAAGAAAAACGATCTGGAAAGCAGGAAGAGAAGGGCAAACAAATATATATACTACAGTAAAAATAGGAACCACAACTTCTGAAGAACAGTAGAGTTGTGGGCATATAACAATATCTAAGTGGGTTTAAATCATGATGTTCAGCTTTAGGGGGCGTTCGGAATAGCGATGACTTTTGATTTTTGCTGAAATTTTACTGTAGCTAGCTGATTTTTTACTGTAGCTGAGTGGCATATTAGGCATAATTAAATTTAAAAAAAATGTAAAAATAAAAATGGCACGCTAGTCTAGAGCGAACAATGCAAAAGAATACGAGAAAAAAAACAAAATACAAAAATACCAAAAAATAAAAAAATTTACTACGTGACAAAGTGCTATAGTGCTCGAAATCGCTGCTATAGTAAAACAATCGCTAAACAGTGAAAAAGTAGCGAAGTTAAGCGGGACCTTAATCACATGTGAGTGCTCCATCATTTTAATCGTGGGACGTATTCCTGTGTATGCACGTGATATTCGTGCGTGAAAGTGTGTACGTGTGTCTTTCTCATAATCATAAATAAATATATACATAGATTGTTTTAGACTTCATATTTATGGCTTTTGACTTTACTACAATAATTAGTTTTTAAATAGTATATCTTTTTAAACGGGGTCTACAAATCGATTATAGTAGATACTATACCAACTTCAGCTATACTGGCTAAAATCGTACACGACTCTCTCTCTCTCTCTCTTTGTATTTTGTCTCACGAACAGACAGAATTCAAAAGCAGCCATAAGTCACAAAAAAAACTCACCCATTAGTATATTATATTCTGTTGTGCTGTAGCGGACAGACGATATTCACTGTGCATTGTTGTTTCTAAATTGGACAGCTAGAAGTTGCCCAAATGTGATGGACGTGCTCATTTGCCTTCTTCCACCAAAGGCATATGATAGAATGCCATTTGATTTGCTTATATCGTTTAAAAAAGAACGAATTTATTTTAGTTAATTCTCGTGACCTTTTGGATTTTACGGAAGAAAGTAGTCTTCAAGAAAAAGAAAATGTATTTCAACGTGTAAATGAAAGATGTACTGAAGTATCTTTTTAGGGTGTTGTGATCATTGAAAAGGTTGATTGGATCAAGGAGGCAATTAGGCGAGGAGTTGTGCCAACTCCACTACCAAACTTGATGGATCACGGGGAGTGAAGGCTGTCAGGTTGGCAATAGGGTGAGAGGAAACCTGGTTTACTCTAAGATGCTGGTTATCTTGAGTCTCTAACACCCCCCCAGGAGAGTTAACCTTCCGTGCCTAAACCATGCTTAGGCCACACTCAGCTTCTGTGAGCGACGGCGTTCGACGTTTTATTCACTGTTCATTTCATTTTTTCTTTTTTTTATTTTCTGTTTTCTTTTTTCTTATATTCTTTTACATTGTTCTATTTTTAATTTTTTTTAAATTTAATTATACCAAATCAGCCAAATCAGCTACAATAAAAAAATCAATCGGCTATAGTAAAAAAATCATAAACCATCGTCATTTGAACGGTACCTAAAACTTCCGACTTTCTAGCTTTATCAGCGTCTACAACCACGGTTCACTTTCTCAGCTCACGGGCGGATACAGAGTTTGCGTTTAGTATTAGCTGCTGATCCTGAAATCGCACTCTAAAACCACCAATTGCAATCATTCATGAAATAAAATCACAAGAAATTTAACATGTTTCTTTTATTTTTCCTAGCCAGTACAGTGAAGGCATGCCAATATACATTTACAATTTCGTATGTCAACATACATTACAGTGTCCTATTCCCAGGAAAAAACAGATACAATTTCTTGACATGGAGTCGAATCCTATAGTTGCGCTACAACACTCCATACCAGGCATGCGGACTTACCGTGCATGCTCATAGCGAGCTCCACAACTCTGCGAGATCATACAACTGCAAAAGAATAGGCTAATAAACAGAAATATCTGAACTAGAAATTTCACACTCTTTGCGTGGAATAGAAATTTCACATTTTGGGCAAACTAAAATTGAATCACATGACGACCAAAATTCATAGAATAAACATGGAGAACAAAAAGGGAAGCAAGAATTTACAAAAGAATAGCTTTGGAGCACTATTATACCAAAACAGCAAATGCACCATCAACAGAAAATATTCTAGCAAGATACCCTTGTGCTGAACTCCCCCAATCGATCGTCGATGCTGATTGGAGGTGGGTGTGGGTTAATCCCTGTGGTACTGACTTGCTCGTGCGTGCAAAATGAAACCATCACACATGGATTTCTACTTAGATCCCAAGTCTCCTTAGCACATTTTCCTGGAGAACTTACATAGGGTCTGTTCTTTTTAGCTACGGCTGATGGCTTTTTAGCTGTTTGTGACAGAGATTGCGGAAAGAAAGATACTCGCTTGCGATTTTTGATAGTACAGATATTAGTTTTTTAACGTGTACTATAATTAATTTGTAAACCCCATCTTAAAAAAATACTCCGTTTAAAAGTTAGTTACTGTAGCAAAAATCAAAAACAATTTTTAGAAGCCGCAAAGAACAGATCCATAATTATGCAGTTGCACTTCGATTCCATCTTTGGAGGTTTCATGCTATCAGATGTCCTAGTAATTTCAGAAGCAGAACGCACAGGTACAGGATCGTTAGTAATTACTTCCGTCTCGGTTTCTGTGATTGCTTCACCTTCCAAACTTTTGTTTTTAACCTTACGTTTTGGTGTTCGTCTGTGAGGCAGCTTCAATAAACCATCCTCTCTTTGAATGGATTTTCCTACTATGGTAACTGTTGGTCGAGGGGCACCAGCAAGTTCAGATTCCTGCTCGCGCTCCAGTCCAATTGTTTCAGCCTTGTATGAAAGGTCATAAACAATGGAACTACAGAAAAAAATTGTATCGGTAGCCTCTTCTAAAGTGAAGCATCTTTGAATTTGTTTCTAAAGGAATACGCGTAGACTACGGAAGCAGAAAACAAAACTTTTCTACCGCGCACCCAAGAACATCATGCTAAGGAAGGATCATGGATCGTTACCACTTAGACGCGCAGCGCAGCGGAAGAAGAATTAGAAACCGATCCAATCACGCGCGTCGAGGTAGTAGTGGAAGTAGCCGATCGTCCCGAACAGATCGTCTCCTCCATGCACGCCGATCAACATCGCAACGAGCGGCGCCTCCACGGTATCCACACGCCCGGGTGGGCGCCGATCGCGAGTGTACTAGCACTCGGAGCGCCTAGGGTTTGGCTCGGGAGGTGGCGGCTAGGTTTTGCTAGATGTTAACAGGGACGAATCCCCTCGGCCCCTCGCCTCCATATATAGACCTCTCACGTGGGCCTTACGGACCGAGGCCCATTAGGAGTCTATTCGGATCTTTATCCGAATTGAGCCCATATCGAATCATATTCGAATCGGTGTTCCAACTCGTTAGCGTGCGACCACAGAGGTTCACGTATACTTAGTCGTGACCCTAAACGCCTTCCGGTCACCCTGTTAATAGCGGCCTCTAGTAAGACATATTAACCCCAAAGTATATGTAAAGATCATATCGGCTGAACCTGTAATGTTCTCTCATGTACGAATCCTTTTACCTCACAATATAGATTGAGCTCAAGGCGAGACCTGTGTCATTCTCTTAATAGTTCAATCACTCTCTCGATTCCGTGATAGATTATAAACTTGTGATTGACTCCTCAATCACTTTGGCATGGCTATGCACTTTCATAATCCATTACATCGAGGGGCCCAGAGATATCTCTCCCATAAGGAGGGGCAAATTCTATCTTGATCATTCACATCCCACTACATGTTTCATGGTAAACTCGAAGACTACTTTTATGACTACCCAGTTACGGAGTAGTGTTTAGTAGTCCCAAAATAAGCTACTACTCATGTTGGGAACCATGATGATCTTAAGTCTAAGGATTCTACATAAACACTACTCGAGACCAACTTATGACACATGGAATCTCTGTAGTGTCTCATGGCAAGTCTATCCAACATATGTTCACTAACACATGTCCATATTATTGATTTGGTATCACTATACCATGATCCATGAGACATGATCATCAATCAATACATATGCTGATCTTTGTCTTTGAATCATATTTGTTCCTCATATGATATACGATCAGGGATCATTTAGAAATAGCAACATTTTAGTATTTAAGAGTCTCATGAATAAGTCACATACTCATTGATCAATAATGATGATGTCTATTCCAAGGAACAAAGTAATGTATCATAAACATAGTATGTGATATATACAACATCTCCATATTGTCTCTAGGGCATATCACTAACAGTTTCCTCGATCCTTCTACAAGTCAGTCAAAAATTTTATGAAATTATTCGAATAGAAGAATATATTAACTGTGATTGGTTAAGCCAGAAAGAAGATGTACTGGACCTCCATCATAACTGTGAAACTATTTTTGGTGTGTAAGGAACAACTGGTGAATTTAATGTGTCTGTAATAGATATGCACAATTGCTGTAAATCACATCAAATAATTATTGCATGCAACTTTTTAGACTAAAGATGCAGGCGTGAAGCTTGCGCGGGTGATACATCCATGAGTTGCCTGTTAGATTGTATTTAACCCTTCAACTAAATTGAGTACACATCAAATGCGCCAGCCTTTTGTTCATAAATTACTTTTGCTGAAACCGGCTTATAATTACCTAAATTCTTGATGCTCTTACATCAAAGGAATATAAAATGTTCATTTGAAACTACTTCAATGTATGCGTAGACCATGCTACAACTATGATATTATAGCAATGATGCAAGCTTTAAAAATTCTATATGTGGATCGATGTGCCACATATTTTCTTTTTTCTTCTTTTTTTGCATGCTAATTTTCCGTTTGCTTCTTCATCACTCCGTCCATTGCTGTTAACTTGTTGCGCCGGCAAGATTCAAGTGTGGAAAAGGGCAATGGAAATGGACAAAGTGGGAAAAAAAACAAACGGATGTATCTTTGGGTGGTATCGAAGTGTACCTGTCTGTTTCAATCATGCACGCTGAACGCCACACCGCCAAAGAAGACGCATCGAAGCCGCCTCCATCGCGGCCCTCCATGCACAAGCGCAAGCGGGCCGCTGCCAACATCCACAAGGCTCATCCTCGTCCTGCCTCGACGCGACTTCGCCAACTACACCACGTGGCGGAGCTCTCTTCCTCCGTCGCCGGGCAACGAGCTCTCGCGACATCGCCCTTCTCGACATCGCCACCCCGACGCTCCATCATGGGTTCGCATGGAGTGCACCGCCCTCATCAAGCTACGCGGCACTATCTCCAAAGAAACTCGCCCAAGTCGCCATGACGCGCCACGTCCGCTGGCATGCATGTCTGCCTACCAAGAGCGCTCGTTGGCAACAAAGAGACAGCGGGCGTTGTATCTCGATGCGGAGTTCGCATATTCAGCCTGTGGCGATCTCTCTATCTCCGATTATTGCAAAGAAGATGAAAAGTATGGCCGACGCCCTCGCGATTCGGCGAAGCTCGTTCTCGACGAACTCGTCCTCGCCCTCTCCGTGGCCTAAACGAAAGGGTTCTCCTACATGGCCGCTCTCCTCCAGCGGACTAAGCCGCTTCCATCTCGCCGAGGTTCGCGCGACTCATGCTTGAGGAGCTCACGGCAATCGCCAAACCTCCGAGTCCTTCTGTGTCCTTCGCCGCAGCAAGCGGCAAAGAAGATCCGCTCCGCAATGGCCACACATCCAAGGCGGCGCCGAGGCAATGCGCCGGTGGGTCGCAATAAGAACCGCACCCGCCGCGGGCGGGCGCCTTACTGGGGGGCGGGTATTCGCCTTCCAACAGCTGTAACTCTACGCCGCGCTCGCGCTCCTCGCATCGACGCCACTATTCCGCTGAGCCACCGCCATCGCTGCCTGAACCCATGGACCGCACGGTGCAAGTTTGGCCTCACACCGTCCATCTTCGATCCTTGGGCTACGGCCAAACTCGCCCCAGGAAGAACCCGCAGCAAAGACCGAACGCTTTCCGGGCCCTGTTCGTTCCCCACCGCAGCCTCTACGCGCCCCACGCCCCGGCTCCGTGCGCCGGGTTGCCCACGTCTGCTCCTTCCACGCCGACGGGTCTAGCTCGACTTCCCGGTCAGCCTTCAACGGTGGCTCGACATCGATCGCTTTACCTTATTGAACTGCTCAACACCATGTCGCCACCCTCCATCTTCCGGGAATGGTACATGGACACCGAGCCACTTCTCATATGACTTCGGATGCCGGGTAACATCTTCGCTTCCCACCCACCTCTCGCTCTCACTCTTCTATCATAGTGGGTAATGGTTTCACTATTCTCATCACGTCGGTCGGTTCCACTACCCTTCCAACTACACATGGTCACTTTTCACTCAACAACGTTCTTGTCACTCCACAAATTATCAAAAACTTGATTGCTTTGTCAATTTAACGATTGACAATAATCGCTCTGCTGAATTTGACCGTTTGGCCTTTCTGTGAAGGAAGGAACTTCGACCGAACGTGATCACCAGTGCAATAGCTCCGCCACCTCTACCCATCGCTGTTGCCACCTCCATCACACCCGCACGCTGGCCGCCACTTCATCGCCCACACTTTGGCATCGTCGTCTTGGTCACATCGTGCCGAGGCCTCTCCAAATTAGCCAGCTTCTTCTATTTCCCGTAATAATGAGGCCGCCGAGTCCATTTTGCCATGCATGTCAACTTGGTCGCCACACTCGCCTACCTTTCGCAAACTCTAGTTCTCGTACAACAAGAAACTTTGATTTAATTCATTGTGATTTGTGGACCTCCTGTTGCTAGTATCTCTCGGCTACAAATATTATCTTATCATTTTAGATGATTGTTCACACTATTCTGGACTTTTCCCCTACGCCTTAAGTCACCACCTTTTCTACTCTCTCCTATTTCCTTTCCTATATCCGCATGCAAAGATGGCATCACGATGAAAGAGTATTCAGCAGACAACGCGCGAGTTTGACAACTTCTCCGCGACGCAACTTCTTTTTCACATGGCATTGCCCCCGCATGTCATGTCCACATACCTCTCAACAATCGGCAAGGCCGAACGATCATTCGCCCACAAACAACATCATGCGCTCCTTATGTTCCAAGCCAACCTTCCCTCCTCCTATTGGGTTGAGGCTCTTCATGCCGCCACATACCTTCTAAATCTTCACCCCACGAAAACACTTAATTTCCCACCCCCACTTTGCCCTTCATATGCGTTCATCCCTCATATTCCCACTTACATGTTCGGTGTCGATGCTACCCAAACCTATCCTCCACAAAGAGCCAATAAACTCTCTCCCGCTCTACACTTTGTGTTTTTCTGGATACCCATCGAACATATATGGCACGGTGCCTTGATTTATCCACCAATCGGATTATCATATCGCGCACGTCACTTTTGGACGACGCACCTTCCTTTTTCCATGGCGCTTATACACCCCTTAATCCGTCCGACCTTTGATTTTTTAGCCGGTTATGGATTCGCTCTCGCTTGCACGCTCGTGCTTTTTCTCGCGTGTCCTTTCCTCGCGCCCTCCAGTCGCGGCTGGTCCTGCTGCCTCAACGGTTCCACACCTTGGGTTGTCGCCACGGGAAACCAGCCACACACAAATCTCGCGCTGGACCAATTGGCTCACCAATACTGAACCGCCGCAAGATCGTTCTGCTGAACACCTCCGCTGGATCTCCTGTGGTGCACCTATACCTGGTTCTCACGCTGGGCGGTGGCACGCCTCGCCCTTTCGCTCGGCTCGTTGGCGCACTGCGCTGGGTCTCCCGCGCAGGCCGATCGAGCGGCCATGCCACATGCGCCTCGGGCCGCGCACATCATCCGCTCTCTCCCGTATGCGCATGCGCTCGCGCTGTTCGCTCGCCCCGCGACGCCTACTTCTCGCAGAACGGACACCATCAATCGTGGCCACGCCGACCGGGACCTCGCCCGCTATTCTGTTAATTCGCCGAGCAACGCACACCGTATGATCACTCGAGGTAAGTTCGCTGCATCCAAATCCGACCAGCTTGACTTACATGTTGCATTCACGCCGCTTCCAAGTCTTTTCAGTGCAATGGCGGATCAAAATTGGCGTGACCATGAGCCGAAGAATTTGAGGCCCTTCATCCAACCGCACCTGGGATCTCATTCCTCGACCGCTCCGTCAACATTGTAGACAGTAAGTGGGTTTCGCCACAAATTCAACCACGATGGTTCGCTTGAGCGGTACAAGGCTCGCCGGGTATTTCGTGGGTTCACAATATGCCCGGGCATTGACTTCGATGAGACTTTCGACCCGATGGTCAAGCAGCCACAACCGTCTTGATCGCCCTCACACCGCTCTTTCCGCAGATTGGCCCATTCATCACCTTGATGTGAAGAACGCTTACACGCACGGCTCTCTCTGAGAGATGATATTGCATGCGCCTCCGGTTTTGTGGACGCGACTCACCCAGTTATGTTTGTCGCTCAACAAATCTCTTTATGGATTAAGCAGTTCCTCGCGCAGGCTAGCCGGTTTGCCTCCCATCTTTCTCACTCGGTTTTGTGGAGGCTAAGTCGGACACATCATTGTTTATCTTCGTCGTGGATCCGAGATCGCCTATCTTCTTTATATGTGACGACATTGTATTGATCGCTTCCTCTATGCTTTTCTTCGACGATCATTGACGCGCACGAGCTAAGTTCTCCATGCATGATCCGGAGCGCTTCATCATTTTTGGGGCTCCGTGACTCGCGAATCAGTTCATTATTCTTGTCTCAACGGCATTATATTCTTGACATTTTAGACCGCGGCTGGATGATGATCGACAAATCTTGTCGTGACACCGCTGATACCAAATCAAGTTTCTCTCGTGAAGGCGTATCTGGGACGCATCCGGCGGCTTATCGCAGCTTAGCCGGTGCTCTCAGATTCTGACCTTCACTCGCCCAGATATAGCTTATGCGCAGGCATGCAAGTTTGTCTTTTCATGCATGACCTCGAGAGCCTCATCTAGCCTTGGTATATAAAGTGATCTTTCGGTGGCATGAAACAACATTTTCCCTTTTTTAGAGCAAATTTCATCTCTTTCCCAAAACAATGGTGTTGGGAAAAAGAAAAAGAAAAGATGGGGAGTAATCACCAATACTCTTTACCTAGGTTATGTTAATAATAGAATAATATTATTATTTGTTTCCTTATATACCTTAATTTTTTTATCTATATATAGCATATTCCTCTGTTAAGCAGGAGATGTTGCATCCATCACAAAGCTATGTAAATTGTAAACCACATTCATTGAAACATCTGAAAGAAACTACGGGGGTGATCGTTTTAGCGATGGCTTCTGGCTTTTGGCTGAAATTTCACTGTAGCTGATTTTTTTTTACTGTAGCTGATTTAGCTTTTTCAGCATAATTAAATTTTAAAACAAATGTAAAAATAGAACAAATTTGTTAGCACATCACAGACAATGCAAAGGAACACGAGAAAAAAAGAAAAATGTAAAAAAGCCTAAAAAATCTAAAAAAATTCAGAAAAAAACCAATTACTGAATAGTGAAAAAAAAGCTGAAGTTAGAAACGGAAATTGAAAAAATTTGAAACAATGAGCCTACATTCATTGAAACAACACAAAAGCAACATGTGTCATGAAGTGTGAAACAAAACAAAGCAATATGTGCTATTAAGTATGCATACCAATCATAATCATTTTTGTCACCATTCACATTAAGCAAATCACGGCTTTCTCCTCGTCCAACAATGTTAACACCAAGCTTGAAATCCAGAAAATAGCTCAACTTTGCTGATACACAGGGACCAGAAATAAAGAAGTAACAGTAAATACCAATCACACAACACACTGCACACTAGGAAGTAGAATAGTACAAAAATAAATGCAGCAGACTTATTATATAAAGGGGGGTGAAATTTATGGACATTACAGATCGATTCATCAAAACCATCTGATGGTTCCAGTAAAAGTTCTCCCTCTCATTTTTCTGCATATCATTGAACAACGTGAGTTCGTCATCGTTTGATTTAGCAGGCAGTGTGCTCCCAAAACTGTGGCACCTCTTGTGGGAAATCTCCTTTGCAGGAGATCTCCTCAGTGAGGATGAGGGTGACATCTTTATAGCCTAGGAAACATCGCTATGCCCCTCCTTTCCGAGATATCAGACTGAGACCATAACCCATTTAGAATAATTACCTGCAACAGAAGCTATTCACACTAAGAACTAGATATACTAACAATGCACTTAAACACAAAGAAGGCATTTAACATATAATCATTCTGGAAGCAACGAAGGGCTACTGACACTCTGCAAATAAAGGGCAAGAAATGAAAAGAAATAAAACAAAACTTGTCAATCCGTCGCATTTCTAGGTGAAAAGATCCACCCAATTGGGAGGAAAGAGCCAATCATGTGGCGAGCTCCTCAAAATAAACAGGATAGCAAGCCAAACTACCACAACACCGTAGGAAATGCTTGCATTAAACTTCGCTATTCTGCAATCCACGACACCACTTACTGCATCTAGCGGATCAACGGAACGGGATAATCTACCGATCGGACAAAGAACTTATAAACATGAACAATCCAGATAACCCCTTGAAGAAAAACATGCCAAAACCAATATAGTTTACTTATTCCCCCGAATTGCACCCTGTAAACAATAAATGTGACTGTAAAACTTGGAAATTCCACACCCGATTACACTATGTTAGTGCAAAAAAGCTTCCAGTCTTACCGCGGGGGCAGCCGCCGGAGCAGATCCGGCCGAATCCGGGCGGCTCGGCGGCGTGTTTCGCCCTCGGCCCTAGGGTTCCGTCCCCGCTTCTGCTCCGCGCGTTCGCACTCGGCGTCGTGTTGGATTCGCTGCGACGCGCAGCGCGTTTGCCGCGGCGAGAAGCAAGGGCGCGGGTTCGTTCGTCGCCTCGAGCAATGCGCTCTGCAGTGTTGCTGCTGCAATGGAGTGTGCTGTACGCGCTGCTGCGCGCCTGCGTGGTGCGCCTAGCCGAGGAGAAAGGCGGTTTTTCTTTTTTTTTTACTTTTCGTATATCTAAAAGACGGATATATATATAGGCTTTTATTATTTTTTTACAGGGACGCAGTCATGTAGAATACCTTTGGACTGCAGAAAATATATATAAAACAATTCAATTCTAAGAATCAGGGACTCCCTACTACAAACAGAGCCTTAATTATGTTTGATTTCATGATATTATTTATATTGAGTGGATATTGGGGCGTTCGAAATAGCGATAACTTTTGGTTTTTGCTGAAATTTTACTGTAGCTGGCTTATTTTTTACTATAGCTGAGTGGCATATTGGCATAATTAAATTTAAAAAAATGTAAAAATAAAAACGGCTCGCTAGTCTAGAGCGGACAATGCAAAGGAATACGAGAAAAAAATGAATCGCAAAAAAACCAAAAAACAAAAAAAAATTCACTACGTGACAAAATTACTATAGTAATTTTGTCGCTAAATAGTGAAAAAACTCTAAGTTAATCGGGCCTCAGGCTGAAATGTGCATGATTGTCATGAACAATGTAAGTTGTTTATTATTTCGGGCATTATGGACCACCGAGATACCGTAGGTACGTATATGATGAACGTGGAGTCACATATTATTGATTGCTCATTTAGACTATAGATGAATTGAAGGTTCTAAATTCAAGTTGGACTAGAAATTAATAGGTGCTGCTTATTAGCAAGTTGCAAATAATTAGATAACCGACGCAATAAATTTAACGATTACAACCATTAATGGAGATAGCATATTACAAACTCATATTTCATGTAATTTTTTTAAGTAAACTGTACCATGGGTTACTGAACTTATCAGGCAAATTCAACTTTCTAAGTAGGTCATTGAACTCCCAAAACGTATATATGAGTGGCACTTGACGATAGGCATGTCCATTATAGCTGCACTCAACTATACGCTCCTTATTTATGTGATCCAAATGATAATAACAAATATAAATGGTATTCAAATTATTAGATCGAAGCCTCTTAGCATTAATATTATAGATAGGTGTTGTAGGGGTGGCCCCCACCTAAACCCAGTTAGCCTATCAGGAAGTTATAAACCCAAGGTAAACATTTTCAATGACATAGTTGCCCTTGGGAAGGATACTCGGATGTAAGGGTACGATTGTAAAAACACTCCCTACGGGACATATATACGTGATGCAAGCCATGGGGAGAACCCAAGAGAGAGCCTAGCCCACCTAACTCTCCACTACCATACACCCTCTCTTTGGCCAGAACCATAACGATTGCGCGCGCCCGTCGGAGGCAGCGCAAGCTTCAAGATCTCGAGAAGGATGGCACCGAAGAAAGCATCATCATCGGCGGTGAGGTCCCGCGTCAACACCAGGGCTTCGGCATCGACGGTGGCGGGCGCGAACGGCGATGCGGGCGTGGCAAACACGAGCGTTGACATTCACCGCGTGACGATCACCCCCGCCAGCGTCGACGTAACGGTCGACCCCGCCACCACCGATGCAACGCCCGACCCCGCCGCCGGCGCGACAGTCAACCTCGGCAACACCGGCCGGGTGGTAGGGAGCAGTAACGTCGATACCTAAGGAGGCATGACCGCTGTCCCTACACCCAGTGAAGGAGCAGCAAACAGTCTTGGCGGCGACATGGGCCCCATCATCGACGCCGGGGTCCATCACGCCGACGCGGCGGGCAACCCAACGGCACGAGCTGTGGTCGCGACTATCCCGGCAGCGCGACCGGGCGCGCCGACTGCCTCGCCTACGCCGGCAGTGGAGAATGCCCTGTTGGCGGCCCTCGGCACGCTCCAACAGGAGTTGGTGGATCTCCGCGGGGCCGTGCGGAGAATACAAGAGGCTCGGAGTCAGCAAACCCCGCCGGTGGTCGCGCTGGAGCCCACGCCAGAACGGGCGATAGCCGCGATGTGCCTACGTCCAGCTGCGCCTCGCTACGGCACGTGGATCCGGAGTCCCCGCTATCTATGGGCCTCCAGCAGGTGGCATGGCCGGAGGATTTCAAGTTCCCCAGCGCCATCGCGTCGTACAAGGGCGACACGGACCCCCGGGAGTTCGTGCGCGCGTACGAGACCGCCATCGAAGCTGCAGGTGGAAATGATACTACGAAGGCGAAGGGACTCCCCCTTGCGTTGCAGGGATTGGCACTCTCTTGGTTCTTCACCATAGAGCCAAACTCCATCTATGTGTGGGAGCAAGTTCGTGACCGCCTCTACAACAACTTCCAGGGGAACTATGTCGAGTGCGTAGATGCGGATCAGCTCTTCGCGATCAAACAAAAGCCGTCCGAAAAGCTTCGGGAGTACTTCAAGCATTTTGCGAAGGTCTGCTGCCAGGTAAAAGACGTCAATGAGACAACTATCATCAACGTAGTGATGCAGGGTCTTCGTCCGGGGCCGCTGGCCGAGTACAATGCGTGAAAGCCAATCAAGACGGTGGCGAAGCTGTTCAACAAGATGGAAGAATACGCCAAGGCGGAGGAAGATGCGCGGCGGTGTCAGGCCAACGACGCCGACGCCAATCCGGCAGAGGGCACGACGAAGAGCGAAGATTCGCCAAAGGAAGGCTCCTCGAAGGGTAAGCACCGGCAGGAACCATCGAAGGATGCCTCCTAGCGCAAGGACCTATCGGGCGACAGGCCCAAGCGCGGCCAACAGAAGTCTCGGAGAGCCCGTTATGTCTTCAACATTGAGGGCGGCTCTGAAAACAACGCCCCCGCAGGCCGCGGTGCAAGGGCTCGCCGGGGTCGGGGGCGCGGTCGAGGCCAGGGCCGCGAGAATGGCCCCGCGCGGAGTATGGCAACCAACACCGCATCCAGTGGTGCGAGGTGCATGGCCGAGGCAACCACGACACACGCGCATGCACCGCCATCGTGTCACTTTGGCAAAGCGTCGCTAGGGACAGAGACCTCGAGGCACGCCCACCTGTCGTGGCACATGTCCAGCAACACCCGGACGGCCCTCTACGAATTCAGGATCGCGGACTACACCCACAGGAAGGCCCCTGGCAGATTCAAGCCCATGTGCAGCAGCCCCAGGAAAGCCCCCTGCGGATCCACGCCCCGGAGGGAGCCCCACGTAGGGTCATCAACGTCATCTCCGGGGGCTCCTCCCTGGAGTTCGCCTCGGAGAGGCACCGAAAGGCCTACGCACGGAGGCTACACCACGTGGCGGCATACCCGACGCAGGCACCACCGGATTGGGCACAGTATGAGATCACCTTCACGCCTGTCGATGCCGAGGGCGTGGAGTTCCCGCACCAAGACCTTCTGGTCATCCGTGCCACCGTCGCAAGCTGCGACGTCAGGCGTGTCTTGATCGATGGAGGAAGTTTCGCAAATATTTTGTTCACCGGAGCCTTTGATCAATTGGGGATCCCTCGGAGTCGCCTGGGCTCCTCGAGAATTCCGCTGCAAGGCTTCGGAGGTCAGCCGCTGATGGCGCTAGGCCAGATCTGCCTCCAGGTCTCCTTCGGCTGTGGCGACAACGTGAAGAGCAAGGACACCACATTTGATGTCGTAGATATCCAGTACCCCTACAACGCGATATTGGGGCGGCCAACCCTCAACTCATTCGGGGCAGTCCCACACCACGGCTTCTTATGCGTGAAGCTCCTAGGTCCGCGGGGTGTCATCACCGTCCATGGTGACCAAAACATGACCCGGTGCATGTAACTCGGCACCCGAAGACCACACCATGAAGTCCAGAGAGACTCCTAGGCCGGGCACGCCAACACAACAACGCCGGCACAAGGATGCTGGCGGCCACAAGAGGCGCCTGCCGGACTCCCCCAATGGCTCCGGCAGCGGAAGCAGCAGAGGATCCTATCTCACCGCCATGACAACGACAACCGAGTGGTTAGTCTTCGACCTTTTGTACTCGCTCACCCGCGCAAACGGAAATTCAATAAAGTTCACGGTTTACGAGGTTACTCATGTTTCCCATAACAACGTGCGGAGGCTTGCCTCCGCACGCACTTTACGGAGTATAAACAAGACGCGGATGTTGTCCATGCGCACTCTACTGAGTCTAAACAAGATACGGATGTCCCGCGCACGTGTCGGTGGCATCACTGCGCGTACTCTGCGGAGTATAAATAAGACCTGGTTGACGTTCCTACGTACTCGAGTATAAATAAGACGTAGCGTCGAGGTCCGCCTCCACACGCACTCTATGGAGTATAAATAAGACGTAGCGTCGAGGTCCGCCTCCGCACGTACTCTATAGAGTATAAATAAGACGTAGCGTCGAGGTCCGCCTCCGCACGCACTCTACGGAGTATAAATAAGATGTAGCGTTGAGGTCCGCCTCCGCACGCACTCTACGGAGTATAAATAAGACGTGGCGTCGAGATTCGCCTCCGCACGCACTCTACGGAGTATAAATAAGACGCAGCGGGGGGACGCCTCCGCGCGCACTCTACGGAGTATAAATAAGATGTAGCGTCGAGGTCCGCCTCCACACACACTCTACGGAGTATAAATAAGACGTAGCGTCGAGGTTCGCCTTCGCATGCACTCTACGGAGTATAAATAAGACGCAGCGGGGGGACGCCTCTGCGCGCACTCTGCGGAGTATAAATAAGACGTAGCATCGAGGTCCGCCTCCGCACACACTCTATGGAGTATAAATAAGACGCGGATGTTGTCCATGTGCACTCTGTTGAGTATAAACAAGACGTGGGTGTCCCGCGCGCGCGTTGACGTACCCTCCGAAGCATAGCTAAGTCGTGGTTGATAGTCCCACGCATTCTCCGGAGTACAAACAAGACACGGATGTTGTCCCTGCGCACTCTACTAAGTATAAACAAGACGCGGGTGTCCCGCGCGCGCGTTGGCGTACCCTCCGGAGCATAGCTAAGTCGTGGTTGATAGTCCCACGCTTTCTCCGGAGTACAAACAAGACGCGGATGTTGTCCCTGCGTACTCTACTGAGTATAAACAAGACGCGGGTGTTCCGCGCGCGTGTTGGCGTACCCTCCGGAGTATAGCTAAGTCGTGGTTGATAGTCCCACGCATTCTCCAGAGTATAAACAAGACGCAGATGTTGTCCCTGCATACTCTACTGAGTCTAAACAAGACGCGGATGTTCCGCGTGTGCGTTGGTTTTACCGCCACGCGTACTCCCCGGAGTATAAATAAGACATGGCTGGTATTCCCATGCACTCTCCGAGTATAAATAGAGCAGAGCACGGGCACCAGAGGCTTCCCGCGCTTCGCAAACCACGTGCACCACATGGACGGAATGCTGTGGGTACAAAGGCGAGGCGTCTCACGTACAAAGCTTTCAATATACATGGGTGCGGCACCCATTAAGGGGAACCCCCTCAGTTAGGAGGCATTCGAAGTTTCCTCCTGGCGCTATAGCCCGGCAGCAGCTTCTTGCAAGACTAGCTGGCCTGTGACACCATGGAGAAAGGGCGGCGCTAGAGCTCATTGGCCTACGCTTCTGAAGAAGAGACGAAGAGACGAGAGCGCTCCTTGAAGGCGCCCTCGGGGGCGTGCGGCCCAGAGGTGGGAGAGTCAAATCCAGCCTCCGAAGTTGCAAAACACCCTGTTGCAGTACAAGCAAAAAGCCCCACTCGCCTCCCCCACAAGGAGCATCCTTGACCTAGGGGATGAAACTGGGGGACGTAAGGCGCCTGTAAGCGGCACCCCGCGCGAGGCGCAACCTCGCTGGCAGCAAATGGAGGTCTACCCCCAAAGCTGGATGTTTCCTCGCTGAAATACAAGTGAATTGCCTACCACCACTCATCAGCCGTGGCCCTTACGCGAGCTGACGAAGGGGCACCACACCGCGGTGTCACGTCCACCCCATGTGAACGGGGTGTTCGACCCCGCGGTCGTCCCGGCGGCATCAGCCGCACGCGGGAGCCCTCGTCGCTATCGGCGTTAGTAAAGCAGCACCAGGGGAAGTTGGGGCACGGTAGGGGCTGCGCGTTTAAGAGGGGAGGTGGCAAGGGCACCAATGTTTGGAAAGGCGAGGCGTACTTTGCTCGCCCGCTCCCCCTTTTAAAGAGTCCCGGACGTGAGACCCTGCCAAGTGCGCCCCAAGCATCTCATCGACCGTTTCAGGTGCATGTGATGCAACAGTTCCGCCACGCCTCAGCAACAGGGCTCCACCAATTACGCTTCACGAGTTCCCCCTATTCTGGGGGGCCCGGAAGCAATGGGGGATGGGCGATCAACACCCCCTCTCTTAGCTGGAAAGCGGTATGCGCAGAGCTCTGTTGATTCCACCTCAGGTGTCCCGTCAATATCTAGAATTGCGGAGAAATAGTCGCGCCCGTGAAGTTTCGCATCGACCGCGAAGGCCAAGGCATACGGAGATAGGTTCCTGTAATCTCCCAAGCCTACTCTATCCTCTACTTCGAAGGGTAGGGGACGGAGCGCTCGTGCGTCTACCCCGACTAGATGTCAGCTCCGCTGCCACCACTTTGAAGGGTAGGGGACGGAGTGCTCGCGCGTCTACCTTGACTAGGCGCCAGCTCCGCTGCCACCACTTCGAAAGGTAGGGAACGGAGCGCTCGCGCGTCTACTCCGACTAAACGCCAACCCCGCTGCCAGCACGTGCCTACCTCGACTAGACTCCAGCTCCGCTACCACCACTTCAAGGGGTAGCGGACGGAGCACATGGGCGCCTACCTTGTGCGTCTACTTCGACTAGCCAACAAACTTCACAAGATAATCACAAAGCGGGTGTGCCCAAAGAAGGCGGTGGGGACGAGCGTTTCGGCTTCTCTACCGCGTTGGTACAAGAGTGCTTACAAAGCTCACACCCGATAGCATCCCCTATTACATTGCACACTACCGGCCACCTACGAACGCTACTCGTTCGGCTCCGCCCGGACGGCCTCCTGCGCCGAAGCCTCACCCGTCGAGGGTTGATTCACCCAGAAATACAGCGAGTCCTCAACTCGCCACCAGCGCCGCAGACGGCGTCGGGTTACGGCGTCGGAAATCAGCAGCCGGTCTTTATCGGGCAACTACTTGGAACACAACAGCACGTTGGTCAGAGCAAGGGAAGAATTCTCCGCCTCATTCGCAGAATGAGGTGCATAGGTTACAACGCACACCGACATACAAGAACCCCCGGGTCACACCTGCCTCGAGCTGTCGGCGCCATCATCGTCGCGTCGTGGAACTCCATCCAGCCATTCGCCAAGATTACCCTCGCCGTACATGGTTCGCCGCAGCTCTACCTTCGCCGCGGCCTCCCCGATGTGCTCCCAGATCCGCTCGTGAAAAAACCGAACGGCGGGGCGAACAGCCTGCTCTACACTAGGCATCACTCCGGCCCCGGCCGACTTTTCCAGTTGCGGGTCACCCAATTCATCGACATGACGGCAGTCCCGGTGCTGGAGAAGCGCACAAGCCATGCATGCGGTCACGTAGGAGCAATGGTTGCCAAAGGACGTCGCGGCGGCATGAGCAAGATTGGAAGCTTCCCCAATCCGCCGAAGTGTTCGCAACAGCTCTTCAGGCCTGAATGAGCGGGACGGCACTTCGGCGACAAGGTTTTCAATGGTGCCCTCTAGGGCCAGCATAGCGTCCCATGCCGCCGTCGAGGCGTCACCCAAAACCTGGTCTCGCTCCCTCAGAGACGCGACAAGGCAGCTCTTCTCTTCCTCTAGCACAGCAACCTGCCGGAGCAGGCCGTCCCGCTCCTCCACCGCCGCCTGTCGAGCCACCGCCACAAGCTCCTCGGCATATAAGACGGCCCCCACGCGTTCCGCCTCCAGTCGTCGAATGCGGTCGTCTTTAGAGGAATGCATCTCCTCTGCCGCGCGAAGAGCTCCTTCGGCGACACGCAGTCAGTCCTCTAATGCCTCCCGCTCACAGGCATGGGATGCCTGCAGCGCCCGGCCAAGGGCGAGGGTCTACACGATAAAGCGGTTAGTACACCTCCGAAGGGCCACGCGCTGCTAAGGGTTAGATACTTACCCTCATTTCGGAGATCTCTAGCACTCTCCCAAGGAGTCCTGATCCACAGGTTTGCAGTGCCTGGCGGTCTAGGCTCACGGCCACGCTATCCGCAGCCCCCTGCCACGCCGCCAGCACCTTCGGTCGAGGGACGAAGTCCGCTAGGCTTCGTGCGGCATCCGCGGTGATAGCTTCAGCGGCGCCGGATGTCCCTTTCGAATGAACATCCTCGTGCTCCGAGTGGCGCCCACGTTCGGGGAGGCATATTGCTGAAGGGGACATGGCGGTCAGCCTTACGAATACCTGGTGGGATTACAACAAGCAATGTAAGCTTACCTTCAGCCCCGCCACGAAACCGCACGGACATCGGCATCCCCCAACGAGACCACCCCGCCAGCCGGGGGGGCATCTGTGTCAGAGCTTAGCTCCACCAGGCCCCCACCCTTGGCAGCCGCAGACCCGGTGAGGACCGCAGGGACACCGAAGCAGGGGGACTCGGTGTCTGAGTTGGAGTCCCATAGGGCCTCGACCTTGCTCGCTACAGCGAACCCCCTCGCCGAGCGAAGGGGCGATAGCGTGCGGGGTCACTTCGCCTTCGGGACGTAAGGCGACAACCTCGCCTCGGTAACTGCCGCAGGCGAGGACTCCGCCCCAACATCCTCCACCGGCGACGGCTCCGCCTCAACGCCAGCTGACAACGAAGAAGCGTCTCCCTCTGCATCGCCCACGCTGCACTCTTCCTCCGTGCCAATGCCCAAGGGTCCTCTGCCCTCGGCATCCATGTCTGCCTCTGAGTCGACATACTTCGCCGAGTCGGAACTCGTGCCCGCAGCTACTCCCTTCCCCTTGGAACCGTGCAGAGGTGAGCTCGGGGCTGGAACAGCGCGCTCTGGCACTCTAATGCCCAAGGCTTCGCACACACGGTTCATCCGCCCCAGGCCTGCCTCCGCGGTTGCAACTATGCGCAGGGTGTGCTCCTTGGCCGTATACGGTCCAAGGAACGCGTCCACCGCACGCTCCACGTCTTCCAAGAGAGCACCTGTAAGCGGCAAGGGGCACGACTTAAAATAGTGGGCCCGATGGACAGCACAGGAAAACTAAACTCCACCAAAACTTACGTGGACTGGAGGGTCTCGGCAGCGAAGACACGCACGGGCAGACGTTATCGCGACGAAGCTCCCCAGGCGTAACACGCCACTCGGCAGCAAGTGGTGCTACACCAAACATGACGAACTCCTTGGCGAGGTTGCGCATGTTGAAGCGGGCGGTGATCCCCACAAGCTTTCGCACCATTCGCTGATCCTCAGCATCTATCGGCACCAGGCGTGGTGTTGAATGTCATCGGCTGCCCCGAACACTCAAGGTCACTACCGCTCGCCACACGGTGGTAGAACCACCGCCTCATCCAGTTCGGCTCCCACTCTGCCCGAGCAGAGTTCGCGGGGAAGATCTTCTCGCACCGCGAACGCAGGACAAAGTTGACGTAGCCGAAGTTGGGAAACGTCCCGTCTCTCTCGATCCTCTGGCTCACACTGTGCGTCGTGGAGAAAGGCGAACAGCGATGCGGTCGGCCAGCATGCCTCCGTACGCAGCACCCAATTGTACATGGCAAGACGTCCCCGACAAGCATGGCGGCTGAAATGCGCAACCCGCCTTCAAAATAGGCGATGAACATGACCGCCTCTGACTTCTCGGGATACGGTTCGATCTCATCGCCCGCGGGTAGTCGCACCTCCCGGCGGTCCGACAGCTTTCCCTCGAGCAGGAGGCTGTAAATCGTCTCTTCAGTCACCAGCATTGAGCCTAGGACACGGGAGCACGAACCTTCTACTCTCTCCGTCGCCGCCCACCATTTGTCCACCTGCGTGGCGGTGCGTCCCTCGAGTGTGTATCCCACCTCGAGCGGCGACGACCGCCGGAAGACGGCGCTGTTGTCGGCCTGCTGAGCGCGCTCCCCGTCGTGTGCCATCGTTCTCCCAGAGCTACGCGGCGACGAAGGCAGCAAAGAAAGCAGGAGATTGAGGCGTGCGGCTGGAAACTACAAGGCGAGGCGAGGAGAATACAGGTGGTGTACTGCAGGGGTATTTAAAACCCCTGCATCTCCCACGCCACCGGTAAGAGTAACCGGCGGGAGATGAACTGCTCGCCTCCCCACGACCGAAGCCGGAGTGGCACAACTGCCCACGTGCGCCGGGCCCAGTCACACGACGGTTGCGCAAAAGGCCTGATAGCGCACGACGCGCCAATAGCGCTCCACCACACGGCTACTTGGGAATTCGTGCAGCGCAACTTCGGTTCCGCCTTCGACGAGGCTGCGCCTCCGGGGGGCAACTCCAGGTCCGCCTTCGGCTCCTCCTTCGACGAGGCCTTCGCCTCTGCGGCACAACTCCAGCTCCGCCCTCCACGAGGCCTTCGCCTCCGCGGGGCAATGCTACAACCCATATTTCCTCACTCTTGGCACAAGGAACCATTTTCGCATCCTAATGTGTCCAATGTCTTTCCGTGGATGCTAGGTCGCAGAGAGCGCTAGCAGGGTAGGTCAGTCGGCGGGAGTCCACGCCGATCGACGCAAAGCCAGCCAACGGGAGGGGGACGTCGTGGTCAAAGCGCGCACGGGGCGCGCCTGTCAGCCGGATGGCCAGCGCACGACGCGCCGGTAGCTTCTCACCACGTGTCCCGCCTCTCTCGGGAAGGGGCGTGCGATCACGGTCGTGCGACTGCTCGCAGCCCACGACGCGCTAACCGCGTTGCGCCACGTGCCCCGCCACCTCGGGACAGCGCAGACGGCAGCAGCAGCCCCCTGGCTTTTCAAATGTCCGCGCGATTCGCGCCACCATGAAGACACCACCTTCGGACAGCGGCCAGCCCGACGCCGCGTACGTATTGCGCTCAAAAATAGACCTCCTTCAGTTCATCAACATGGCGATACTCTTCTGCATGTTCATGAACTAGAGAAGGCTCATTTCCGAGATCAAGATCATCTCAGCCACGCCCGGAACGACGCTACATCACTCCTGGTATATATATAGTTGTCTCCCGCGTGGGGAAACCCAACAGCCGCCCATCGAGAAGCGCAATTGGCAAAATCCAGCCGACGCGGTTGCTCGCGCATGGAGAAGCGCAACCGGCGGAGGTCGATCCGACGTGGTCGCTCACGCACGTGCGACATCCCAACTTGCTGCACCTGCGTGCTTCGCATGCATCGATGAGGTCTCCGACTCCGCAGGGCAACATCGACTTCGCCTATGGCCCCCCGGCGTCAAGTTCGCCCCTGCATCGACGCACGGTTTCGACATCGACTTCGCCTATGGCCCCTCGGCTCCAAGTTTGCAGAGCCACGACGAGCCACACGCGCCAAATCATCTCCGCCCAGTGTCACCCAAGGTCACAGGCCGCAGGGATGGAGGGGGCCAAAGGGCTCAGCAACATAGTTTCGGCCTATGAAGCCCTTCACTATGAGAGGCTCCTGTTGTAGGGGTGGCCCCCACCTAAACCTAGCTAGCCTGTTAGGAAGTTATAAACCCAAGGTAAACATTTACAATGATATAGTTGCCCTTGGAAAGGATGCTCGGATGTAAGGGTACGATTGTAAAGACACTCCCTTCGGGACATATATACGTGATGCAAGCCCTGGGGAGAACCCAAGAGAGAGCCTAGCTCACCTAACTCTTCACTACCATACACCCTCTCTCTCTGTTTGGTCTGTAACCACAACAATAGGCAAATCCTCAAGATTTAAAATATATAACATATTTATCAATGGAACATAACTATAAAGCATATCACTCCAATAAATTAAAAAACAATTGTTCTTTATTCTGAACTCATAACATTTTGCTCCTAAACATGAAGTAAAAATAATGTTTCTACTTAAGGCAGGAACATAATAACAATTATTCAATTCCAAAACTAATCCTGAGAATAAAGATAATGGTAAGGTGCCAATAGCCAACGCAGCAACTTTTGCTCCAATACCCACACGAAAATCAACATCGCCTCTTACTAAAATCCTACTCCTTATTAGCCCCTACATTGAATTGCAAATATAAGCAACCAATCCGGTATTAAATACCTAAGAACTAATATGAGAAGTAACAAAATTTATTTCTATAGCATTTATATCTAAAGTAGAAGCCTTACTTTCCTTCTTCTTTTTCAGTTCTGCTAAGTACTTCTTGCAGTTCCTCTTCTAATGTCCAGTTCCTTAGCAATGGTAGCAAATGGCATCAGGTGCAGCACCAATCTTAAACTTTTGAAGTTTAGATTTGGTACTCGAGATCTCATCTTGAGTTTTGCCCGTACTATTTCTTTTGCTCAAAGCCTTATGATTCTTCTTTTTAAAGTTGGTAGTCTTCCAAACCATTATCACATAATTAGAACTTTTCTTAATGCTCTCCTCTGCTGACTTAAGTATCTCATGCAACTTGGTTATTGACTTCTCCATATCATTCATACGAAAATTCAAAATGACTGGCTTAAAACTCAAAGGGAGCGACTGAAGGATCACATAAGTACACAACTCTTGGCTAAGGGGAAAACCAAATTTTTTCAAACTCTCAATGTATCCAATCATCTTGATAATATGAGGACTGATCAGACTTCCTTCAGCTAACTTGCACACACATAATGACTTAAAGGTGGTGTACCTTTCAGCCCTAGTCTTATTCTCAAATATGCCTTTAAGACACACAATCATATTGTAAGTATCTGTATTCTCATATTGTTTCTGAAGCTCAGAGTTCATGGTGGTAAGCATGAGACAGCTAACATTAAGTGAGTTATTACAATGTTTCTCATACTTATTCTTTGAAGTACGAGTAGCATCTTCAGCTGATTCATCTGGATATAGAACCTCTAGAACATATCACTTCTTTTATTGCTTGAGAACAATTCTCAAGTTCGATACTAGTCAATGAAGTTTGTTTCATTTAGGTTTTCTTTCTTAAGAATATATCACAGGTTAAAATTGGGTGTGGAGAAAGTAGATGGTGGCATTGTTTACAACATAAAAAGTATATGCAAAAATTCAGCACTATATTTATGTGAAATCTTTCATTAAATAATTTAACAAAAGATACTCCCACTATATGTTTAAAATCATGTACCCTCTAATAACATATAGTGAATCAAGATCCATATTTCACTCGGTCCTAGTGAACTTTAGTATCGCTGCTAGAAACCTAGCGACGTAGGTAACAACCCCTTACTAATTAAATCACATGTAACTCTTGTTTTTTGAGTGACATTCATATGTCCCGACCTCAACACTATACCTTTAGACCCAAAACTATTTTGATAGTCTAGTCAAGTTAAACCAATATTATGCATGAAGTGTCCTACACTTTACTCTATCTTACTAAGATAATTAATGGCACGCTACTTTAGTAAACCTACCAGTTAATGATTGAAATTTTGATATGTGCAACTATTAGAAGAACATCAAGTTTTACTTAATTTTTCTAGAGAAATACTATTCTATCATGTTAAAAACACCCAAAATAGTAATGACATGAATAATAATGTAATAGGAACATAAAAACATTCACAATTAAATCATATTAAATTGTGATATAGTATGGCCCTTAATACGGCAATCTCTATCACCACGCTTCTTGTCCATCGAGCCATTAATGCTTGAGTTCACCACATTCATCTACTTAGCTATTACTCCTAACAGTTAACAATGAATTACATATGAAAATATCAAACATCACAAATCGACACGCAGAGCGTTATACAACAATATATAGCACATGGCTATAAATCAGCATAACGTGCAGGCCATGAAAACCTCATACATGCATCACAAACACATTGGGCTATACTATTCATACAACCCTGCAAAAATGAGTTATGTACAGAATCCAATTCTATCATACAATATAAACACATAACACCTATGATACATGATACAATTACCTAGCACGGCGGTCCCAAAAAGAACAGCAACTCGGTGATATCAATTCATACCACCGCCGAGCCCATCTACTATTGCTGAAACCAATTGATCTTATCAACTAGTGCCTAAACTAATCTAATAACATGAACCAATCTAAGCTATCGTACCAAACCAGTAATAGATCCAATTTACTACCACTGCATATCAACTATATGCGATCAATCCAGATCAAATACTACACAGGATGACTCTGATACCACTATTGAGATATGGATAAGCTACACTAGCGCAAATTAAAATTTTCTACCGCATAAACCAGGAAGCCGTGCGAGTAAGAGATCATAAATCGTTACCATTAGACACGCAGCGCAGCGGAAGTAGAGTTGAAGCAGCCGATTCAACAAAGAGCGTATCGGTGTAATGGAAGCAATCGATCGTCCTCCGGCCAATCTTCTCACGATCGTCTCGATCAGCACCACAGTCATAGCAGCGCCTCTACGGAGATCCACACATCTAGAGAGGGAACACAGTAGGGGTTATGAGAGGTGGTAGCTAGGGTTTTGATGAGTTTGTTTCGGGATCCCACTCTCAGCCCTCACACCTCTCCTTATATAGTCTCCAATCGGATTTTTATCCGATACGAGTAGAGATCGAATCCCACTTAGAAACTATTATCTGGACTCTTATCATTTTAGCCCATTAAGTATGTGACCTTGTAGATTCATGTATATTTGGTCATAGGCCGAAAATTCCTTTCTGGTTTATAAGTCGGTAGCGATCTCTAGTAAGACATAACGACCCTAAAATATACATAAAAATCACATCAGACAAACCTACATAGTGCTTGTGTACGATCTATTTACCTCATGATACCAGATCAAACTCAAGATGAGAAGCGTACCATCCTGTAATAGCTCGATTCTTCACGCGAATCTATAGTGGATTACTCAGTTATGATTGAATCTTCAACCACATTTGACATAGCCATGCACTTTCTTAATACAACCACATCGAGGGGCCTAGAGATATCTCTCCTGTTATATAGAAGGGTCAAATTCCTTTTTAATCATATTCCTCCGCATATTTTATAGTAAACCCAAAAGTTACCTTTATGACTACTCAGTCATATAGTAGTGTTTAGTAATATCTAAGTAAACTATTATATATATAGAAAATAATGACGATCTCAGATCTAATGATCCTACATACACTATGTATGAGACCAACTGATGATACTTAAAAATATAACAATTCTCGCAATATCTTGTAGTAGGTTAACCCAACATCATGTTCTCTAACATATATTCACATTATTGATTTGATATCTCATATCCTTAATCCGTAAAACATGATCATCAATCAATACATTTACTGATCTGTAAATTATATTTGTCCCACATAATAGAATTAAATCAGGGATAATCTAAAATAACATCAAAATATAAATAAAGAGTTCCACGAACAAGTCGCATACTTGTTGATCAATATAAAAGATATTTATTCAAGGGACAAAATAACATATTATTCAAAAGATCGTAAATATAGAAGTGATATAATCATCTCTATAATTACCTCTAAGATATATCACTAACAATATCAACCTTGCTTTCACCATCTCTCTGTCTCAATTTCCCTTCCCTTTGCCATAGGCTAACCATCCTCTCATGGCTACCGTCTACCGTCCCCTTGCTGCTCACCTTATAACCCATTGTTGACGATCCTTCGTAAATTCCTACCGGGACTCTTTTAAGGTCAGGAACAAGCGAGCCCATAAGAAAATTGGCACCATTCACAGCATGGAAGCTGTTACACTAGGGGTAGCAGTTACCATCACTAGGGCTTCACAGCAGCCACTGACAGTAGTCGTATCTCTCAAAAGACCAACACAAACATTTTTAGTACTTCCTTTTTTTCTTCCCTTCTAAGTGCCTGACCAAAATTTTATAAGGTTCTTACAAGAAACAGTATAATTCATCCAAAATTCCTAAAGAAAAAACAAACCTCCATTGTAGACGAAGATTAACCCTGTCTACTTCCACAAACTCCTTCCCCTCCCACACCCTACATAGGCAATGAGCATCGAATAAAGGTTTAATCACGCCAAGACTGATTTCGTCTAATTTGTTATTTTTCTGTGCTAAACCATACGGCCAAACCTTGTGACATCATATATCATATGGAAGTAATGCCCACAACGAACAGATGCATGGCAGAAAGCTAAGCTCACAATTCATAACAAGCCACGTGCATTGCAAGAAAATAGGCTATAAATACATATATTTAATCTAGCAATTTCACACTTTGGATAAACCGCAATGGATCACATGGCAAGCAGAAACTTTCACAAAATAAACAACGGAGAGAAAAAAAGAATTTACAAAAGAATAGCTCGCAGTGCACTTCTGTTACCTAAAAAACAGAAAATGCACCATCATCAGAGAATAATCTAGCAGAAGACCTGTGTCAAACTCCATCCATTGCCTTTAACGAGTGAAGCAGGCGGGCGTGCTTCAGTGCTGCGTCACGGCTTGCATGCGAGATGGAACTAGGAGACATGGACTCTATCACAAGTCTCCTTGGCATACTGGATGCCTGCGTAACTTACATAATTATACAGTTGCACTTGGACTCCAGCTTTGGAGGCTTCATACTATCAGATGTCCTTGAGATTCCGGAAGCAGACCGTACAGGTGAGGGATCTTCCGCAACAACTTCTTTCTCAGCAAATTCTGTTGTAGTTGTTTCACCTTCCAATCTTTTCCTTTTAACCTTACGATTTGGTGTCCGTCTGTGAGGCAGCTTAAGCAAACCATCCTCCTTTGGAATAGACTCTCCTATGATGGTAACAATTGGGCGAGTATATTCTGCATGCTCTGATTCCTGCTCGTGCTCTAGTGCAATTGTTGCTGCCTTATATGCAAGGTCATGAACAATAGAACTACAGAACAGAATTGTATCAGTAGCTTCTTCTAAAGTGAAGCATCTCTGAATTTGTTTCCTTGAACCTTCTACTGCCTCAGGTGATTCTTCTACAAGTTAGAGAACAAATAGGTTAAATGCATATATTCATTGAAGAACACAATAGAAGTCATTGGGGTTATGCCAAGAAGAAAACATCGGTGGGCATGCACAACAGTGCCTCTAAAGATTGGTATCATAAATGCAAGAATAATTTGTTTGCATTAACTATTTGATGTAAAAAATGCATGAAGCTCTTCTTGAAAATACTTCTAGTCACTCATTAGATCCTTTCTGTTTTTCCAGACCACAAAACATACACGTTTACACTAATTTTTACAAAGAACTTTTCTTGACACTGGCATCCAGTATTTTTTTCATGTCTTAACATAGGTTATGACATTATGTTGAAGTTTATAATTGTTACTTAAAAGACAGTTATCATGGACAAAAAGAAAATATTCATCAGAGACTATTTCTATGTACTCATAGACCATGCAACAACTACAATTCTATATCAGCAAGGGTTCTAAAAAATTCAGATGTGAATCAATGTATTACAAAACACTCGTGTTGCTCACAAAATATCTAGGAAATGGAAATTAGTGCAAAATTATCAAAAGTTCCTGTACTCTGCACCTTATCTGAAAATTACGTCTTTTATACATTTGTGTGTCAAATAGAGGTTTATATTTGTAGTCTTAGGCACCCCACTGCCATGAATATCTGCTATATCCAATGCTGCCATGTCAATGGGCCTATGCTTTTAAAAAAACTGATTTCATTTCTTTTGCTCCTCCTTTTGGTCCGTTTTTACCTAAATGCTAATTTTCTAATCTTTCATCCTCAGCTATCGAGCAAGACACCACAGCACAGTCCGATGTGACAAGGCTATTCCACTCTTGCCGTACTCCATCTTTCTTGAACCTCTCCACCCCACTTTTGATGCCTCGTGTTATCGCCTTCACGCTTTCTATTCCTATCAGGAGCTCTACATCCGAAATCAGTAACAGAAAAGAGAGCAACAGCTGCAATGTGGATGGTATGCTCCCTGCTTAGAGGCTGCAGTAGCAATCGTATCTACACAATCTTTGCATCACAATATGAATTCACTACATCAAGAGTGGAAACATCTAAGGTAGACAGGCATGTCAAAAAGATTAAAAGATAGCATAAACAGCACCAACAAACCTACACAACGCAACACATGCAAAGGATCACATGGGTACCTATAACAGTAGGAGCTAGCAATGTCATACTAAACAGCTCCTATGCTCCAGTGCGCCTAAGAGCACAAGGAAAAGTAAAGCAAAATAAAATAAAAAAATGAAGGGGTGCCTTTTAGGAAAGATGCAAAATGAAGCAGAGTTTCCACAATTACCATTAAAAAATGCAGGCAAGAAAATGGAAATTATCCTTGCCATGGGTCCTAAATTCCCACCCTCCTGTAAATTTCACACAAGTTAATAATATTTTTGGTGAAGTGCTCCCATCCATCGCCTCTTGCCCAAGGTAATTAACATGAACGAACTGTTTACTTAAGCCCATAATTACTTCCATTGCTGGGTTTTAAAGAGGAAATCGTTTCCTAAAAAAGTTCTCAAATATGAAATATATAGTATCAGCTACTTTAGCACCAACAGAAATATGATTCTCAGACAAGACTGTAACATAGGGGCAATGCACAATTTATGCAACTAAAGGATAAACAGGAGTTTTGAGAAATAATAGAATTTTTTGAAGTGGACAAGTTAATATGAAAACTAGAACATTGTAAATTCATACCGTTAGGAAGCTCCATTATGCTAGTCTCTGTTCCAGAAACCAACACATCCTCCTCAGAGATGCCAGACACACAACAATCATCCAACTTGTTTTCATCATTTGAAGCCTGAACTGCTTCAGACTGCATTTGAAGATTATCAAAGTTGTTCTCATCACTTTGATATTCTGGAGTGCCAATTAAATAGCACTGAGTGATGGTGGAAATGTCTTCTTCAGTTTTTGGCATGCAATTTTCCTCAGCAGCTGAAGGCTCTTGTGAATTAGTTGCCATTTCAGTATCTGACAAACACATATTAGTGCTTAAATGATCATTGTCAGCCGTCGTGCCCATACTATGGTTCTGAATTATTGCATCTCCTTTTGCCTCACTAAACCCATCAAAGCTCGAGTTCAAGTCAACAAGAATGTCATCATTGACAATAGGCTGCGTAGCAGATGAACACTCCATAGCACTTGACAAAGCATCCTTACATGAGCCATCATGTTCTTTAGTAGAAACCACTGTTCTTGAAGCACTGCTTTCCGAAGTGTCAATGGGGAAACAAGTGTCTCCAATTACATCACTCTGAGGGCAAAGTGAAGCTGAAGAACCACTAATTGACATATCTGACACTGAAGCAATGCTTTGACGACTCATGGTACTGCTTAGTTGAGTCTTCTCAAAGTCACCCCTCTTACCACTCCTAAGGCGCTCAAAGCGTGCATCTGATTGCCTTGAAGACCCTAGATCAATGGAAGAAGCAGCTGAAGAGCTGTCCCGTCCAAAGCTACGCTTCATCATATTGACACTATCCCTTGTATAATACGGTTCCGAACAAAGAAAATTTGTAGCAGTTAGGGCCCTCCCTTCAACAACCGGCCATTTGTTGCTGCTTGACTTCTGGAGTAAGAGTACTGATATCCCAGTGCCCTCAGTGTTTTCAACCTTGGGGATTGGATATACAGTTGATCCCAGTTGATGAGAATTATCACCAGATGCAGTTTCAGATACAGCTTCCTTTTGTTGGTAGTCTGACTGAGAAAGGCATCGGGGTAATCTGTCCATTTTTTCCCTGGAATGGTCGTGCTCCATTGATGTTGGTTCTGTTTGTTGATGTTCACGTACACAAGATTGATTAAATGAAATATCACTGTTATTTCCCAGTAAGGAGTCAGATACATGGTGTGGCCTAATATTTTCCGCATGATTCACTACCTCCTGCCCCAGCAGCATTTCCTCAGCAGTGTCCACCATTGACTGAATTGGAGGGCACTCTTTTATACAATCACCTAGAGGTTCATTGTTCACAAGTTGATGATCAAGAGATGCTTCTTTTCTATAGTTTACACAATCTGGGGCTATAGGAGGTTCAGATGCAATGTAACGGTCAGAATTTGCAATTTTATCATCCTGTTGACGTGCTTCGTTTAAAGCCTGTATCATAGGGTCTGCAGAAAAAATTCCAAACTTTGAAGCACATTCTTCACAATAGTCACCTTTTCCATTTGAATCCATCACACTGAAAAATTTTCCACACCTAGTGCAAGTAACCATTTCACCATATCCAACCTGAGAACTATTTGCACCATCGTATGAAGTCTGATTAGCAGTCCCGCTTCTTTCCATGTCAAAGTCATGTCTGTCATTTTCTCCATATTTTACCATGACCGGGGAGTCATCTACATATTTTGCACTCTTCTCATAACTGGTTTCTTCATTCAGCTCATCCAATTTATCAAACATAAATATGTCCTCATGAACTCGACAACCATCATCTGCTTCCCATTCACCAACTCGATCATGTTGCTCTTGGTCACTATCCATATAAGGGCCAAAAGTAGCACCATGCTCAGAGCTTGCATTACTGCTATTTGTCATAGAGGAATTATGTGACATAGGCCTGTGCACATTATTTACTTTGCCAGTACCAATTGTGGTGGCAGGGACACTTGATAGAAGTGGCCGGAACATATCTTGAGGGGCTTTGCGATGATCCTAGGAAAGGAAGATCACATTTCTCATCTTAGTTGCAATTTGAGGAAAATCTAGAACACACTAAACAAGAATTAAGTTCTCAACTTGCAGAAAAAGCACACCAGCTGCATCAGGTGGATAAAACTATGCAACAAGTAGATATTTTTGCAGAGGACGCTATATTTAGTGAAGAAAAGATTAGAGAGAATTTTACTATGCCATACAGTGGCTGAGGAAATGAATAAACATTTCATGATTTGAGTAACTTGGAAAAAAAGCCTACCCAACTTATTTGGGACAAAAGGCTTTGTTGTTGTTGAGTAACTTGGAAAAAAAAGCAAAAGAACCTAGTTACTGGAGCATAGTTTTCCTTTTTATGCTACTCTGTGAATGTAATTCAAAATGTCATCCATCCAAAACATTTGGCCGCTAAATACAGGTGATGTAACCATTGTTTTCTTGCCAAAGAATAGCAAAAAGAATTTGCATGAGCTGCTGGGTTATTGCAATGGGAAACTGCAACAGATAAGAAAGCAGGAGTGACTAAAACCAGAGTAACTGCATGGATAGATTGTCAAATATGCAAATTCTTAAAATTTTATAAACTGATTTACCAATTGGATACAAAGGGCACTGCTATCGTAAAAAAGAATTTGCATGAGCTGCTGGGTTATTGCAATGGGAAACTGCAACAGCTAAGAAAGCAGGAGTGACTAAAACCAGAGTAACTGCATGGATAGATTGTCAAATATGCGAATTCTTAAAATTTTATAAACTGATTTACCAATTGGATACAAAGGGCACTGCTATCGTAATATCATGTAACTCAAGTGCAAATAATCTATCATCATAACAGAAAAGCAGGACAATACTTACCATCAACCAAACTGCAGAATCAAATGACCGCTTTGGGGCAGAAGTAGCGGAGAAACTTTTGGATGACTTCTTTGATGAGGCAATAGTTCTGGTCTTCATCACTGCCAAGCTCTTTTTTACAGCTGGGCTGCTGGAATAGCCAATTGGTACAGACTGCATAGAGTCCAGATCATCTTCACCAGAAGATGTTGCAGAAGCTTTGCTGTATGAGCTCGATCGATCTCGTTCAATACTGTGGGATGAACTGGCTCTTCTAGATGGAGTAGGAGACATTGATTGTCTTCTACCTCTTGAACCCATGTCCAGTCCACTGAAAGATGAAGGGGATCCACCCCTTGAACGGGATACTGGGCGATCTGGTAGAGATGTACGAAGGTTTGGAGGTGCATCATAAGAGAAACCAGGAACATTGGACTGCCATCCTTGAAGTTTCGGAGAAGAAGATCTGCGATTAGCTTTAACTGGCAAAGCTCCCCTTGTTCCATGCAGTGTTTGCCCACTTGAACCAGTAGTCATCCTCCTCGACGCAGGACTTGGAGACCTTCGTGGAGGTGTTAATGTCTTAGCAGCCGGAGGAGTTGAAGGTCGTCGTGATGGAGTTGGTGGTTGCAGAGAAAGTGGTGGGCTAGAGCGAGAAGCTGAACTAGACGGTCTTGTCCTCGCCATAGAGCGTGGTGACGGGCTAAGCCTACTTGGACTTGCACTGCTTCTACTAGACCTTTGAGTATTATCCATCTGTGTATAAATAAAAAAACAAAACTGATAAGTAATAGTTGCGAGATGAAATTTAGAAATCCAGAGCAGAAACTATGCTGGACATAATCACTCACCATGGATGACCTCGAAATTTGTATGGGCTTACTCTGAGCTCTGCCCCTAGAAACCTGACCAATAGACTGTTCTTCGTCATCCAATGAACGGAAAAGTGGAGTCTCTGGAGGAGTCAACAGCCTGTTAATTGCAAAAGATAGATGGCAGTCAAGTCATTTCTTGCAGCCAAGATATACATGTTGCATAACAGTATAAGTGTAAGAAGTATCAATAGGGCCAAACATCTATCAATTGGATAAAATTTGTGTAAGGCACCGCATTATAGTCAAAACTACAATTCTGAGAAATGATCATCCGATAACAAGTGTAACTAGTATTATAGTTACCCATCCAAAGCAGTACATAAATAGGTCATTCTTAGCATTCTTGATTTTTCAAACATGAAAGCTATTACTATTTGCTAAGTTTGGCATTTTGCAATGTTCTATCTTACCATTGCAGCAAACAATGACCATTATCCATGCCTTTACCTATTAATTTTCTACTTTAACATAAAACATCAAATGGAATGTTTACAGAAAGGGACATTTCCATAATTCATATGGAGTCACTGCAGGCCAAGAAAGAACAGTATTAATTATACCAAATTCTTAATTGAAACATTCATCAAGAATGGTTAAGAACTGATAATTAAATCAGTACTTACAGGCTGGCCCTTTTCTCCTCATTCTTCACATGTAACATAGGACTCAAAACACAGCTACAGGATGACCATGTGAGTGTTTTTTTGACAAGACCTTGTTAATTGTGACCAATGAAGTTGATCGAAAATCTATGTAGCATTATAGAATTAGCAGTTTTCTTAGAAGATACATATTCATTTTATTTTAAAAAAGTAAGCACTAATAATTGAAAATACTGCTCTTACTGATAGAAGAAGCTGAGACAACAGAACAAGTTGTCAAAATGTTTTCACCATTTCTTTAGTTGAACTAATGAATTAGGTGCAACTAAATTACTAAACAATCCAATACAAATTCTATCTTGAGGTGAAAGAACAAGTACATGACCAAACCCACAAGAAAATAAAGATTAAAAAATTGTCACATATTACAAAACTTAAAGAAAGTTTTGGATCCGACAGAACAGAGGCTAAGGAATATCTCACGATGGGATTCATGTCATATACTAAACAACCTAATTCACAAGAGCATTGCACGGCTATAGCTACCGAACCAACCAGAAGGCTGAGATGCTCACTGCCCATCAACTTTGAGCTACCATCAACTGGGTGCATGGTTGATGAGTACTATTTCATGGTAGTTTGATGCTCATTAAATCCTAAACTCTAAACTCTAAACACACACACGCATAGGTATGGCATATATACAAGAAACTTCTCACACAATAAGGTAAATACATAGCTATATAATACATATCTCACACCCTCTCAAACTTATGGGTAGACCAACAATATGAAGCTTAGAAAGATAGAAGTTGTATTGGGCTCTGGTCTATATCTTTGTAAAGAAGTCTGCCAACTGAAACTCTGAAAGCATATACTGAAGAGCAACACCCTGGTCTTGCACCTGTGTCCGTATATAGGAAGCATCAACACCAATATGCTTTGTAGGCTCATGTTTCACTGGAAGCGCTACAATAGCATTGCATTTGAAAGAGTTGACACTAGAATAGGGAAAATCCAAAATCCAAGTCGTGAAGATGTCATCGTAGTGTGCGCCTCTTGAAAATTGTGTCGAAGCCAGAAAAGCTCCATTTGAGATCGTGCGGCATCCCATAAAGCATGATCAAAGTCCGAAACAGCGGCGGCGCAGTGCCCAAAAAGCGCAATAGAAGCGCAATGCAAAAGAAGCGCAGCGGCCTTAGAAGCTCAGGGAGGCGGCTCAGAGAGAAGAGCGAGCGGCGGCTACTGTCATGCAAAAAGCTACACTGAATCCTAGGATGGACTAGAGCTAGCAAAGCAATCGACTAACTAACACAAAAATTTGTGGACTCGCACGACTTAGACGAACTAGAAAATAGATAACTACAGATTTGAATAGATGCAACAAAATAGAAAACAAAAGAGCTAGCAGAGCAAAAGGCCACAAAAAAAAAACGAAGACCAAGCCACGTCAAAGGATCCAAAACGAAGACCAAGCCACAAAGCATCCATCACCCGTGTTCTGCCAACGATGCAAGCCACTTTTAGTCTCTCTCCCCCTCTTCCTTTAAACTCCAATCCCCGCTGATACGAGGCGACCGGAGCTTCAGGCCGCACAAGGAGGCAATGGAGGCAGTGTGGTGGAGGAAAACCCAGGGCGAGGGGTCGGTGGCCACGGGAGTGACACTTGCAGGATGGGAGGCAAGCGCTGGCTTCTCCGGCCCAAAAGATCTCCCCCTCTCTCCCACCAGCAAAGCGAGTTGAGGTGAGCACCAGCTGAGAAGAAATCGGTGGAGAAGAGGCCGACTGGAGAAGACCAACAGTGAGCATAAGCCGGCGGCGAGGCGTCAAGGGAGGAGAGGCCCAAAGAGGATCTTGGAGAGGTGGTCCGGGAGCAGCATCGGCACGCACAAAGAGGATCCGATGGTGGTCCGAAGAGGATCTAGGAGAAGGTTCGGTTGTCGGCCAGCCGGCATCAAGAGAGCTAAGCAGCGGCGCCGCCCAAGAAAAGGGCACCAGTAGCAGCTTGAGCGGTGGCGACGGAAAGGCGACGATGATGGCTCCAAGCTGGATCCGACTCGTTGAGGGAAGCAGACATGAGATCAACGACGAGGATCCGAGTGGCAGAGCTCCAGGCAGTGGAGAGCCAGATCCGGCGCGGAAGAGGCCAAATCCGGACGAGGCGAGACCAGCACCAACCATAGTTATTAAGGCGTCGCCTAAGCGGTAAGGCGGCCAAGGGGTTCAAGGCGTTGCCCCCGCCTTGCCGTCCGTGCCCAAGGCGTATGCCAGAGGTGTATGCCATTCGGACGGCATGGAGGGAGTCGCCGCCGCAGCTAGATCCGCCATCGCCGTCGCCGGATCCGCTTATCGCACCGCCAGATCCACGGATCCATCGCCGATCCGCGGCGATGCGCTCTCGCTTCACCGCCCGAGCTCGGCTTCGCCTCGCCTCGCTGCTGCCGCCGCCGGCCGTACCGAATCCGCGGGCGATGCGCTCTGCGCTTCATCGAGCTCGAGTAGCTTCATCGCCGGCGCGCGCAGACTAGAGGAACAGGAGGCGCGCGGCGATCGGCGACGGCCAAAGGAACGGCGAGGGGCGCGAGCGAAGTCGGTGGCGGCGGCGCCGCAGGAGCCGAGTGAGCACGGGGGTGGGGATAGGAGATAGACTCGATCTGGGGTGCGGCTAGGGTTAAAAGGGGTTTGGCATTTTTGAAATTTAGTCCTCAAAGTTCTATGAAATTGCAATTAGGTCCTTCTCTTTAGAATTCTTCTGATTAAAACTTTTAGAGTTCCGTTTTCTTCGCCTTAGGATACGTGTAAGGCGTCGCCTCGCCTCGCGCTTTACCGCTTAAAAGTTGTGAGGGGGTGGGTCGCCTCACCTCGCCTTACCGCCTTAATAACCTTGGCACCAACAAAGCCAAGCTACGATGAAGATGACAACCGGCGTCGGCTCGTGCGCAAGCAACAACCGGCTGATCCAGATCCGATCTGGATAGACGGTAGCTGGATCCAGAGGAGACGATGGCGACACCCAGCGGCGATGGCGGCCGCGCGGGAAGGACGGCGACGACCTGTTGCCATGGACTTCTTCCTGCAGGCCCCATCCTGGAAGTGGTTGTGCCGAGTGGAGTTTGAGCCTGCTCAAACCCATAAACCCATGCCCTTCCCAACCGTTCTCCGGCCTGCTCTTCTTGCTGGTCCTTCCACTGTCTTCGACGTTATCCTGGCCACCGTCGCCCATCGCTCAAGCCGGTGTCGTCTCCACTTCGCTGCCCTCCGAGTGCGGCGTCCTCCACTTCGCTGCCCTCCGTGTGCAGCATCGTCTTCTTCTCGATCTGCCGATCTACTTCCACCGCCGCTGCCCAGGCCACCATCGTCTCCACTTTATCCATTCGGTTGCATCCATCTCAAATCCGTAGTCTCTATCCTTCAGTTCGTCTAAGCCGTACGAGTCCACAAAATTTATTATCAATCAAAAAGGATAGGAATTTTGTTTTACATGACAGCAGCCCTCTGAGTCGCGTGCAGATCGTAGAAGTCATTAAGATGCCGCCGCTACTTTAGCCGCCGCCCTGAGCTTTTAAGGCCGCCGCGCTTCTCCTACACCTCGTGCATTGCGCCGCCGCCGTCTTGGGCTTCGATCTGCTGCTGCCATGCCTCTACCCCCATTCCATGGCAGCAGCCGCCGCTCTTCTCTCTGAGTCGCGTGTAGATCGTAGAAGTCGTATGATGCCACCGCTTCTGTAGCCGCCGCTCCGAGTTTTTAAAGCCACCGCGCTTCTTCTGCACCTTGTGCACTGCGCCGCCGCCGTCTTGGGCTTCGATCTGCGCTGTCACGCTTCTATCTATTCCTCTTCGGCTTGATTCGACAGTATTTTTCAAGACCTGCATGCTACGACGACATTATCAAGACTCGGACTTTGGATTTTATTTACTATTTTAATAACAACTCTTTTCAAATGCAACGCTATTGCATACGCCTTACATTTGAGGGGGGTGTTAAGGAGATAGAGATAGAGTTGTATTAGGATATAGAGTTTGTATTCTATTCCACATATGCCTTATCTCTATATGGCATATACCCCTTGTACTCTTCTATATATATGGTCCTTTGAGCCTCATATCAATACACACAATATTCATAACAATATACACATACGTATATGTTTTTTTTAATTTTTTTAGCATACATGATGAACGTCTTAGTGTCAAGATTTTAGGAAAATGTCGTGTCACTGCGTCCGAATCATGTTGTGTACCATGTTTATTTACATATCCGTGCAACCTTGGGTTTTTCCAGTCGTACCAATAGGCCAAACCAGGTATAACAAGTTAACAACTACACGCATCGCTTGCAGGAAACAAAAATTCATAAATCTGTAATAACTAAATTATTTTACGAATAAGATAAACATTACAAAACAGGATGTAAAGCAGATAGCTGAAATACATAAAGCAGGAGATGTTGATAGCCAACACAAGGCTACATGAACTATATTAATTGAAACAACACAAACCAACAAGTGCTATTAAGTGTGCATACCACTCATAATCATTTTTGTCACCATCCACGTTAAGCAAATCATGGCTTTCTCCTTGTGCTGGGATGTTGATGCCAAGCTTGACATTTGGAAAATAGCTCAATTTTGCTGATAAAAAGGGATCAAAATTTAAAAAAATAAGTAACAGTAAGTAGCAATAGCACCTCAATTTTAACACTAGGTGGTAGGATATCACAAAAATAAAAGGAAACTAAAGGACTGTATATAAAGGAGAAGGATATTTATGAGCGTTACAGATTGATTCATCAAAATCCTCCGACGGATCCAGTAAGAAGTTATCTCTCTCAATTTTCTGCATATTAGCGAACAAAGTGAGTTCATCGTCCTTTGGTTTAGCAGGCAGTGCATTCCCAAAACTGTTAACACTCTTGTGAAGAGTCTCCCTTGAAGAAGATCTCCTCGGTGAGGGCGACGGTGGCATCTTTATGGCCTCTTAATCTCTCCAAGTGCAGCTATGCTCCTTTCTGAGACATCAGACAGAAATCATAATCCATCCAAAATAGTTTAACAAGCGGATCATATATCATGATCTGCAATATATGACAGTGTTATTAAGCAATTAGCCAACTAAGCAAACAAAAAATGCACCAAAATAAAAAGGAAAAACTTATGGTAAATATGAAAGCTAAGAAAAAATTGATAGCAAAGACAAGTAATGGGCTAAGAAAAAAAGAAATAGAGAACACATCGATTTCATCATGAATTTACCAAAATAACCAATAAATCACACTGCCCAATGAAATTATCCACTCCATTAAACCAACAAAGCTATTATACTGAATACTGAATACTTTCATAGAAAGTGATCAAACAGAATGAGCCAACTAAAAAGGTACCGAAAAGCACCCAAAAAGTTGAAGCTACCGTTGTTTCTCCCACTCCAGTACCCAAACTGCCCAATTCGTCACATCTCCGGACGAAATCATCCACCCAACTAAGACAGATGAGCTCATCTAAAATAAACTGGATAGGAAGACAAAGAACCGGAACAGCACTAGAAAATTTTCCACCCAACTTTGCTATTCTACAATCCACAACATAACTTATTGCATGTAAATAATCAACAAACGATTAATCCTACACAACCAGACAAAGCATCTCAAACGAAAACACTTCAGATAAGTCGTAAAAAAGCATGCATCGATCAATCTAGTTACTTCTTGGTCAAAGCAACATACGGACAGCACATAAAATTCAACGCTGCAGCATATCAAAATTCCAAATTTACTCTTTGTTCCTACATTTAACATTTCATGGCTCGCACCTATGCTGTAACGCATTAGAGCGAAATTATTAAACGAATTGGAGGAAACAAAGTGACACAAGCAAGATTTGGTCAAATTCAGACTAACGGTGAATCAAACAGCAAAATTTAAACTAATATTCAACCCTTCACCACTCCATCAGCCGAAACATAAAATTGCTTCAGCCATAACACAAAACATAGCTCCCACATTAAAAATTGTCCAGGAAGAGCAGAACTAAACAAAAAAAAACAAGGAGTAGAACAAGAAAAGGCACACGAGAGATCGATGCCAAACTGAGGTGAAAAAAAATCCAAAATGAATCCAAAGACCAAAAACCACACAAAACGAAAGCTCAATTCTACTACCTTCCGCGAAAGAACACCAACAACCAGGTCCAAACTACACAGACGAGTAGTTGCCGGAGTCGTTGTCTCATCCAGTAACCACAAACTCCAGCGAATTGAGCTCAAGAACCACGGCAGCAAGAATTATGGGGAAATATTGGTTCAATCTTTGCTGCAATTCACAGCTAAAACCACCGAATTGGACTCCAGACGCTAGTACAATCAACGGAAACCAACCAGAAAAATCATCAAAAGGCAGCAAAGTTCGGATAAATCTTACTCCCGGGTCCCCGCATTCCACCACCCAAGTCCCAACCCACAAAACCACATCCGCCCCCACACACAAAACCAAAATCAAGAACCAAATCACCAACGCCATCGCAACCCGAAGATTCCAAACCCCAACAAAACAAAATGCAGCAGTTCAAATCGCCACTCCACCCACCCACATTCCACCACCCGCGGCACGAATCGGCACGCCCATTCCGCCCAGAACCCACCAAACTCACCAGCGTGGCCGGTCCCCGATCTCCCCAGCCGCGGACGCGAGCCCCGAGGCAGATCCGGCGCAGCCCGAGCGGCTCCCACCGCAAGGGAATGGGAAATTCTAGGGTTTCGCCGCCTCCTCCCGCCACCGCGCGCTCCTCCAGCTGTTCCTCTCCCTCTCGACTCTGGCTTTCTCTTGGGTTCGTTGTGTTGTGCTGCGCTGTGTTGCTGCGGGTAGAAGCAAGCTTTGCTTCGGTTGCTGTCTGCGTCGTGCGCTCGCAGGAGGGTTGGACTGGAGAAGAAATGGTTTTCTTTTTCTTTTCTGGTTTTTTAGGCTACTGATTAATTTTTTTCTGTTAAAGAAAAGAAAAGGTGGACTAGTTGAGGATTAGGATGGTGAGATAAGGTTAGGGCAGATTACGGTTTTGCCCCTCGAAAGGATTGGGTATTGGCCTGCTAACTAGAGGTTTAGCTTTTGATTATGGGTTTTTTTTCATCGGCTTATAATTTTTAGCTGAAATTTTTGAATTTTAACTGTTTACAATAGAGATTACGGAGAGAGAGATACACACTTGCGATTTTGGATGGTACAGATGTTGAGCTTTTAACGTGTACTATAATTAATTTGTAAACTCCATCTAAAAAAATATTTCGTTTGAAAGTTACGTACTGTAGCAAAAGCTAAAAGCCGTTTTGAGAACTTGAAAAGAACAGGCCCTATTATCTTTCTTAATTTTATTTTTTGGTTTTTTATATATTTTTTTTATTTTTTACATTGTTCATAACGATATAATTTTTTTATTTATTTTATTTTTAAAAATTTAATTACACTAAAAAACTAACATCAGCTACAATAAAAAAACATTCTAATGCGAAAATAAGCCATAAACTCAAGCTTAAAAGCCTAAATAAGCACCACCATAAATAGTTTCAAGTAAGATAAAAACTGATGTGGAAGGATAATTAAGTAGTAGAGAGTAAAGATGTTTCTCATGTAAGATACAACCTATTTGAGAAAACTAAAGAAGTTAGATGTAAACTTATCAATTCCATTCCGGTATTGGTCAGAATGTACCGTACCACCACCCAAAACAGCATGCAGCAGGTTCTATCTGTATCGACCTCGATTTCGACTAATTTTGGCCATTCCAGGTAATTCCGACCGTTCCGGTGGAATTAAGCTTACTATCGATTTCGGACCGACCAACAATCAAGTAATATCTCATCCTAGTCCATCTCAAAGTCAAGAAATCAAGAGGAAAATAATTGGATCTAAGAAATAAAACAAGAAATTAAGAGCTAAACTGGAATGTTACATCAGAACGGTATGCCGGAATGGGTCAGTACCGAAACATTTCATTCCAAGATCTAAACTGGAATGACCTCCGAAATGGAATTGATGGTCTCGTTCTTTTCAACTTGTGCTTATGATTTATACCGTCCCTCCAAATAAATAAACTGGACGACTTCTTTGTTACCATTTTGAAGCAACTTATCGTGACTCTCTTTTTGAAGTGGCTTATCGGCATTCGATTTATTCATATAAACATTGACACTATGATAAAAAACCATCAACTATAGCCATCAACCACAGTTAAAAAGAACATACTTGATAACTATGGTTAGAAGATGAGGATTGGGAAGGACACAGAGGAGGTAAGGTAGTTAGGAAAAAATTAATTAAATGGGGTAGTTGATGATTTGGGAAGGTTGTATCTAGAGCTATTTCTGTGATATGGTATACTTTGATACAACTTATAGATTCAGTGTACTAGGAATGCCATAAGAGAAAAGGGAATTTTGTAGCAACTTTGAGATTGGGGTTTTCCTTTCACAATACTTGTAAAGATCATGTAATCTAGACAGGCTCTAAGCAGTGGGCAGCTTTGCCATCAACTACGAAAATTTATTTGAGAAAAATAAGACAAACGATCTTTTTTGTGGTATGTTTGGACTAAAAGGTTTTTATTAAAAGAAAACTTTGGTATTTAGTTCATCCATACAAGCCAGAGAGTGTGAGTTTAATCCATACAAGCCAGAGAGTGTGAGTTTACTCCCACCTTATGGTTTATAAATTTCAAATATGTGTAAATATTGCTTAGACCCTAGTTGCCGAAATTGTTTTAAATTTCTTTTTTTTTCCACCACCTCAATCTCAGTGTTATTTCTCGCTTCAAAATATCGTATTAGTAGACAAACTGCACGTCATGTCAGCCAAGGACGTGACGTGGTTGTGCCATTTGAGTAGTTTAGTTCATTTAACTATTATATCATTTAAAACGGTTTAAAATTAATTTTTATTTTTTCTATTATTCAGTAATTTTATTTTTTTTTTGTTTTTAGAATTTTTGGGTTTTTTGCTTTTTCTTTTTTTTCATATTTCTTTACATTGTCTGTGATAGACTAATATGTTATTCTATATTTAATTTTTTAAATTTAATTATATCAAATAAGCTAACTCAGATACAGTAAGAAAAATAAACTAGTTATAGTAAAAAAGATATAAACTAATACTAAACCGAACGCTACCTACGCCAACTGAACTAATTCTGTTAGTTACCTAACATAATGACTACATTGACTGATCAAGTCAAGCTCAAGAGTCAAAACCTAGAAGGTAATAATTTTCAGGTTTCCTTGAAATATAAGTGATACATCAGTGCAAATTTAAGGATATATCATGCACGTATCGTATAATAAGCTAGCAGTTAGACTACCACGTATACAAAAAAATACGTACGTAAGGAAAGCGAAAGGTCTGAAAAGGCAACCACTACCACCTGAACAGAAAGTTCCAAAACAGTTTTGTCACATAGGTTGTTCATACTGTCTTTTGACTTTAACTTATAAATAATAATAATTTGAAAAAAGATTGCAGAGAAAGACACTCACGTGCGATTTTAGTCGATATAAATAAAGTTACTACAGTGTATGCTATAATCGACTAGTAGACCCGTCTTAAAAAGACACTCCGTTTAAAGGCTAGATAATGTAGAAAAGCACTTAATATAGAAAAACAGTTTTTAGAAATCAATACGAATAGAGTCATAGTCACCTTCAGCACTAGTTTAATTTTTTTAGGAGGGTGGTTTAATTTTTTCAGACTAAACCTTGAATTAATTAACTGCCCATTGTTTGTAACAAGACCAATTAAGAACCTATACTATTACTAGTCTCCTAGCATGATATTAGCATCTAATGCATTTTGGCAGTTGGCTTAGTAAGCAGCACACTACCAACCAGTAGCTAATTAATTTGCTTGCTTGTCTTGCTTCCTTCGGTATAGCGACGTCCCTGGCTGCTCCCAATCCTGTGGGGCATGCTGTTATGTTGTACAAAGTAGGATACAGGCTAGTCCATGCTGTCTAATTGCGGCAAGAATATTTTGTCTCGACTTGGGCCTTCCTCCTCTTTTCTCACAGATATGCTACCGGTTTAACTAGCACTCTAGCAGCATAAGCGCGGCCACACTAACTACCATATGGATTAAAGTAAAAGAAATGAAAATTCATAAGAAGAGTTTATCTGAAAAAAGCGAGGACCCAACGTACTTCTAGAGAAAGCAAAGAGGTTTTTCGCATAAAATTAAGGATCCATACATAATTTCTTAAAAACTACGAGATACAATCCAGCAAAAAAAGGGATTTCATGAAAATATAGAGGATCTATACATAATTTCAAAGAAGTGAGGGCGTGTTAAAAAAATTGACATGCCAGGGGTCTTTGGAAAGAACGAAGGCTCTGTACGCGATTTCGCAAAAGATGGTGGGTTTTTTGTAAAAAAATCTGACGTGACGGCTTCCTAGAGCGCTTCCCCTTGGGTGTAATATTGGGTGTAACTAGCCACATAGGCACGGCGTTCCACCGCGCCAGCCACCATGTGAACCGAAATAAAAGAGGCGAAAATTTGCAGCAAAAGGAAAGCGTAGGGGTTTTCCCGAAAAAAAATATAGGACTTTTCGTAATAAAAAAAGAAAAGAGGGTTTTTTTCTAAAAAATAAAGACCTTTTTTGAAAGACCCGGGGGCCTGTATGCAATTTCAGAAACCGCGGGTCGCTATCAACGAAAAAAGTGTGCAGGGGTTTTTTCGCAAAAATTCAAAGGTCTTTTTGCAAAAACTGAGGACCTATCCGTAATTTTCAAACTTTTCAGAGGCTTCTTGAGGGCCCGACACATGGTCATGCTCTGGGGCGGAACCCCCTGGAAATAATAGAGGTATGATATAGGTGGTATTCCATACGGCATTTTTTTCACCGGTGTACTTGTACTCCTGTCAAAGAAAAATAAAAAAAACACTAGCAGAGCACCTTTTTTTTTGAGAAAAAGGTTAATTGTCCCAACATTAAGGCAACATTGAAAAGATTTTACAGACCCTGGCAGTCACGCAATTCTCTCTCTGAAAAAAATTATCCGAACATTTAATATAGAAGATACTACAACTAGACAGCATTAAAAAGATTTTAAAAACCTTTGACAATCATGCACTTCTATCTCTTCACTAGGACACCAGCAGGCCACTGCTATCTCCCACAAGGCTACTGCAACCGGTACAATTTTGCCTTTTTTTCCTTAGACTTTGGCTGTAAATATACTATACTAACTATTAGCTTTTTCTAAAAAATGAAAAAAAAATTGAAATACACTGTTATATCTTTTGGGACAATATAAAGGAATAAGGAGAAGAAGAAAACCCCAAAAAAACCAAAATTAAAAAGTTTAGATGTTAAAACCGTTTGAAACAAAACCTTAAACTCGTTATTGCCCACCGCTGACCATGGAAATTTAGCTAAAAGCCTGCATGTCGCATAAATATGTAATAAGATTGGACAAGAAAAGCAACCTATATTACTCAACAAATTAAACCGTAACTCTATACCATATGCATAACTTTTCACAAATAGTCATTATCAGCTTACAGTGCAACACTGTCTGTAACTATTATAGTGTGGTACTATAGCGATATCTAAATAGTACCTACATGTTCTATCTTTGTATAAGGGATAACATTGCATCGCTATCATTAAACAAAAAATAAACAATGTTTCTAACGTCTCTCTTAACTAAGGGGGTGTTCGTTTTAGCGATGACTTCTGGGTTTTGGCTGAAATTTCATCAGAATCGGTTTTTTATCAGAGTGATTTGACTTTTTAGGCATAATTAAATTTAAAAAATGTAAAAATAGAAAAAAATGTTAACCTATCACGGATAATACAAAGGAACACGAAAAAAAAGAAAAATACAAAAAAATCTAAAAAATCTAAAAAATCTAAAAAAATTAAAAAAAACAAATTACTAAATAGTAAAAAAAACTCAAACCACCGGGGCCGACTCGAAGCCTTATCGAGTGCATACCCGTCGAGAGCCGAAAACCCATGAACACCGACCCGTCGCTTTCAATTCTCACTTTACCGGTTAGCCTGCTCCCACATTCGTTGCGTGCCATGGGCACAGCACGCATGGGTAGAAAAGTCCAAGCAACGGCGTATTAACGGTCGTTTACCGGGCTGTAGCAGCCTGCGATCTCCGCAGCAATCGCTACTTGTTGACCGGGATAGTTTTTGGCTGAGGGCTCGGTTGGCATCGCGGTGCCTTTTGGAAAGAAGCGTTTTGTTTCGTCGCTTCTGCAGATTAGCTACTTGAAACCTTCTTTTTTTTTCCAGCTATGATAAGAAATTTTTTTTGAAACCTTCTTTTTTTTCCAGCTATGACAAGATATTTTTTTTACTAGAGGTGGTGAAGGTTCACACAACTTGATAGATTCCGTGGCGTAGGGCATCACAGCAAAGAGGTCGCTTGGTTGGGTTAAAGTTTAGTGGTTTATGACTGAAATTATATTGTAACTGACAGTGGTTTATTTGACGTAATTAATATAAAAAATCTAAAAAACAGGTCAGCCCATCACGTATAATACAAACGACTACGAAAAAAAGAACAGGTAAAAAGCTCAAAAAAATATTAAAAAGTCAGAAAAGATAAAAATTATAAATAGTAAAAAAATAAGTTATAAGTCTAAATCCGAATGAGCGAGACCAAAATATGATGCTACAGAGCGTCCAATAACCTATAACTTCTAAGGATGCAGTGATTTCTAGTCCCTATTGAATGCCCTAATATATATCTCTTAAGCGTCAATTATGCGATTAGACGGATCAAATTGCTTGCTACAGCCGCAAGGCCTCGCATCATGATATTAGCAAAGGAAACTCCGAAACGAGATAATTTGTCTTAATCAATCGCTAGCTCTCCAACCCAAAGAACGTGTTTTTCACTTCATTTGGACCAGAATTACCTGGAATTGGACTATATAGAAATTCATGCATGATTAGTTGCTTATGAGATAACTATGCGTCATATTATATATAGTTTCTCTCACACACACCTAGACAGATATTGACCGTTTGGTTTGGGTTTCGGTTATACAACGGTAAAGGTAACCTGGCGACTTCTGGTTTAGGTGCACAAGATAGGGACCTAAAAACGAAATACTTGACTAGCAAGTACATGGTCATGTTCGTTTCACCAAACATATATCCTTTTCGGTGTTTCCTCTCTTTCGAATTTGCGTGTCTTCCAAGTATGTAATCGTTCATCACAAGATAACTTTGTGCATTTTTCTTCATAACTTTGTGCATTTTTCTTCATTGTTGTTTTTAAGGTAGCGCTCAGTTTAATATTAACTTATAGTTTTTTACTACAGTTGATTTATTTTTTTACTGTAGCTGAGTTGATTTATTTGGTATAATTAAATTTAAAAATAGAAAAAATATCTTAGCCTATCACGGATAATACAAAAGAATACAAGAAAAAAAGAAAAGGTAAAAAAGCCTAAAATTTTTTTAAAATAAAACTAGAAAAGGTGAAATTACTGAATAATGAAAAAAAATAGAAGTCAAGAGCAGAAAACTAATTTTAATCCATTTTGAATGGTACCTTAAGATTTTTGAACCGGGATTGTTGCTTTTAAGATGATCGACCGGGTAAACTCCATGGATCACATCATCACATGAAACCAAAGTTGCATCTCGCATGACATGTATACCTTCTGGAGTATTCCAAGGCAAGATTTAGCATGGTTTTTTAGGCACAATTAAGGAGTGCTTCCTATGAGCACATACCTAACAGACGTAACAACAAACAAAAGTTTTCTTTTTGAAACGGAACAACAAAAAAGTTATCAAGATGTAATAAAATATGAGCAAACTTCTTCACGAGAACCTTAAGAGAACTAACTGAACTTGCCAGCTTTCAAAAATTCTCAAATTATCTGTGCATGTACGGGGAGGGAGCGTTATACGATCCTGCAAAGTTTGGTGACCATACTCTATTGTATTTGAGAGGGGAGAGAGAGAGAGAGAGAGAGAGAGAGAGAGAGAGAGAGAGAGAGAGAGAGAAGTTGAGGTCTGCGCAACGATTAGTTACCTAGCTAGAGCCAATTCTTTCTATAGCTCTAGGATCATGCACAAGTTATAAGTTGAACCAGCTTAGCGACCGTTATATATTGATTTTTACTGATAGTTTTTTTGTTTTAATGATAAATAATAATAGTTTATAGAGAGAGATACTTATGTGTAATTTTAACTGATATAAATGAAGTCACTACACCACTTAAAAAGATACCTTGTTTGAAAACTAAGTACTATAAAAAAATATTATTATATAAAAGTAATTTTTAGAAGTCAATGCAAATATAGCCTTAGTTGTTTGGCCAAACTCATCGTTCCTAATACCAAAGTTGAAGTTTGAGCTGTCAAACGAAACGAGGATAGCTTCACACTTTCTTATTTCTCTACAAAATTAAAGATTAATTTTCTTTCAAATTTTCTTTTACTTTTTTTTACTTTGAAGGCCGTAATGTAGATCCGCTAATAGGTACGGTTAGTTCTATCTATAACTTAACCAATTAGAACAATGTTTGAGACTTCGGTCGCGTTCATATTAATTTTTAAATACTGTTTTTCTATGGTACCTAACTTTCAAATGAAATATCTTTTTAACGTGATGTCTATTAGTTGATTATAATACACACTATATCAATTTAATTATATTAGCCAAAATTACACGCTAGTTTTTCTCTCCGCACGGCTCTCTCCAAACTGTTATTATTTATAAACTAAAGCCAAAAACTATCAGCAAAAGTCAATATAAATATCTTGTATCTTCTACTTTTGTATGCTTAATTATTGGCAACGAGGCCACAACTTTAACACTTTCAACAATTAAACACAAAGCCATGTGCTTAATCATTGAAGAGCTCTAAAAGATCCCATAATTAATCAGCCACCTAATTCGCCGAAACGGCTACTCTGGTTAGTTCTTTCTATAACTGGGGAACCGGGGAACCGAGTCTGTGTCGGTTCTGTGTAGCTGGGTGGGTGGCGTTGCCTTCGTGCACGCCACCAGCCTGTGTTCGAATCCAGGTGTATTTCCGGATACTGTATATATAAATAGTATGTTCTTTGAGTATATGATATTGTTTATATAAATAGTATCTTCTCTAAGTACATGTGGATATGCGTGGGTAAGAGTGTGTGTGATGTCACATGTGAGCGTGAGTTCGTTTTTGTTGTAATAAAATAAATTAGAGGGTGATCGTTTTAGCGATGACTTCTGGGTTTTGGCTGAAATTTCACTGTAGCTGGCTTTTTTTACTGTAGCTGATTTAGCTTTTTGGGTATAATTAAATTTAAAAAAAATGTAAAAATAGAAAAAATATGTTAGCCCATTACGGACAATACAAAGGAACACGGGAAAAAAGAAAAATGCAAAAAAAGGTTAAAAAATCTAAAAAAATTCAGAAAAAGATAAATTACTGAATAGTGAAAAAAAAATCTGAAGTTAGAAGCTGAAACTGAAAAAAGCTGAAACGAGCGGGACCTTAAAATATGTGATACCACGTGTGAGCATAAGTACATTCATGTTGCAATAAAAAAATTAAAAAAAAGTTCTATCACTCCAGGACCAGATAAACAGTAGGTCAGTAGCGCATGCTTAATCAAGGACAATGTTTGTAATTACTATAAACACCGTGGGCAATGATCTAGCCCCGTATATAAATGCTAGGGGAAGAAAGAGACGTTGAAGAAGCAGCATCTTCTTCGCATGGAGAACAAAAAGCACTATCATTTAACTAATCGTGCGCTCACTCAACAGCAACCGTCCACCTTAAAAGGCGTAAAAAACTTATACCTTCCCCTCGATTGGCTTCTGCGAGATCCCACGCATGCAAAACGCCAGCTAGCTAGTTAGCATCTAACGCCTGCGCAACAGACATGCGTTGACCGTATGATTGGGCTGCTTAACCCTTGTCCTCTTTTCATTTCTTTCCCACGTTACTTATTTAAGTGTTTATGATAGCCAAATGTAGTTGTAGCACAACTCATAACAATCCTGTTAATGACTTGAGTAAAAACTATATAATATAGGTTCAAATTAATTACCCCTTATGCCTTTCGTAATAGTTGTAGCATGCTATTAAATGGGGTATGTATTGTTTCCTGCTCATTTGGACTTAAACTTCTAGTTTCTGGTTTATTTTTTACTATTTATAATTTTCATCTTTTCTGATTTTTGGTATTTTAAAGCTTTTTATTGGTTCTTTTTCGTATTCGTTTGTATTATACGTCATGGGCTAACCTATTTTTTTCTATTTTTAGATTTTTAAAAATTAATTATGCCAAATAAGCCACCGCTACCTGATTGCAATTTCACCAACTACAATATAATTTCAGTCTAAACCATCAAATTTCACTCAACCGAAGCGGCCTTAATATCGTACCATTATCTATTTCTTAGAATTGGTGTTTACTTTATCTATGTGTATAGTGGTTTTGAACTAATTAATATTACTCAAACAAATGGAGTATAATGGCAACAAGTTGTAGCTCCCATGTCCAACAAATGGAGTGGCAAATTAACTCAAACCCAACTTACTTCCTTCAAGACAGACGACCAATTCTTTCATAAAAAGAACCAGGCTCATATATATATATATATATATATATATATATATATATATATATATATATATATATATATATATATATATATATATATATATATATATATATATATATAAAATCTAGGTCTTCTATGACAATTGTTGTTGTATTTTTATACATTAATTTCATGTACATTTATGACAACTGTGTACTTCTTCCAGTCACAAAAGGAAGTTATTACAATCAAACATTATAAACTTTCAATATCTTTTTGAATATTTAGATTAGACATGAAAATTATACGTGCCAATTTGTGTCGAAAAGTACCTATTGGGCACTTTGGTAATTTTCCTAATTTTTTTATTAAAAAAAATAAGAAAAAGGGAACTTGGGTCCACATGTAAGAGGAGGAAGCGGAAGGGATAAGGCTCTCGAGCCTTGACCTCGTCGCGCAAAAGGGGATCCGGTTGATCCCCTTTCTCGCCTTCCTCTGGCCTACCTCGCGGAAGATGCGGTGATCGTTCAGCCGCTTCAGCTCCTCTCGATCTCCTCGCCTCCTGGGCGCATGAGGCGCTCGGGCCGTTCGATGACGTTGTTTCTTCCTTCCTAATCCCTGCTGCCTTTTCCCCTTTTAAATCTAGATGAGCAAGCTCTCTCTCATGAGCAGAGAAAAAAAATCAGGAGAGTACACCAGTGGATCCAGAGACTTGCAGTGGCGATTTGTTTTGCTGTTGATTTGGAGGCTGCTGTCCTTGTGTGTTTTGTGTGCTCTTGTGTGCAGCTTGCAACTGGCTTCTGGTTTCCAAGGCATGGTATCTGATTGTGTGACTTGTGTGCGTGATAAGTTCATACTCTGTTGGCTTTGTGCGGCATTACTAGCATCTCCGCTTCAGGATTTGGTGTATTCCAAATCACCGGAGTTGGGTATTGTATATCTGGAACCTCGTCAGTACCATAGCTTACGGCGGCGATTGGTTTGCTAGGACATTGTCTTTGTAACGTGCCTTGCCCTGACAGCCTTCTTGGTGGCTTAGATTGCTATCACTATAGTGAGTTTTCCTTGTATTTTCTAATTTATATCGTGCTTAAAGTATGCTGTGCTAGTGATATATATGCTTGTTCATCTTTGAATTTCCAAGATCACTAGTGCTGGGGAACTTTTCCATAATTTACTGTGGGCTGTGTAATTACTCTATGATGAGATTGGTCATAGTGATATTTGTGTGACAATTTAGGGATATATGGCAGTGAGTTGACTAATTGTCCATTCAAATAAGATTGTTTACCTTGTGATTATTTATGTTCCTCACTGTAGAATAGTTCACTTGATGGTAATATTAGTTTTATCAGTAATTTACTTGGTCAAATAATTTGTTCACTGTTGTTAGATTTTGGTAAATGATTGTAGAGCTCAAAGCCTCACTTATTTCTTAGCAACTGTCACATATAATACTGATTAAGATTAGACCATTAGTGGTAAGGAGGCCACGCTAACTACGTGTGCAACCTGACACTTGAGAGTAAGCACCTAAACACAAATCAACGCATTATGCATGCAAGATTTTGAGGCTCACATGTTCACTTTGTTATGTATGTTTTACTGTTCGTACGACTAGAGTAGTTCTTCAGTGTTCATATACTTGTATTTGATTCTCTTGTCATAAAATAACTTTAGAATGGGCCCATAAATAAGGCTCATTTTTCTTAATTCCAAAGTATGCAAGGTTTAGTACCATATTGCTAAGGTAAAGTGTGGGAGATCAATTTATAAGATGGAGTCCATGCCACTACTTGAATTACGGAAGTGGATGGCATGAGGATGGCTTTAGCTAAACACACACACGCACGCGCACCCGTATTCGCGTATTTTCTTGTGTTCGTACGACTTTGATACTACATTTTTCTTGCGTATATTCCGAAGTATTATGAGTAGCCTACTTTTAGTAGTTAGCTTTGCATCACTAGTATATTATATTTATCTCCGAGTAAAACTTGGAATTAAAATATTGCCTATATTTTCAACAATCCAGAAACCTTATTGTGAAATTTGTTGCAATACAGAAATAGTTAGCGCTTCTGATGTGATGAAACCTGAGAGGTTTTGTGGTCAGAATTTTCGTAGATGACAGACTAGAGTCAAGTTTTGGCTTATGTCTTTGGAGCTGTGGTGAGTTGTCCACCCGTAATATCCATTTATGATTGAACAGTATATGCAATTTGATAGTACAAACAACAATGCTCTTGGGGTCATTCTGACTGTTCTGGCAGATCAGCTCTACGATGTGTATATGGACTACAAGTCCGCCACAGAGTTGTGGGATGCACTAGAACACAAATATGCAGAGGATCTTATTGCTGCCCTCGATGTAGAAGAAAAAGCATGAGCAAAGAATGCACCAAGTACCTCTGGCCAGAACAATGCAAACCTCATTTTGAGAAAGACTGTAGAAAAGAAGTACAAATCCAACAAACCGAACAAGATAACTAGCTTTAAGAAGAATTAAACTAAGAAAAAGGATTTGAAAGACATCACATGCTTTGTGTGCGGAAAAGATGGTCATATGGTGAAGGACTATCGTTTTCGCAAAATCGGAGATGGTGAATAGCCAAAAAAGAAGACTGTCAACGTGATCATAGGTAAGGCCTCGATTTCAGGAGGTATGGTAATCCATCTGTTGTTTTTTTAGCACGTCAATCCACTGGTTGGTGGGTGGATACTGGTACTAATATTCACATATGTTCTGATATTTCCTTGTTTTCTTCTTACTAGGCAACAGGGGCTTCCTCCGTCCTAATGGAAAACGGCTCGCATGCTTCTGTTCTTGGTGTTGGCACGGTGGATCTGAAGCTTACTTCAAAGAAGATTGTCCACTTGAAGAATATGCAGCATGCTTCTATAATAAACAAGAACATCATTAGTGGTTCTCTCCTTTGTAGGGATGGTTATAAGCTAGTTTTTGAGTCAAATAAAGTTGTATTGTCTAAGTTCGAAAACTTTGTTGGTAAAGACTATGAAAGCGGAGACTTGTTCCGCCTAAGTACTTTAGAGTCTTATTATAATCTGAATATTGCAACAGGTTTAAATAAATGTGAGGCAAATATTTGGCATTATCGTTTCTAACATATTGGTTTTGATAGTATTGCTAGAATGTTCAAAATAGATTTAATTCCAAAATGTGAAATTGTCAAAGGATCAAGTGCCAGTCATGTGTGCAAGCAAAACAGCATCGAAAACCCTTTAAAGGATTAAATGAAGAAAAGAACTTGGCACCGTTAGATCTTGTTCATCCAGATTTGTGTGAAATGAATGGATTATTGACAAAATGAGGCAAAAGATATTTTTTTAACTTTCATTGACGATGCAACACGCTACTGCTATGTGTATTTGCTAAAAACTAAGGATGAAACTTTAAACTAATTTAAAACTTATAAGGCCGAGGTTGAGAACCAATTAGAAAATAAAATAAAAAGATTGAGATCTGATCATGGAGGAGAGTACGTCTCTCATGAATTCTCGTAATTTTTTTTCTGAGTATGGAATAATCCATGAATTAACACCACCATATTCACCCCAATCAAATGGGGTAGTTGAGAGGAAAAACTGGACACTAACGAACTTGATCAATGCCATGTTAGAGAGTTCCGGTATGCCTAAGGCATGATGGGGGGAAGCTATATTGACCTCAACTTTCGTCCTAAATAAAGTAATCACTAAAAAGATTGATATTACTCCATATGAGGGATGAAAGGGGAGAAAACATAATGTAAATTTTCTGCGAACTAGGGGGTGTTTGGCAAAAGTCAATATACCATTGCAGAAAAAGAAAAAAATTTGGACTAAAAACAGTCCATTGTATTTTTTTATATGCTCAAAATAGCATAGCCTATAAATTTTTAGTAGTTAAATCAGAAACTCCTGAGATTATTGCTAACACAATAATAGAGTCTATATATACATTATTTTTTGAGAATATCTTTCATATGAGAACAGTAGGTAGTACTTCAACATGAACTGAGAATGTTCAAATTGATAATATCGAAAATGAGAATGATCAAACTTCTGAAATTTTCACTATTTTTGAACCAATTTATGATATCACTAAGAAGTACAACAATCTAGTCGCAGAAGCTCCTTGAAGGAGCAAGAAACAAAAGGTTGAGAAAACTTTTGGTGATGACTTTATTGTATACCTCATGGATGATGTGCCAAGGACTCTTTCGAAAGCTTATGCATCTTCTGATGCTGAGTATTGGAAAGAGCCAGTCCGTAGCGAGATAGACCCTATCATGGCTAATGAGACTTAGGAGATCACCGATCTTCTTATTGGGTGCAAACCTGTAGGATGTAAGTAGGTCTTTAAAATGAAACTGAGGCCCGATGGAACTATTGAGAAGTACAAAGCAAGACTTGTAGCCAAGAGTTACACCCAGAAAGAGGGAGAAGATTTCTTTGATACCTATTCTCCTGTCGCCAGATTAACCACCATCAGAGTGCTCCTTACGTTAGCATCTTCCTATGGTCTGCATGTTCATCAAATGGACGTAAAGACAGCTTTCTTTAATGGAGAGTTAGAGGAACAAATCTATATGGATCAACCAAATGGTTTTTGATTTCTGCACAGGAAAATATGGTATACAAATTATTAAAATTCTTGTATGGTTTAAAGCAAGCACCTAAATAATGGCACGAAAAATTTGATAAGACTTTGACAACCGCTAGTTTTATTGTGAATGAAGCTGATAAATATGTATATTACCTTTATGGTGGGGGTCAAGGAGTGATCTTGTGTCTGTATGTAGATGACATACTTATATTTGGAACAAACACTACCGTAATTGACGAGGTCAAATCTTTCCTATCCCGATGTTTTGATATGAAAGACTTGGGAGAGGCAGATGTCATTCTAAATATTAAATTGATAAAGAATGAGGATATGATCACTTTGAATCAATTCCATTATGCTGAAAATTTTTTTGAGCCAGTTCGGCTTTGAAAATTGTAAAGTTTCTCCAACACCCTATGATGTGAGCATTAAGTTTTGAAAGAACTAGGGGTTAAGACAAGATCAATTAAGATATTAACAAATTATTAGGTCATTCATGTATTTAGCTGGTGCTACAAGACCAGATATTTCATTTGATGTGAGCAAATTAAATTGGTTTACTTCTAACTCAGGAGTTGATCACTGGGAGGCATTTGAAAGAGTGTTGCGCTACTTGAGAGGCACAACATCTTATGGAATTCATTACACTAGATACCCTTTTGTATTAGAGGGTACAGTGACTCCAATTGGACCTCTAATGCTGATGAGATCAAAGCTACAAGTAGTTATGTGTTTACTTTAGCTGGTGCTGCAGTTTCATGGAGGTCTTGTAAACAGACTATATTGACGAGGTCAACCATACAAGCAAAACTTGTAGCACTTGACACAACCGCTGTTGAGGCTAAATGGCTAAGAGAGTTTCTGATGGACTTGCCATTGGTTGAGAAACTAATACCAGCAATCCTAATGTATTGTGATAATCAAACTGTGTTGGCCAAAATTACTAGTACAAATGATAATATGAAGTCCTCTAGACATGTGAAGCGTAGGCTTAAATCTGTCAGAAAGTTGAGAAACTCCGGAGTGATAGCTGTGAACTATATTAACAGTGAGAAAAATCTGGGAGATCCTTTTACAAAGGGATTAGCACGGAAAGTGATTTCCGTTACTTCTATGGACATAGAAATGAGGTCTATTTAAGTTACATCACAATGGTAACCCATACCTTCTTGATTGAAGATCCCGTGACTTAGGTAATAGGAAAAATAAGTTGATATTGTAACAAGAGAATACATATTGATTGTACCCATGTCCTAATAAATAAACTAAAGGAAAGCGCGTAGGCTACGAAAGCAGAAAATAAAATTTTTCTACCGCGCACACCAGGACATCATGCTAAGGAAGGATCATGGATTGTTACCACTAGACGCGCAGCACAGCGGAAGAAGAGTTGGAAACCGATCCAACCACGCACGTCGAGGTAGTAGTGGAAGTAGCCGATCGTCCCGAACAGATCGTCTCCTCCACGCGATCAACCACACCACGAGCGGATCCAATCTGTAGGTTGTTGACGCCGATCAACACCGCAACGAGCAGCGCCTCCACCGTATCCACACGCCCGGTCGAACGCCGATCGCGAGTGTACTAGTACTCGTGGAGCGCTAAGGTTTGGCTCGGGAGGTGGCAGCTAGGGTTATGCTGGAGGTTAACAGGAGCGTGTCCCCTCAACTTCTCGCCTCCATATATATAGACATCCTCACTTGGGCCTTGCGGACCGAGGCCCAATAGGAGTCTATTCGGATCTCTATCCGAATTGAGCCCATATCCGAATCATATTTGAATTAGTGTTCCAATCCGTTAAGCGTGCGACCAGAGGTTCACGATACTTGGTCATGACCAAAACGCATTTCCGATCACCCCGTTAATAGCGCCTCTAGTAAGATATATTAACCCCAAAGTATACGTGAAGATCATATCGGTTGAACTCGTAATGTTCTCACGCATTTAATCCCTTTGCCTCACGATATAGATTGCGCTCAAGGCGAGACCTGTGTCATCCTCTTAATAGCTCAATCACTCTCTCGATTCCGTGATGGATTATATACTTGTGATTGACTCATCAATCACCTTGGCATGGCCATGCACTTTCATAATCCATTACATCAAGGGGCCCAGAGATATCTCTCCCATAAGGAGGGGCAAATTCTATCTTGATCATTCACATCCCACTATATATTTCATAGCAAACCCGAAGACTACTTTTATGACTACCCAGTTACGGAGTAGTGTTTAGTAGTCCCAAAATAAGCTACTACGAATGTTGAGAACCATGATGATCTCAAGTCTAAGGATTCTACATAAACACTACTTGAGACCAACTGATGACACATGAAATCTCTGTAGTGTCTCATGGCGGGTATATCCAACATATGTTCACTAACACATGTCCATATTATTGATTTGGTATAACCGTACCATGATCCATGAAACATAATCATCAATCAATACATATGTTGATCTTTGTCTTTGAATCATATTTGTTCCTCATATGATATATGATCAGGGATCATTTAGAAATAGCAACATTTTAGCATTAAGAGTCTCATGAATAAGTCACATACTCATTGATCAATAATGATAATGTCTATTTCAAGGAACAAAATAATATATCATAAACATAGTATGTGATATATACAACATCTCTATGTTGCCTCTAGGGCATATCACTAACATAAAGTACTCTCAACTGTATGGAAGGTTGGCATAAGGACTTATGTATTCTATTGTCCAAATGAGAAAAAGGTATTAGTCTGTAGAATACCTAGAAAGAATACACCTACTTGAGCTTAACTGTTTGGTCGCAGTTCACGAGAACGGAGCATTATCTAGAAAGTTCATGAGCAGATAAGGGAGCATGACCGTATAACGCTATGTTTAGGCGTGGTTCATTGGCAGCCTAGTACTAGTTGAGATTTCAAGTGAAATCTAATCATAAAAAGCTATGAATTCAAGGCATAGTCCATTCATTAGCTGTGAAAAGATAAATCTTATTATTTTAGGTGCAAGTTCAACCCATACGGGACTTACACTAAAAGACTGGTATATAAGCAGTACTTCAGCACAATATCTTTGATATCATTTTGCTTTCTGCTTTGAAATTGGTGGGGGTTGTTAGAATGGGCCTATAAATGAGGCCCATTTTCCTTAATTCTAAAGTATGCAAGGTTTAGTATCATATTGCTAAGACAAAGTGGGGGAGACCAATTTATAAGGTGGAGTCCATGCCACTCCTTGAATTATGGAAGTGGATGGCATGAGGATGGCTTTGGCTAAACACACACACGCGCACACGCGCGTGCGCGTATTCGCGTGAAAATCGCGTGACTAATGTCGTGACATGGCGCGCCACTTGGCAGACCATGTCACCTTGTTTTTGCTGCACCTTGTACTATCTCTCTCCTTTAACTGGTTATGAGACCGCTTAATTATCATTATTTGGTTTTGAATTTTATCAGTTACTAGTGAATAATTGATCAGTTACCAGTGAATTATTGATTAGTTACCAGTGAATAATTGAGCAGTTACCAGTGAATTATTTCAGTTCAATGAGGGCAGTTACTATATAGTAATTTGCACGTCTATAAAAGACCTGGAGACATCCAGACTTGATAGATTGAACTTTTCATTTTCCTTCTCCTACTGTCTTCTCCTCTTTGGTGATATTGTGCTGTGGTACTGTGCCGTCCGAACTTCGCCGGCCTTTCTTCCCGGCGTGCACATGGAAGGAGGGTGAGCGATATCTCTGAGCTATTGCTGCTGTGAAGACCTGCACAGGGGCGACAATAAGGTTTCTGGGCAGCGCATTTGCGCAACTGCTTCTACTCTACTTCATCTACATCCTGCACTGCATCAAGCCTATACTACATCACGCCTGCGCTGCCTCCTGTTCTTCATCAAACCCAACAGTAAGTCGTTTGTATGTTCGTACGACTTTGATACTACATTTTTCTTGTGTATATTTCGAAGTATTATGAGTAGCCTACTCTTAGTAGTTAGTTTTGCATCACTAGTATATTATATTTGTCTCCGAGTAAAATTTGGAATTAAAATATTACTTATATTTTCAACAGTAATAGGTGGAATTATACTTCGTTGCTCATGATTAAATCTAGGTTTAATCTAAAATACTTGTTAAAATTATTTAATTTTCAACAGTACTTTATTATAATTTTATTAGTTTTTATAGAAATACTACAATATAAATAAGCAATTAAAGTTGAATGCTTGAGACCGATGTCCTATTGATTTTCTTTTAGTTCTGAGTTTACCACATACATAACGGATGGGAAGGCACCTACAAGGCTACTAGCAGTAGCTAGCATTGAGACGACATTTCGAAGCAAAATTCCTATAAAAAGTTGGGAAACTAGGTAGCTGCTAGCTGGTTCACAGCGAGACAAGTACCATGTCCATTCACCGGTGTACACTTATTTGTAAAGGCAGGAATATAAGTATATAGCATTAAAATTCTCCACGTGGAGGTGCTTTCGTCACATTGGGCACTTTTTTCTCCTAACTATAAATCGTCGAGGTAAGGACAAAAGGAGGTTCGTTAATCAGCAGTACAATGTTGAAACTTAGAAACGAAAATATCCCTGGCGGCCGGCTAACTTTTGCCTTGTGATTTACTCTCTTCCCGTAGCGGCCTCCTCCTCCCATCCTTGTCTAGCTTTCGATGTGTGGATGGCGACTAATCGCTAGCTTAAAGGATTCATAAAGAGCTCAATCTAGCACCACCACAGAGCACCAGAGGGGAAAAAAGATAAATAATGTGGAAGATTACTCTCCGTTAAGTAGCGAGGCTTTCTTAAATATCCGTTTTTTTCAACTATGACTAATGGTTTATAACTGTGGATCATGATTTTTACTTCTAAAGCAAATGTTTATATGAATGAACCGAATGCTGATAAATTGTTTTGAAAATATTATCCCAGTAAGTTGTTTTAAAAAAAATAACAGAGAAATTATTTTATTTATTTATTTAAAAGAAACTATAAATTATAAACTAAAAGGAATAGGCCTAAAAGTGCTCCGAGTTTCAACCCCAAGCCTAACTAGCTAGGGGGCAGTTTGTGCTTTCTGTGATGCGCTGTGGAATTTAGATATCAACAAGAAATTTTGCCGTCTACAGTTCTATAACTCTTAAAAAAAAGATGCTTTAAGGGAATTATATATAAAAAATGCTTTTGAGAAAACGTTCAACGGATGGTGGATGCCGTGTGGGTAGCTAACCCGGGCAGTAAATCCACGCCCATATTTAGTGACCCTAAGAATTTTCTATAGTAAATAGTAAACTGTTATTTTCCCTCGTAAAATGGATGATCTGGGAAACTCGCAACGTTCCTCAGGATTGGGCCACGTGTGCACACCGGACAATTAAGTTCCATGACTGTCAAGTGAATTTTTGGGCCAGGTTCTCAGCAAGCAGAAGGCTAGGAGGAGTTCCATTTCGTTCTTTTTCTAGCAGCCCAAACCAAGCATCAAATAGCTTCTCGTGAGGAGGTTGCGGACAAAGTAGGCATTGTAAGCTACCGACATGCTCCACTGTTTTTTTTTTCGGTTTTTCATTTTACGGTTTTTGTCTTTGGTGTCTTTGGGAGCGAAAACAAACAGAATAACTTCTCTCAACGGTTTCTCGAAGTCACCTCTCTAGACGACTTTGTAAGCTTAAAATCATATGTGTCATCTGCGTTGATAACTTGATCGTCCTTTTAAAAAATATAGACAAAAATTATTGATTACAGTTAAAAACCATTGCTCATAATCTAAAAGAAGTCTATGGTATAATCTTGGGCCGAGCAAGGTGATTTTAAGCCCAGGCTTTGAATAGACGTGCCGGAATCTCAGACGGAATCGTACTGCAGAGGCTAGCAGCGCACGATCGATGCCACCGATGGGATGACACCAAGCACGGGCAAGGTAATAGGCTAGCACTTTCAAGTTCCAGAAGCGCACGATCGACGCCACCGATGGGACAACGAGCCCGCGGTGTCCCCTGTCGTTCCGCGGTGCTGTACCGCAGTGGCTGGCTGTCATGGCGGCGGTGCTCCTCCCTATGGCCGAAGGAACGGAGGGGGCAACCTGGACGATGACGACGACCACGGCACGTCTCTCCCCAACGACGCGCTCTCGGCCATCTTCGCCCCGCTTTTCTCAGGGGGGCGTGGCAGACATCATCCGGTGCGCGGCCACGTGCCCTGCCACAGGCTCTCCCCATGCCTGGCCATCTGGGTTCTTCCACCGGGACGATGCCGGGCTCACCGCCTGAAAGCAGAAGCGCGTCCCGACTGCCTCTGCTGCGCGGTTCCACGGCTTGCACCACTGCCACTGCTCCTTCATCGCGCTCGTCAATGTTGGAAATAATTCTACCGAATTTCTTTTAGAGTTGAAGTCCGAATCAGTTTAGAGATAAAAGTTCGGTTTCAGAGTCGAACTCAGTAGCCTAATCATAGCCGATGTGTAATTTTGTAACCTATGTATAAATAGTGAAGAAAACTAAAGAAAAGGTGCAGCGATTTGAACACCATAAAAGACTTGTGTTTATTCTATCACTCAAATGTCTTGTATTATCACCGCCAGATTCAAAGAGCAAAGGAAAACAATCGGAAACAAGATAGGATCGTTCGATCATCATCGGACGGATCCAATCAAGTGAAGACGTTCGGACTAGGGTGAATGGTATCCAAAGGTGCGTCGTCCATTCATCATTGGACTGTTCCAATCAACGTTAAGGTTTAGATCAGTCCGAACGGCGTGAAAAGCTGCACCATCCGATCATCATCGAACCGCTTCAGTAGCGAGAAAGCTCATATCATACTTCAAAAGCGTCCAATCTTTATAAAACTCAATCGAATGAATCAGATCAAGTGGAGACGTTCGAACCGCTCTTACGACCGTCCGATCTTTATAAAACATGATCGGATTAGTCCGATCGGTAAAATGAGAGGTTTCAAACCAGTCTAAAGAGTAACTTTATCCTTCTATAAAGGGATCGTTTTCGTTTGAAAGTTTCTTCAGTCGAGAGCGTGCGGGGTGGTGACGATGACGGCGTGCCCTCCTTCAAGTGGTGTGTGTGTTGTAGCTCGACGTGGCTTGGTTGAGATTGAACTGGCCAGAAGGCACTGTGGAGACAGTGCAGGGTGGAGCATTGGAGATGCTTTGTGCGCTAGGGCCGTGCCGTGAAATTTGGAGGCCCTGTACAAAGCTCTAAGTGAGGCCTAAACTAAAGTACCAAATATAGTCAAAATAATGTATGTATTGCAGAGCAAATGCGATATATCAAGAATAGTACCTTTTGAACTCTTGATTTGCATAATCTTTACTTGAATAACAGCAATAAGATTTACTTGAATAAGCACTAGCCTGTCCATTCATTGCTCTTTGTGAAATCAATGCCAACAATAAGATTCGAAGACTCAAGTCCCGCCTGAGCTAGAGCATCAAGAACTGCAAACAAGTTATCGATCTTCAAACCATTCGGGGATAACAGCAAGAAAAATGTAAACGTTTGCTTATGTGCCTGACTATTATAAACATAAACTTCTCATTGATAAGCAACCAGTTGTAGCAAGAAACTTAATGATCTTATAGTCTATGCTTCAAAAAAATAGATAGGAAAGTCTGACGTAAAGAGGTCAGTCATTTAATCAAAAAAGTGAAACAGTCAAACTGCACAACTTTGTCCAACATACATGCATATACTCGTCAAATTATGGTCATTGCCATTTTGGCAGGGAGAACTTAAGACAAAAGATTATTCCAGTCGCACATTCTGCCCACTAGTCAACAAGAAAGCTCTGATGAGATGCGGTGCAGAAACTAGTCAATATTTCAAAAAAACATACATCTAGTAAATCTAATCCTCAATCAGACCCAAATTCCACTACAGAGTGCCGATTTCATTCAACGTCGCAACTCCTAAATAACGAATCTGACAATACAACCCATCTGAATCCAAGATCCACGACACTCTCGCACGGAGTCACCCCCCAAAAAATCCCAATTCTCACCTTGACGGCCGCGTCGATGAGGTTCTTGCGCTGCTTCGCGTTAGAGACGTGGCAGACGGCCCCGACCACGGTGATCCCCTTCGCCCTGAGCCCCTCCACCGCCTCGTCCACGTTCTTCTGCAACACCAGAACGAATTACATGATTTCTGCTGCCATTGAACAAAAAAAAGGCAGAGAAAGAAATGTAAATTCTATTGACATGCTCCTAGAGGAGGGGTGGCGGCGGGGGAGAGGAGGGGCGGCGGGAAAGGGCCGAGGAGGGGCGGCGGCGGCGGGGGAGAGGAGGGGCGGAGGGAGGGGGGCGAGGAGGGGCGGCGGGAGGGGGCCGAGGAGGGGCGGCGGCCGGCCCGAGGAGGGGCGGCGGGGGGCGACGAGGAGGGGAGGAGGGGCGGCAGGAGGGGGGCGAGGAGGGGCGACAGGAGGGGGGCGAGTAGGGGCGGCGGCGGGGGCGAGGAGGGGCGGCGGGAGGGGGCGAGGAGGGGCGGCTGGGGGCGACGAGGAGGGAGTCGAGGAGCCGAGGAGGGTATGGCCGTGCGGACGTGCGGCCGAACATTTTGAGGCCCCTGAAAATTGGGGGCCCCGTGCGGTCGCATGGGCCGCACGCCCCTGGGCCCGGGCCTGTTGTGCGCGGCAGGCTGGTCGTAAGTTGTAACCAGAGTAGTGCTAGATTTGGAATCTTTAATCCTGTAGAGTACCGCACCGATCACTGAGGGAGCACAACAATTAGTAGGAATCACTTGCAATCTGCAAGCTGAAGCTTCATCCAAGTATGCACATACACTCGGAAGATCTCCGCGCACCGGACAATATCGTTACAGCCTCACAATGCACAAAATTAATCTCAAACATACAGTCATAACGACAACATCTCTGGATGCATTATTCAGGTGTATATGCACTCCCTTCGGTCAAAAATAAAAGAATGATGCCTTAGAGCATATGTAGTCGGACCATATAAATTTTGACGGTATATATGACTAAATATATTTTCATATTATTACACTTTTAAGAACTTCTCCGCATATATGATTAATAAATATTAGTGGTTAAAGTGACATCTTATTGACTTTGAAAATTGACAAGGGTAGCATCGTCAGCCCAACCTGTCTTCCGCTCAATAATCAAGATGTGGATTTGCCTTTTGAGCTTATCCTTGGTACTGTTAGATATAGCAATGTTTTTGTAATCTCCTATTACGCACGGTATAAGATTTGATTGGCATCGATTGCTTATGATTGCTTATATTAGGAAGGATAGATTTTCTTGTTGTAACTTCCCTTGTAATTCAAATAGTATTGATGCCGATCATATCTATTCCTTGCATGATCTGTAATATCCATGCATGGGGATGTTCCATGTCTATATAAACATGTAACCGCCGGCCAGAAGGCAACACGGCGTTTCACTCAAATACTTCCGCACCTCTGAATTTTAGATGGTATCAGAGCACAAAATACTCTAGATCCGATCTACAATGTCTGGGTCTTCTTCCTCCACCAATTCCACCATGAATTCTCTGTTTAGCGTTCCCATCTCGAAGAAGTTGTCGAAGAACAATCATGCCATGTGGAAAGCGCTAATCCTCACCGCCGTCCGAGGTGCGCGTTTGATGGGGCATCTGACCGACGCTTCTTCAGCCCCTCCTGCCGAGATTGATGACAAGATGGCTGACAAACTGGCAAAAGTTCCAAACCCGGCATACGAGGAGTGGTATGCTACCGACCAGCAAGTTCTGGGATTCATCCTTACCTCTCTATCAAGGGAGCTGCTCGCCCAAGTCGCTGCGAAGGAGACTGCAGCGCAGGCATGGAGTGTGATTGAGTCCATGTACTCGTCGCAAACTTGAGCTCGTGTCGTAAACACGCGCCTCGCTCTCTCAACAGCCCAGAAGGGAAATCAATCTGTTGCAGAGTATGTTGGAAGGATGAGGGCTCTTGGCGATGAGATGGCTGCTGCCGGGAGACCCCTTGATGATGAAGAACTCATCGAGTATATCTTTATGGGTCTTGACTATGAGTTTAATCCCATAGTTTCTGCCCTTATTGCAAGGACGGAGGCTGTCTCCTTAAGTGAAGTATACGCTCAACTTCTTGCCTTCGAGATGCGCATGCAGCTGGTTGATTGTGGGAACTTCTCCGGGTCTTCGGCCAATTTGGCAAATTGGGGTGGCCGCGGTGGTACTGGAGGCCACGGACAAGACGCAGGACGTGGTCGAGGTGCAGGCCGCAGCCGCAGTGCAGGCACCTTCAACAACAACAGCTCACGCCAAGGAGGAAACGGTGTTGGACGTGGCAACAGTAGCCGTGTCGTCAACAACAATAACACACGTCCAGTGTGTTATAAAACTGTGCACACTGCTGACCGATGCTGGCACAGGTATGATGAAACTTATGTTCTAGATGAGAGAAATGCGCAGGTTGCAACAAACTCCTATGTTATGGACACAAACTGGTACACCGACACTGGTGCTACCGACCACATTACTGGAGAACTGGAGAAGCTATTAGTCCATGACAAGTATCATGGAACGGATCAGATTCACACCGCTAGTGGTGCAGGTATGAATATTAGTCATATTGGCCAATCTACTATTCATACCCCTAATCGTGATCTCAATCTTGACAATGTTCTACATGTTCCTAAAGCCAAGAAAAATCTTGTTTCAGTTCATCGCCTTATCACTGATAATAATGTCTTTCTAGAGTTTCACTCTGATTTCTTTTTGGTTAAGGATCATGACACAAAGACAACTCTGCTTAGAGGGAGGTGTCACAAGGGCTTGTACCCTCTTCCTCATGCGTCACCTACAATGCAAGCCTTTGAAGTCAATAAACCATCTTTTGATAGATGGCATAGTCGTCTAGGTCATCCTGCTGCTCCTATCATCCAAAGAGTTGTTAGAGAATTTAATCTTCCCTGTTCTGTTGAGTCAAATAAAACTTTAGTTTGTGATGCTTGTCAGTAAGCAAAAAGTCATCAGTTACTCTATCCCAAATCCACCAGTGTATCCACTCATCCACTACAACTTGTGTTCTTTGATGTTTGGGGTCTAGCACCTGAGTCTATTGGAAGATACAAGTACTATGTAAGTTTTATTGATGACTTAGCAAATTCACCTGGATATATCTCTTAAAGTTTAAATCTGAGGTATTTAAAAAATTTCTTGAGTTTCAGAGTCTTGTTGAACGACTCTTTGATCGAAAAATCATTGCTATGTAGACTGATTGGGGAGGTGAATATGAGAGGCTTAACTCCTTTTTTTTAAGCAAAGTTGGCATATCTCATCTTGTTTCTTGTCCATATGCACATCAGCAAAATGGAGCAGTTGAGCGCAAACACAGACACATTGTTGAAGTAGGGCTGTCTCTCTTGGCACATGCTCATATGCCTCTAAAATTTTGGGATGAAGCTTTCCTTGCTGCAACTTTTTTGATTAATCAAACTCCTAGCAAAGTCATCAATCACTCTACTCCATTGGAAGCTTATTTCATACTAAGCCTGATTTTTCATCCTTGCAAATTTTTGGGTGTGCTTGTTGGCCCAATCTTCGTCCTTATAATACCCGCAAGCTTCGATTCCATTCTAAGGAGTGTACGTTTCTAGGATACAGTAATCTCCACAAGGGCTTTAAGTGCCTTAATGTGGCCACAGGTTGCATTTACATTTCAAGAGATGTTGTCTTTGATGAAAATATTTTTCCGTTCTCAAAACTTCATCCCAATGCTAGTGCCCAGTTGTGCTATGAAATTCTTCTCCTTCCTCCAACCCTGCTAAATTCTAGACCTGGGGATGAATTTGTAGATGGTCATATGCCTAATACTTCTGATCACAGTGAGTCTGTTGGAGAACTGTAGGTGTCACAGGAAGAATATGAAAATACAGGATCAGAGAATCCAGGGCCGGCTTCTGAGGTTGATGCTCTGACCGAGTCACTCTCGGGATCCATCTCTGATGCCAGCGTTAGCGTTCTGCATGACCCTGAGCTGCTAACTCCAGTGCAGGGCGAGTCTGCAGGGCGGCATGCGGTGCCAAGGGGGGCATTGGAACCAATCACCGCACCCGTGCAAGATCTACCTTCTGCCTCGGCCTCATCAGCGCAAGACCTGTCTTCTGCCTCGGCCTCACCTGCGCAAGACCTGTCTTTTGCCTCGGTTGCACTGCAAGACCTGTCTTCTGTCCCAGGCCCAAGGACGTGTCTTCAAGCTGGCATCAGCAAGCCCAAGGTATATACTGATGACACTGTTCGGTATGGATATTTCATGTCATCTGGTGAGCCACATGATATTAGTGAAGCTTTGGGAGATAAAAAGTGAAAAAAGGCTATGGATATAGAATATGATGCTCTTATTAAGAATAGAACTTGGCATCTAGTTCCACCCCAGAAAGGAAGCAATATTATAGATTGCAAGTGGGTTTACAAGATTAAACGTAAAGCTGATGGGAGTTTAGATAGATACAAAGCTCATCTGATTGCAAAAGGGTTTAAACAAAGGTATGGCATAGATTATGAAGATACCTTTAGTCTAGTCATCAAAGCCGCAACTATCAGGGCTGTTCTGTCCATTGCAATCTCTAGAGGTTGGAGTTTGAGGCAACTAAATGTTCAGAACGCTTTTCTGCATGGTGTCTTAGAAGAAGAGGTGTATATGAGACAACCTCCAGGGTATGAAGATAAAACTATGCTAAACTATGTGTGCAAAATAGATAAAGCTCTATATGGTCTAAAGCAGGCACCACGTGCATGGTATGCTCGACTAAGTGCTAAGTTACATGAACTAGGTTTCAGTTCTTCGAAGGCAGACACATCATTGTTCTATTTTAACAAAGATAATGTGTCAGTTTTCGTGTTGATTTATGTGGATGATATAATAGTTGCAAGTTCAACTCAAGAAGCAACCTCAGGGCTCTTGTGCAACTTGAATAAAGAATTTGCATTAAAGGATTTGGGAGAATTACATTATTTCTTAGGCATAGAGGTAAACAAAGTACGTGATGGGATTATTCTAACTCAAAGTAAGTATGCTTCGGATCTGTTGAAAAGAGTGGGCATGTCTGATTGTAAACCAGTTAGCACTCCTTTGTCCACTAGTGAGAAGCTATCTATTTTTGAGGGTGAGCCATTAGGTGCTAATGATGCAACACAATATAGGAGTATAGTTGGTGCACTTCAGTATTTAACCCTTACAAGACCTGATATTGCATTCTCTGTAAACAAAGTCTGCCAATATTTACATACCCCTACAGTGATACACTGGGCTGCTGTAAAAAGGATTTTGAGGTATTTAAAACAATCCACTAAGATTGGACTAAAGATCAGTAAGTCCAATTCTATGCTTGTTAGTGGGTTTTCAGATGCAGATTGGGTAGGGTTTGTAGATGACAGAAGGTCTACTGGAGGCTTTGCTATTTTTCTGGGGTCAAATCTAATCTCGTGGAGTGCACGCAAACATGCAACAGTTTCAAGATCAAGTGCTGAGGCAGAATATAAAGCACTGGCAAATGCTATTGCTGAGATAATGTGGATTCAAACCTTGTTACAAGAAATTGGTATAAAATGCCCATCTACAGCTAGACTGTGGTGTGATAATATTGGAGCCAAATATCTTTCTGCTAACCTTGTGTTTTATGCTCGAACTAAGCATATTGAAGTAGATTATCACTTCGTAAGAGAACGAGTGACAAGAAAATTGTTGGAAGTCGACTTTGTTCCTTCAGGTGATCAAGTTGCAGATGGATTCACTAAGGTATTGACCGTGCGACAGTTGGAAAACTTCAAACACAATCTTAACCTAGCCCGATTATGATTGAGGCGGGGGGGGGGGGGGCTGTTAGATATAGCAATATCTTTGTAATCTCCTATTACGCACGGTATAAGATTTGATTGGCATCGGTTGCTTATATTAGGAAGGATAGATTTTCTTGTTGTAACTTCCCTTGTAATTAAAATAGTATTGATGCCGATCATATCTATTCCGTGCATGATCTATAATATCCATGCATGGGGATGTTCCATGTCTATATAAACATGTAACTGCTGGTCAGGAGGCAACACGGCGTTTCACCCAAATACTTCCGCACCTCTGAATAGAGGTACAACTTATTTACGACCAGAGGAGTCGTGCCTCTCCTTTTATTAGAATTCTTGGATTTTTTGCACGTTCAAGCTTTGCCTAAACCATATGCAATTATTATGAATTTTCGTGAAGCATGGCAAAGATTTCAAGATAATAACTAGATCGGCTCGCAAACTATAGACAAATAAACCTTCAAAAAGAATAGATTGAGCTCTAGGCGTTAGCAATGTGGGGGTCGGAGTCATAAGCACTTCCAAATAAATGAATACACGAGGTATCCTAAACAAGCATTTAAGTAAGGCGAGAAGGTTTTAGGGGTGATCGGAATAGCGGTGGTTTTTGGTTTTTGCTGAAAAAATACTGTAGCTAGCTGAAAAAACACTGTAGCTGAGTTGGTTTATTAGGTATAATTAAATTTAAAAAAATGTAAAAATAAAAACGACACGCTAATCTAGAGCGGACAATGCAAAGGAATACGAGAAAAAAAACAAAATACAAAAATACTAAAAAATAAAAAAATTTGAATAAAAACAAAACATACACAGTAAACATAAAACGCTAAACAGTATTTTTGCTGCTCAACGCGACTTTTGGTCGCCGAACTGAGCGGGGCGTTAGACTATATATACCTCAATTCGACAATCATTTTACCTCCACATCCTCATTCCTATCTTCAGTCATTTCCTAACCTCGGTTTCAATCATTTTTCTTGCAAATGCTTCGTCACACAATTTTTTCCTTTTTCCTCTTTATGCAACAGGCTGGAAATTTTGTACCTTATTGGAAGCAATATATATTTTTGGATTTTTGCTTTCTTTTTTTTGAAAAGTGAATAAAGGTAAACATGCTAATGGAAATAAGCAAACCGAAAAGAAATAAAAAATGCAATGCATATGCATGAAAATAAAAAGTCGTTGGAAAGAACCAATGAGAGTGTTTAACCACACCATTAAGTACACAGTAAAAAGAAGCAGTAGATAAATGATAGAAAGAAATACGGCTAACTAAAAAGAAGCCTAGATAAAAAGCAGCAGTAGATGAAGCTTAGGCTGAAGCCTAGGCTTGGAGGTCTACTGCTGCGGCGGTGGCGGAGAATAATCCAGGGACCCAGGATATGGTGGGCACGCTCCCGGTGGTCGATATGCGCCTCCCGCCGGTGATGGCGGTGGTATCTGCTCGATGTCCCTCCCTGGCATTGTGGCGGAGCTGCTGCTGGTGGCGGTGCTTGTGGGAAGGGGCGCCGGTTGTTCATGAACCCCATAATTTGTTCATTTGGTAAGTCCGAATGTTCCGGATTGTGCCCCAGATGTTGTCAACATTCGTGCTCAATCGCATAAATTCAGTCTTTTGGACGAACTAACTGTAGGGATCATACGATTTGTTCTTTTTAGCTGTGGTTTTAGGTTAAATTTTTTGAATTTTAGCTGTTTGTGACAGAGATTACGGAGAGAGATACTTGTTTACGATCTTAGATGGTACAGATGTTAGACTTTTAACGTGTATTATAATTAAATTATAGACTCCATTTTAAAACAATACTCCGTTTAAAAGTTAGATATTGTAGCAAAAACTAAAAATCGATTTGAGAAATTAAAAAGAACATACCCATAATCTGGATCAGCCTTATCATCTAGCTTGTTGCTCTTGCTCGCTTTGTTCTCCTTCTTGTTCTCCTCCGGTGGCGGCGGCGGTTGCGACAGCAGCGGCTTGCTGCCTCTCAAGCACATGGATGCGCTCAAGAGTGATTCGCCATTCGCCTCGTCCCTGCATATAACAAAACTAAGGATAGGGGATTCTCTCTCCTCTCCCCATTTTGCCAATATAGAAGAAATATTTGATTGGCCTAGTGGGTCACAAGTATCCGGTGCTATATGTGCATGTTCTTGAGATTAACCCATCAATTAGGGTAGGACCCAAGTTTCCATCACGAGTAAGGTCTAACCCTAAGTATTGAGCAAAGAAAGCAGCGAAGATGCAAAATTGATTTTGCAATTGCGGGTTGTGGACGACAATGAAGGTGCGTTAGCTTGGCATGTTGATTGCAGGGGATATTTCACTGTCAAATCTGCTTATAAGGTTTTTATAGACGTTCAGAAGAGAAAGTCGATGAGATGTTCTGCCTCACCGTTTGAGAAAATGAGTGTTCTCCTTGACTGGCAAAAGTTGTGGAAAATTAAATATTTGGGTAAAGTCCATCATTTTCTGTGTCGTTTAGCTCATGATAGCTTAGCTTTGAAGCTTAATTTGAAGAGGAGAGGTATGCTTATTGGTACGCTTTGCCCGATTTGTTGTAGACTGGATGAGTGTGGCAGATATCTTTTGCTGAACTGTAAGCATGTGAAGTCGAGGTGGCGTGCACTCGGCCTTGAGGAGATAAGAATCCAACTTCAACGGTGTCCCTCGGCAAAATTGATGATTAGCTGCTTGTTAGCAATGCCTGAAGTGCAGTGCCTGAAGAGTGTTGTTTTCCTTTGGTGCTGGTGGGGAGACCGGAATAAATCAAATGCAGGCGAACCCTACAAAAATTTCAATTCTATGCGAGTGTGGAAGAATTTCAATTCACGGTGGGACGATTGATGTCTGATTTCACAAAAAATTATCGAAAAGAGAAAATAAGAAGTGAAAGGACCTAGATATCCTGGCAGCCCCCCATGCTGATTTTGTTAAGATAGATACTGACGGTGCTTTTCTGGGGAGTGATTCTAAAGGAGGATGGGGTTTCATTGCTCGGGATTCACAGGGGATCATCCATGTTTTTGTTGCTATATGCTGAACCACTGGGCCTGCTATATGCTGTGAAGTGTGTAAATGAGCTGGGAATGGGAAATATTATTTTTGAAACATATTCTTTGGTGTTGAAGCAAGCAGTCTCTCATATACCTATGATTTTGCAGCCTACGGTCCAATTTTCAAAGAGATCAAAAGCATGTTTCTCCTGCTGTTCAATTGTGTTAAAGTTGAGTTTTGCCCAAGGACATGTAATAATGTAGCCCATGTCGTAGCTGATACGTGTAAGAGTATGTCTCGGCCTGACACTGTGTGGTTGGGTCATATGCCTGATTTTGTCTTAGCTGTGGTTGCTGGCGATCTTGCTATGCGCCAAAGTTAATGGAATCTAGTGTTCCATCTCAAAAAAAAAAAAAAGAAAAAAAGATTTAGCCTTAGATTGCTGATGGAGATGATAAACAAGAAGAGCTCCCAAATTTGGCAATATATTATTAGCATCAGCATTAGCGAAAAAAGCAACATGAGTAACAAGCATATCAGAAATAGTATTATTGAAAAAAGCTTCAAAATAATGAATAGCAGGCAAATGAATCATAGGCCCTGTTCTTTTGTGACTTCTAAAAGCCGCTTTTGGTTTTTGCTACAGTAACTAACTTTTAAACAGAGTATTTTTTTAAGATGGGGTCTACAAGTTAATTATAGTACACGTTAAAAAACTAATATCTGTACCATCAAAAATCGCAAGCGGGTATCTCTCTTTCCGCAATCTCTGTAAATGTACCAAAAAGCCATCAACCATGAGCAAAAAGAACAGGCCAATAAAGTCTTTCCTTTTATGAAAAATCCGGAGTTTCAAAATTAGCAATGGCTACCCAAGTAGCTCCTAGGATAGGCATGTAATCAGCACGAGGAACTCTAACATGTTAATTCTAAATTGAAAGATTTCATAAAATTGACCTAAAGTTTAAGTGATTCCCTTTAAGTTATTTTACACCTAAGACAGCAACGAATTCTAACACGCAGCATAATGAAGAGAAAGAGACTGCGGCCATAACCAACTACCTTTACCCGGCATAAATCAAAACCAAGAACTTATATCAGTTGCGTGAAGTCAGGCCCAGTTCTTGCTGACAAGTAATGTTAACTACACTGTCTTGAAATTTGAATTTAAATGCTAGCTTGAAGTGCTAATAAGTGCCTGCTTGAACCTGCTCCTTTCATATAGGAATGTGAAGTACCATGAACCTAAGTACTGAAAATTTGGGGAGGAAGGGAACAAATACTTCCATCATGCTACTGGACAGATATACGTCATTTCAAAAGATCTTGCCACCTATATCTCAATCAATCAGTATGTTTCATTGATTGCCATGTCACAAAGTAAAACCTCTGACTAAAATTTATTTTTCCCTAATGATGCCAATGATCTTTGGCAGGCCCATCTTACACAAGTATGCAAATGAAGATGTATCTCTTGGGTCGTGGTATATCGGTTTAGAAGTTAATCATATCGATGAAAGGAACATGTGCTGTGGAACTCCACCAGGTCTGCTTCCTCACCTTAAACGACACTTCTTATATGCTTTTCTTCTATTCTCTCCTGATTGTGAATAACAACTCCACAGATTGCGAGTGGAAAGGGCAGGCCGACAATGTTTGCGTCGCATCTTTTGATTGGTGTTAAACCATGTGGCCAGATCTAAGCTATTTTAGATGATGAATAATTGACAACGTTGATTATGATATTACTAATGGTGTGTTGCGCATGTGCAGATTGACGTTGTTCAAGTTCGGATGAACTTGTGCCAGAAAAATATTCTTTGGTCTTTACATGTGCAGGTTGAAGCATGGAAGTGATCGTGGTCGATGACAAGGAGGACCGGGACTAGGATGGGGAGATCCGAGGTCAGACGGTCGAGGGAGTCACGAGATGGTCGAGCTCATGCTTGGGTACACGAAGATCAAAGGTGGATGATGGTGGAGAAGATACAGAATGTGCGGTCTTAGAGGCTTCGACACGTGATAAGCTGAAAAAATCAAAAGCGTAAAAATAATTAAAAAATCCATGTTACGAAGGGTTTTAGGTCCCTTAAAAAGTAGTGGGACAAAAAGTCTAGTTGAGGCAAAAAGGCCCAAGATGAGTTGTATTAGGGTTAATAACGTATTGGAATAGGTTGAGGATTTTTAGAAGGGCTAACGGTGGTTGTGGGAGTATAAAAGGAAACACAAGGTTTATTTACAGAAGGGGGAAACAGAGAACGACTAGATAATATACATGTGTGGCGGCGGCTGTTGATTAGCCGTGGTTTTTGGCGAGAGAAATAAAAAGTGGCGACGTCTATTTTGTTCTAACCTCCGTAACTACGTGGCGTGCAAAGCAGAGGAGACTACCGTCGTACAAAATGCAGTCGCTCGCATTTGGTCTTTGATCACAGAAGGAGCAGCATAGTACTAGAGATTGAAAGTTTTTTTGTTATTATTATTTTTGTCTTTGTTTTCTTGGTGCATTAGTAGGTTGAAAAATTCAGAAGTTCGTAGATTTTAAAAAGAGATTTCGCTGTGGATTGCAATCATTCACCCCCCTCTGATTGCCATCGACGATCCTACAAGTAGTATCAGAGTAGGTTGATATGGCTTCAGAGAGATATGTGAATCGTCCCCCCATGCTAGATGGTACTGATTTTGCATTTTGGAAGTATCGTATGCAAGTTTACATTGAGGCTCAAGGTAGTGATGGTTGAAGAATAGTTTCTACACCATATGAGGTTCATGTTACTGTTACTGTTTTAAATAAAGCAGATGTTGATTTAAATGCTCAAGCTCGCAACTTACTATTTCAAGAGATTTCTCGCAAAGAATTTGATCGTGTAGCTCATATTAACTCTGCCTATCTAATATGGAAAACCCTTTGCAATTATCATAAAGGAACTACTAAAATTAAAAAGGTACGTAAGAATCTTTATCAAAAAGAATATTATGATTTTGTTATGAAGCCTGATGAATCCATTGCTGATCTCTTTGCTTGCTTTGAGAAAATATTAAGTAATTTACGTGGTGTTAATGTTATTCTTACTGATGAAGATAATGCAACTAATATTTTGAGATCTTTAGGTTCTGAGTGGTTGATGGTTATCATAGCTATTAATCAAACTGTTGATCTAGATACTTTAGTCGTGGATGATTTTTATTCTAGATTGAAAACTTATGAGATAGAAGCTTTGCCATCTAAGATTGAAAAATCTTCATCTTTAGCACTTGTGACTAACCCCATGCAGATTGCTTCGTCGAGCACTTTGTCTTGTGTTTCTTTGTCTATCTTGTCTTCTTTTTTAGAGGAATAGTTCAAGCAGTTTCCTGAAGAGGATTTGGTGTTGATCTTCTCACGATCATATAAGGCACTTAACAATGTGAGAATGAGGAAGCGAGGTGGCGTTTCAAGTTCGATCAGGTGCTTTGAATATGGCGAGTCAGACCACATTAAGATGGACTGTCCCAAGTTCAAAGGGAAGGTGATCAAAGAAGACAAGAACCATCATCGTTGTCCATCCAAAAACAACACCAAGGGTGGCAATTTTCGTCGCAAATTTGCTGAAAAGGTCCTAGCAGTTATTGAGCATCTTGATTTGAGTGATGGGAATTTTGAGAGTTGTGACGATGACATCGATGATGATGATGATTCCAAAGGTAGAAAGAAGAATATGATTTCACAGGCATGTGCTTCATGGCAAAGAGTGACGTCGACAGTGATCTTAATGAGGTAAGACCGTCATATGATGAGATTGAAAATGGTTTGGATAAACTTGCTATTGAATTAAAAAAGATCAAAAAGAAATTGAAAGAAAATAATCTTGTTTTTGAAGGCTTAAATTATGAGATTAATAGACTTAGAGCTTATATTCCTGATAATGAATCATGTGAGTCTTGTTAAGTTTTATATTCTAAGTTAGAGAATGCTAGGTCAATTAATGATTTAAATATGGATCAACTTAGAGATGTAACTGCTAAATTTGATGAATTAAGATTGACACATGACTCTTGTGATGAAAAATTAAAATGTGCTAATGATGAAATTGGAAAGCTCAAGTTTAGTTCTTCTACATGTTTAAAATCAAGTATTTTAAATGTCCATTCTAAAGCTTATTCTAAATATGAATTATTATAATCTAGACTTAACTCATCTCAGAAAACAATTCAACAGATGCTTTATCATGAGATATCTTCTTGCTCTAACTGTCCAAAACTTAATACAAGGATAGCAGAATACCCAAGGGACAACTGCATATAGACCTTCTTATGCAACTCACCATTGAGAAAGGCATTCTTGATGTTCAACTAAGAGATAGACCAATGTCAAAAAGAGAGCACAGCAAGAAGAGTACGAATAGTGGTCATGTGAGCAATATGAGTAAATGTCTTATCATAGTCACGACCATACTTCTGCTGAAAACCACGCGCCATAAGATGAGCCTTGTAGCGTTCAAGAGAACCATCAGAATGGGTCTTAACCTTATAAACCCATTTGCACGTGATAGGAGTGACACGCGCTGGAAGAGGAACACTTAGTACTGAGGAGATTCCAGTTTCATCTGAATACTATGTTATGAATAGCGCTCATATTAATCATTAGACCAATGGGCCAATATATATACATGCACATGTATGATATATATACAGAAAATCCGTTATACAACAGGGTAAATACACATCTATATAATATATATAATAGTCAGTAGTTTCAAAATTATAGGATTTTTCCTCTATTACCATCCATTTTTTTTAATGTTCACTGGCAATTTATGTGTCCAAAACTCCTTTTGATTTCAGGTACACAGATGCTCATGACTATTGGTTATGACCACAAGGTGAATGTTCCGACTTTGACCATGTCTCAGTTGATGTTGTCTCTAATTTTGAGTAGTAGTCGTAATCTTTGTTTGCTATAGTAGCCACGAGTGCTACAGTAACTCTACACGTGCTATAGTAACTTATGAGTGCTACAGTAATTTTATAAGTGCTACAGAAATTTTCAGAGTGCTATAGTAACTTACGAGTGCTACAATACTCGTAAATTTTTGATCATAGCGCTTTGAGCTTCTTTGATAGTTGGAGCCTTTAGGTGTTGATTGGACGCCCTGATATTGCTGTTGTTCAGACTAGTCCAAACGACTCCTCTTCTTCACGACTATTTCTCTTCTTCACGACTACTTCCTCTACTATCCGAGAACGGTGATGACAATGCAAAAATCTTGAGCGATAGAATATGACACAAATATTTCGGTGGTGCTCAAATCGTCGCACCTTTTCTTTGGTTTTCTTCATTATTTATACATAGCTTTATAAATTAGACTCTGATGCATACATCAACTCTGAAACATAAATTTTTTAATTCTAAACTAACTCGGACTCAACTCGATATAGAGTATGAAACAGATTTAGTAGGATTACTTCCAACAAACACCCCCCAATCCTTGTCGACTTAACCAACTTCCTTGATGCTAAGTAAGTCAATCATACGATAAAAAATGACCCGTCCTAACGCCTTTGTGAGTGCATCGGCCCTCTGTTCTTTTGTTGAGATATGTGTAATAGTCACCTGTCCTTCTTCGACACATTCTCGAATAAAATGATATCTAGTATCAATGTGTTTGCTTCTTCCACGAAACACTAGATTCTTTATAAGTGCTATTGCTGACTTGTTGTCCACAAATAATGTGAAAGGTTTGATGGTTTGTTTAGTTAATTCATGAAGCAGTCTCATCAACCAAATACCTTAACATGCAGCTGAAGTTGCTGCTATGAACTCTACTTCACATGATGATAAGGCTACACATCTCTACTTCTGTGAGCACCATATAATCACGTTTTCATACAGATAGAACACCATACCAGTCGTACTCTTACGATCAACTGGGTCACCGGCCAGATTACTATCGCAAAATCCTTCAAGCATTGGAGTGTCATCATGCTTGACATATATCAGACCATGATCAACTATTTCTACTAGATATCTAAGCACATGTTTTAATACTTGCTTGTGTTGTATAGTTGATCTTTCCATAAATCTGCTAAGTACTCTAACTGAGTATGTAAGATCAGGTCGCGTATGTATCAAATACCATAGGTAACCTATTATACTTTGAAATTCAGTAGTATCAACTGGCTCTCCTATCTTATCTTTGTTGAGTTTCAGATTTGGCTCCGTGGGATATTGGCAAGGATTGCAACTTGTCATGTCTACTTTCTCGAAAATCCTCCTTGTATAATTTGATTGCTTGATTGTGATATTATACTTATTTTGTTTCATCTCCAAACTGAGGTAGTAAGTCAAAAACCCAAGGTTGCTCATCTCAAACTGTTTCATTATCTCCTTCTTAAACACTTCAATCTTCTGATCACACGTTCCTGTGATAATAAGATCATCAACATATATGCTGAGTATCAGCATGTCTTCATCAGTTTTTCTTGTATATAATGGTGGATCTTGTTTGCATATTGCAAAATCAAGATTAATCAAAGAACTGTCCAGTTTCTTGTTCCAGGCTCTAGGTGCCGTTCCAGACCATACAAGGCCTTTAAGAGTCGATATACCTTGGCTTCTTGTCTCTTCACTTGAAAACCCTCAGGTTATGATACGTATATTTCTTTGGTAAGCTCTCCATTTAGAAATTTAGATTTGACATCCATATGATATACTTCCCATCTAATTTAAGCTACAAGAGTAAATATTAGTTTAACTATTTCTAACCTTGTAACCGGCGCAAATACCTCTTCATAGTCTATGCCTTTCTTCTGAACATAGCCTTTTGCTATAAATCTTGCCTTGTGACGAACAGAATTCCCTTCTCCATCTCTTTTCACCTTGAAAATCCAATTTAGCCCTATAGCCTTTTGATCTTGTGGCAGATCAGTTAACAACCAAGTTTTGTTCTCTTCTATTGAATCCAATTCGGTTTACATAGCAATCTTCCAGTGATGTTCGGAGAGTGCTTGCTGTAAACTTGTAGGTTCATCTGAGGTTGTCAGCTTAAGTTCTTCAATTTCTATTGGCTTGGTCTGAGCATAAATCTCAGCTAGACTTCGATATACAGGTGTTTTGCTTGGTGGGGTCTCTACCTCTTCTTGGTCAATTTGAGGGGAAAGTGGAGCATCCTCTGCAGCTTCTTGAGGGTTTACATTTGCAAAAGGTGTAGTCGGTTTTTGAGATTGATCTATATCACTGTTATTTTCTTCTTTAACTGAAAAAGTAAGCCACTTCTGTAGATTGCTTTCTTATGACGGTTTTGCCTTCCATTCCCATGCTTTATCTTCACAATAGATCACATCTTGACTAACCACAATTTTGTCTTCATGTGGACTGTATAACCGGCTAGCTTTAGTTCCTGATTCAACTCCTAAATATATTAATCCCTTTGATCTGTCATCTAACTTCTTTAGATGAGTGAGCACCTTTGCATATGCCAAGCAACCAAACACCCTCAAGTGTTCTAGACTTGGTTTTCTTTCACTTAATGCTTCATACGGAGTCTTCTCTCCCAGAGATTTTGTGAATACTCAATTGAGAATATACACTGCGTGTCTGACAGCCTCAACCCAAAATATTCCAGGTAGTATTCTGTTTTTGAGTAAACATCTAGCCATGTTCATAACTATTCGATTTGTTCGTTATACTACATTCTGTTGTGGACTATAGGAGGCTGTGAAATACTTTCTAATTCCTTTCTCTTCACAGATTGATTCAAATTCTTGTGACAAGGACTCTCCTCTACGATTGGATTTTACTGACTTTAGTTTGTGATCAGTCTCTTTTTCAACTAGTGTTATAAACTTCTGAAACATGTCTTTGACTTCTGATTTTCTTTTAAGCATGTAAACCCACATAACTCTAAAATAATCATCAACAATAAGCAAAAAGTAATTGTTACCTCTATTTGACTCAGGAATAATTGGACCGCATAGATCAATGTGAAGCTGTTCCAGAGGTTGTGTGGCTCTACATTGTGCTTGCTGAGGGAACAAGAGTCTTGTCTGTTTGGCAAAAATGCAGCCTTCACATATTTAAAATGGATGATTGATGGAAGATAGTCCATGGACCATCACTTTCTCTGTTATTAGCTTTAATGATTGAAAATTCACATGACCAAGTTGATCATGCCATAACCATGCCGTATTGTCCACCCTAGCACTGAAACAAGTAGGTTTGGCTGACTTGAGTTCAATTTTATATAACCGATTTGGTGTTCTCATCACCTTCATCATTAGTTGTCCCTTGCTATCATGCAATAATAAGTATGGTCAATTTAGAGACATGTCACAACCTTCTTCAGTTAGCTGACTCAAGTTGATGATGTTATTGCACAATCGTGGTATATAATGAACATCAGTCAATGCCTTTTGCTCTCCATTCTTGCTTTGCAATAAAATAGTGCCCTTTCCTTCTATATGAACGACTAATCCATCTGCAAACTTTACCTTGCCTCTAATGGCTTCATTCAATTCATTGAATTTCCCTTTTGTCCAATCATGTGATTGAAAAGCACCATTGTCGAGATACCAAAGATTTGACTTCACTAGATCTTCTCCAACTTTCAGCAGTTGCAGCTGAACATGCTCTTCTGTTAGCAACATAAGTTGTGTGCTCTTCTCTTCACATATGGGCAATAGGAGTGCTGGCTCCTGCTCTGTTTTGGCTTGAATCAAGTTTGCCTCTTCCTTCTTCTTGTATCGGCAGTCAGCAGTGTAGTGTCTAAACTTGTGACACTCAGAACACTTAATATGACTTTTGCAGACTGCAGCAAAATGGCCTTCTTTTGCCATAGGTAAAACATTTGATTCTTGGTTTATCTTGATTGTAAGAGGACTCACCTCGCATTACTTTATCTTCACGACCAGCAGTAAAACCACGGCCTCCTCGACCAAAACCGCGACCACCTTGATCACGACCACGACCGCGCCAATTGCCAAATCCACAGCCACTTCCTTGACTTATATTTGCTTCCTACCAATTTTTTGTTTTCTATCTTTACTTCACTTGTTACTTGCAATGCTTGATCAGTTATAGTCTTACACCCTTTAAATAATCCTTCATAAGCTTTGAGAGATCCTATTACCTCTTCAATTTTCATATCTTAAAGGTCGTTTGAATACATAAGAGTTGTGACTACTGGTATGAACCTTTTGGGGGTAGGACTTGTAGATATTTCTCGACAACCGTAGTTTTTTTTTTCCAATTTTCCTTCAAGAGATCGAATCTCATTGATCACCACAGTTAATTTTCCTGCAAACTCATCTACTGACTGAGTTTCACTTATATGTAATGCCTCATATTCTCCTCGAAGAGTCTATAGCTGAACTTTCTTTACTGGATCTACTCCGTCATGCATAGTCCGAAGAGCAATCCAAACTTCTCGTGCTGTATTTTTTCTGACAAGTTGATTGAGCATCGAGTCAAGTATGGTAGCATAGATGAGTGCTAAAGCAGTTTGATCGGTCTTCACGTCAACTTCTTTAACCTTTACTTTTGAATCAACCTTTCCATTAGTGTCATTCAGATCAGCTCAACGTCCCAAACTCCTTGGGCACACATATTCACCGACATCTTCATAGACTATGCTGGGTAGTTATCTGAGTTGAGAACTGGATATGGAAGGAAATTTGGTCTCTCCTTCATTGTCGACAAAGATTCGCCCCTGTTATGTGCTTCTTCTTCTACGAGTTGATCGGCTTCTGCTCTAATACCACATGTTGGTTGCAACCACAAGGTGAATGTTTTGATTTCGATCACGTCTCAGCTGATGTTGTCTCCGATTTCGAATAGTAGTCATAATCTTTATTTGCTACAGTAGCCACAAGTGGTATAGTAACTCTACGAGTGCTACAGTAACTCTCGAGTGCTAAGTACTTTACGAGTGCTACAGTAAGTTACGAGTGCTACAGTTTTTTCAGAGTGCTACAGTACTCGTAAGCTTCCAATCGTAGCGCTTTGAGCTTCTTTGATAGTTGGAGCCTTTAGGTGTTGATCAGACGCCTTGATATTGATGTCGTTCGGACTGGTCTGAACGACTCCTCTTCTTCATGATTACTTCTCTTCTTCACGACTACTTCCTCTGCTCTACGGAAACGGCGATGACGATGCAAAAATCTTGAGCGATAGAATATGATACAAATATTTTGGTGGTGCTCAAATTGCCGCACCTTGTTTTTGTTTTTCTCCACTATTTTTACACAACTTTACAAATTAGACTCGGATGCAGACATCGACTCTGAAACATAAATTTTCTAATTCTAAACTGACTCAGACTCAACTCGATATAGACTTTGAAACAGATTTGGCAGGATTATTTCCAACAATGCCTTTCTCTGAAGAAATGTGCCCAGTCTCAAACTCGAAGATTGGTGTCGAGATCAGGCAGTCTCAGACAATCGTCGCATCTTTTCTACAACCGTTGCATTCCGAGGCAAGAAGGATGATGTTGCTACCCCGCGCTGGGTGTCCATGCCCTCAACGTCTCCTACGTCATCAAACCATACCCAGGGGTTGCTGTCCATTGGAGCTTCGCTGATTTTCTTCCATGCGACACAAGATTATCAGCGTGCCCTCTCGTTGACATGGGGTTGCGAAGGACTTCAACTATGACCGTCACCTGATAACTCGAGGACGAGCTGTCTCACCACGAGTGGTGTAATGTTATGGCTTCGAATGCTGGTGTCCACGCAACAGGCGAGCAAACAGTACCGCGAGCATTGCGACAACCACGAACAGTACTGCGCAGGGACTGCAGCAACTCGCGAACAGTACCTACGAGTACTATAGCAATATGTGAACAGTACGCGCAGGTACTGTAGTGTGTCTGAATTTAGTTGATTCATATATTTATGTAGAAATATCAGATTTTATTATTTTTCTTTCATGAAATATCAGATATGTATGTGTTGTTTGTGGAATCAGGACAGTCTTTGTGCCAGATGAATTATATTACTTTTTTTTGGCATACTTATTTTCCCATGTATGATTATACACACGAGTTGCGTGGGCCTGTAATATCATGGAGAAAACAAAGCAAAAACAGATGTTCTTCCTCCCCCATTTAATTGTCAGCACTATTATTTCTTAATTGGCCTACTGATCTATGGCTTATATTATCAACAGAGGACATTTTTGTAAGCAATATTGATCCTTATTAATAACTTCACTGGTTGGAGCTTCCAACAAGATTTGATCAACTGCTTTTTGGCTGTGGCTTATGGTTTTTAGCTGAAATTTTTGAATTTTAGCTATTTACGATAGAGATTATAAAGAGAGATACTCACTTGCGATTTTGAATGGTACAGATGTTAGGCTTTTAATGTATACTATAATTAATTTATAGACTTCATCTTAAAAAAAATACTCCGTTTGAAAGTTAGGTACTGTAGCAAAAGGCAAAAGCCGTTTGAGAAGCTGAAAAAAACAAACCCAAGATTTGATCAGCTGCTTTAAAATTTTAGTGTGTTAACTAGGGAACATGCCTATGACTATGATGAAGTATTGTTTTTTTTCGGCTCTTCGCGGGCAATTAGACGTTACTGTCTAGTATAACAAATACACCGGCGCGGCGTACGCGCTGTACTGTCACGGTAAAAATCCCTTTTTTCTGCGTGCGTTGTCCGGGGTTTTGTTAGCTGGGTTTACCGGTCGCGCTGGAGAAAGTTAAAGGCAAACATAGCATACACTGGATCCATACATATTACATATACGTACATATACCGTAAATAGGAACAGGATACACATTGCAACATACATATGCCCATGTATAATGTATGTATATAGGCGCTGCAGTAGATATTCATTGTGCAGCTGTACTACTTGAGTACCTGTGTCTTCTGTCGCAGTCTGACAGGCCATTATTATGCGTGAAACAAGTGACGAACGCATGCACATGCAGGTCGAGGGAACCTTGCCTTACGTACACACATATGTATAGTTTGGAACGGATTTACTTACGTGCGTAGCTAGATGTGTACGCTACGTAGCAAGACAGTGTCCATGGTGAGCCCTGGGCCGAAGCCACAGAGCACGCCCCACTCGCACCCCTCTCCGGTGGTGCCGCAGCCCTCCGCCGCGGACCACCGGCGCATCTCGTCGAGAACGAACCACGCGCACGCGCTGCCCATGTTCCCGTACTCGGCCAGCACCTTGCGCGACGCCCTGGTCTTCACCGGCTTCAGCCCAAGCGCCGCCTCCACCTTGTCGAGGATCGCGCGCCCGCCCGGGTGCACCGCCCAGAACAGCGAGTTCCGGTCGTCGTCGAGGACACCGGCGCCGCCGAGCATCTCCCGGAGGCCAGCCTCGATGTTCTTGGCTATCAGCGACGGGACCTCGCTGATGAGGCCAAACGTCAGGCCAACCTCCCGTAGGAGGCCCTAGATGGCGCTGCCCGTCTCCGGACTCCGGTATGAGGAGCTGCGTCGCGTGCACAATATGGAAGAGCGGCTTCTCCCCGACCGGGTCAGCGTCAGCCCCGACGACGACGGCCGACGCCCCGTCCCCAAAGAGCGCCTGCCGCCTGGCAGACGAGGTTGTCGAAGTGGGAGTCGTCGACGCCGCGGAAGTACATGACGTTGGTCTCCGCGCAGACAGCGAGCACGCGGGCGCCGGCGTTGTTCTCGGCGAGGTCCTTGGCCAGGCGTAGCGCCGCCGCGCCGACGAAGCAGCCCTGGTGATAGAGGGCAATGCGGCGGACGGAGGGGGAAAGGCCGAGCCGCCGAGGAGGCGGATGATGTGGTAGTCGGCGCCAGGCATGTCGCTGCCGCCGCTGGTGGAGCCCACGACAAGGTGGGTGATGTCCTCCGCCGGCCTGCCCCACTCCTTGAGCGCAGCCGCCGCCGCGGCAGCGCCGAGTTCTGGAACCTTCTCGGAGACGATGGCCTGGCGCTTGTCCAAAGTTGGGGCCATGTAGGTGGTCATCTCAGGATTAGCAGCCAGCAGCGCCTCGTCGATGTAGAGGTGGCGCTTCTTGATGGCAGATTTCTCACCTGCAGTTTTACCGTCAGTAGCGTGTCTCTGCGCACGTTAATTTAAGACAAGCATAGAATTATTCATCTTATAAACATGTATATATCTGAAGAAACAAGTCTTCAAAAATATGTGCCAACAATTCCGTCCCGTTTAAAGTCATATTCATATCTTCTACAGTTCTTTGTGAGGCTTGTTTTGGCTCCTGCTAGCTAATGATGTTTCGGACAACTGTAGTAAAGTTATGTTCAAGTCCGACCACATATGGAAGCTATATCATTATATTTGTGGTCAAAATTATTTTTATTACTGCTGTATTAACATTATATAGCCGCTTGGTGACAAAGAATTAATTTAGGTAGCGCATTGTAATATTACAGAGCAGCTAGTAAAACATGTTATTTCCACTTGCAATATTACGTACTTATTCTAGTAATACTCATATGCACACATTTTTAAAGCTTACAATTTAAAAAAACATATATTGCAAAATTTAGTTTTTGTCACTAGTTTTGAACAAATCTCTTTTTTTTCCCCATTGAATTTTTCCCCAATTCTCTCATTGACATGCCGGCCCGAACCCTGCTAGTGACAGAAAACGAGATGAGGGCAAGTTTTACTGGCAAAAATGAATTTATCAGAAATTAGACCCCTAAAATTACAACAGTCAACGGTTGTTACTTTGTGAGATGATATATTTGTGTATTGGCCGGCGATGAGTGTTAGTACACCCAAAAGCTTAGCTATTGGGGAAAGGTTCCTGAATAATTTAAACACTTTCCCTCGTGTCGAGACTCCATATATAAGGTCCCGCTTATTTTGGGTCAAAGCTAACTTCTACTTTTGATTTCTTGTTTTTTACTATTCAATAATTTCGTCTTTTTCTATTTATTTTTAGATTTTTTGGCCTTTTTACCTTTTCTTTTTTTCTCGTATTCCTTTGCATTGTCCATGATAGGCTAACATGTTTTTTCTATTTTTATTTTTTTTAAAATTTAATTATGCCAAATAAACTATTTCAGCTACAGTAAAAAATATGCTAATTATAGTAAAAAAGTCATCGCTATTCCGAACGTCCTCTAAGACCTATGGTGTGGATGTTTGACTGGACACAATTATTTACGTCTTAATATTGCGCCAATGCCAGTTTTGAGGTGTATTCCTCTGGGATTATAGCTTATCTTTATACATAAATTAGCTTTTGAATGGAGTATTTTTTAAAAAATAGGATCTATAAGTCGATTATAGTATACACTATCCCGACTTTATCTATATCAGCTAAAATCACACGCAAGTATCTCTCTTTATATTCTTTCCGTGAACATCTATAATTAAAAAATATAAATTAAAAACAACAGCCCAAAAGAACCAACTCTTGAACTCTGTGTTTGGCTCAAATACTATATAAGTTTCACACACCTACTAGTTCGTGGGGAAGCATACACCTTCTACCAGTTCATCTAAGCATACACGTTCTACTAGTTCATCGAAAATCTTAAATTAACGTGTTGAGTAAAGCTGGACCATCTTCTCATGCTTCAACAGTTGGGTTAATAAATATCTTTTTAACAACTATGAGTTAAAAAGAAATAAGCGTTAGCTCCTTGATCAGCTTAGATTTCATTTGATTTAATGCTGGCAATAGCTTCTCTTTTATTAGGGAAAATAAGGGCTTTGATTTCATACGTACATATGCGCCTGAACTTGTCCTTGAGGTCCTGCTTGTGGTCACTGTTGGTGACGCGGAAGTAGAAGTCCGGGAACGTGCCTGATCCATCACGATTGCTCGGGTTGCCGGGTTGGCCGTCCCGATGGCCAAGATGGAGGCCGTGCCCATGGACCTCTTCTGCTCATGCACGCCAGCTCCCTCACCCAGGCTCCCCATGAACGTATGTGTGATCGAGTATAAACTATGTATACTTCGTATGTGTATGTATATATATATATGCTACCGATTGCTGTTCTAGCCCTGATCTGTATATCAGCAAGCTTGAAAGATCATAGGTCGAGTTCGATGCCTGTCTTCTCTAGGAGCATGCCTATTTATAAGGCAGCAGCGACATGGATGACGGGTGAGAGAGGAAAAAGGGAAAACCTGCCAGTATGTAGTATACCGACGAAAGACAATCTGCGCAAGCACTGAAGCGTGCTCGTTTGTACTCGAGTAGGTGTGAGCAAAAAATAAGGCCGGACCAACTAACGATAATGAATTTTTTTACTTGGAAGCTCTTAATCCCAGCATATCCTCAGCTGCCAACGCTGCAACGGAAAACGAAGTTCGATCTTCTTTAGTTGATTATGCTATATATATATAATTATATTTGTTTGACACTCAAGGTACGTATGATTAATCTATACGATTAGTCTAGTCCTAGCAAACCAAGGGGTGTAGATCGATTTCTTTTTTCTGTCGATTAGTAAAGAAATTAATATGATTTTATTTTTTCTAATTATCTTGGGAATTTGTAGTCCTTAAAAGTTAAGGAGATGTATCATACCGACTTTTTATCTATGTTTATACATGTAATGAGGGGGGGGGGGGGGTGAAGCGAGGTGCTTTCCTGCCTATAAGGCTAAAACAGAGGGATGAATGCATGCTGGACCATAAGAGGGAGCATCCTATGCTACTTAGAGGGCCTATTCATATTAATTTTTACTGATAGATTTTGGCTACAACCGATAAATAATAGTGGTTGATGAATAGTAGGGTGGGTTCTTTTGGGTTGTGGCTTATGGCTGAAAATTTTGAATTATGGACTGTTCGTGAGAGATAGTATGTAGAATAAAATAGTCACATGTGATTGTGACTGGTATAGCTAAACTCTGTACAGTTTGTATTACAATCTACTTATAAACACCGTCTTAAAAAATGTACCATTTAATTAAAAGCTAGTTACTGTAGTAAACATAAGCCAAAGCCTCACCCAAGTGATTCCGAACTCACCCGCAGTACGTTATGTAAGAAAGATAGTGCAACGAAGGGTATAACAATATTTGGATCGCCATGCGACCTACAGAATTGTGACATAATAAAATACAAAATATGTTACAATATATGAAAGATGAATAGTAGTGATTGATAGAAACGATTTATAAAATCTTTGGCGTTCGTATTAGCTCTGCTTCTGAAAGCAGAAGTGGCTTATAGAAGCCAATATGAACAAGTCATTTCCTTGCGGTGCTATAATGTTATCTCCTTTAAAACATAGTGCAAATTAATGTTCATGACATAAAATCAATTTACCATACCACCAAATTCGAATTTAAATTCGATCTACGCATAGAGAATTAAAAAAGACAAATTCAGGTCAAAACGAAATCAGAAAAGAAAAGAGAAAAGAAAAGGTTAAAGTTACTATTCTCCCGCAGCCACCACCCTCAATCCCCAGTTTAATTGTTTGCCACGAATATTCCAAAAATAGAACTCCCATCATTTGAAAATACAAAGGAGGCACAAACTGTAATTAATAGTTAATGGATTTATATCAAGCGTAGTCCTATGAAATACTTACTTCCTCTGTTGAAGAATGTACTATTAGGAAACCAGGGATAAGGGTTTCCGTTTAAACGGATTCTTTCCGTTTAAACGAGTCCCTATCCATATTGGGCACCTCACCCTCTCGTATAAATAGAGAGCCATATGGCTGATTTTGTACCCCATTGAATTGAAGCAATAAAGAAAGACCAGGAGTTCTCTCTACCTCTCTGTGTGTTCAATCTATTATTCTGTTTTCTCGTGGTTGATTCGTTCTTGTTCTTAGCAGAAATCTCTTGACCTGGTCGCCATGAGAGGGTTTCTCAACACGTTATCAGCACGAATCCGCTCCGGTGAACGAAGGTAATCATCGAAGCACTTAATAGATTGGTTTTCTAGATCGCTTTGAATTTGCTTTTTCTTCGCGTTCTAGATTGGTTTTTCTACGGTGCAAATCCCCCAAATCTACCGCGAGCAGACTTGAAGTCGCCGGCATAATGTCGATCGGTAGATTGCGAAACGGGGTAGATGTTGATTGCACTGTAGAAAACGATGCAAATCTACCCGAATCTACCGCGAGCAGACACGAAGTCGCCGACACAATGTCGATCGGTAGATTGTGAAACGGGGTAGATGTTGATTGCATCGTAGATGAGAAACAAAATTTCTTTTGCATCGCCTTTTCTGTTTGGTTGGCCCTGGCCTCACGTGCGCACATACCGACCGCCGCCTCCCGCACAAGGCGCCGCCGTCGTCTCCACGCCCGCGCCCCGAACGGCGCGCCACCTCACTGGCCTCGGCTGCGCGCGCGCGCACGCGCTCGCCGCCACCGGCCTCCTCGCGCCACGCCTGCATGCGCCCGCACCGCCGCCTCTCGGCCTTCGCGCGCGCATGCATGCGCCGCACCGCCGCAGCCCCCACCGCACCGCCGCCGCGCGCCGCTGCCGCTGCACGGCCCGCGCCGCGCATGGCCGCGCACGCCGCCTTGGCTCGCTCGCACGCCACCGCTGCCCACGCGCGCCGCCGCGCCGCCGCCGACGCCGCCGCGCCACGCGCTGCCCTCGCCGGCCAGACGCCGCCGCTCGACCGCGCGCGCCGCCGGCTGCACTCGCTGCGCCGCTCGCTCGAAGTCGGCCCGCGCCGCCGCGCGCCTCGCGTCCGCCCGCAGCCGTCGGGCATGGCTCGCAGCCCGCCGCGTGCCTCGCGCTCTGGCCGCCCCGGCTGCCGCCCGCAGCCACCGCTGGCTTCCTGCCTAGCCCGCCGCCGCACGGCGCCCTGCCGCCGCCATGGGGTAGGGAAACCCTACCCCCTGCCTTAAAACCGGCCGGACGGGCCTATTGGGCCAAACGGGCCAAACGGGCCAAACGGGCCATGAGGGAGGGGGGGCAATCAGGCTAAAGAAAAAGGGGATGGGCCCACGTCGAAAAAAAATCAGAAAATTGCGCATATTTTTTCTTTGAATAGAAAATTTGCGTAAAATCCTCTGAATTATGACTCATTTGAAAATTTATATTCTAACATTTAAGGGCCTTGGGAACCCGAATTTTGCATTATTTTCAGTTTTTGAAGTTTATTTATTTATGCTATTATTGTTTTATGTATTTTCTGTATTTATTTACTATTTTTGATTAATTGTAATTATTTAATTGCTTTTAATCACTGAAAATTAGCAGTAAATTATGGAAAATATATAGAAAATTATGAAACATTACGAGAATTTATTGTACCATTTATTTACCTGCAGTAAATAATTCCATGCATGTTTACCTGAAGTAAACTTATATGTTCCATTCATCACATGTAGATGACTGGCATCACGAACCGGGAGTTCGAGGAGCTTGCCCAGCATGGCAAGAACTATCTGACGTGGGCATCTGATGTCGAGATAGTACTTGGAGCCAGGAAGCTCCGCGTAGCTATTGGGATTGGCGGACGGCATGACGCCAAACCTACACCTGAGGAAAATAATCAGGCACTTCATTTCCTTAGGCACCATCTCTGCATTACTCTCAAGAATGAGTATATGGCGGAAAAAAGCGCGCTAGCACTCTGGACCGCACTCAAGAAGTGGTTTGAGAAGCTCAAGTACACCATTCTTCCTCAGGCAGAGCAGGAGTGGATCAGACTGAGGTTTGCCGATTTCAAGACGGTCGGGGAGTACAATTCTGCCTTGCATAGAATTTGTACCAATCTTCAACTTTGTGGCAAGCAGATCACAGATGAGTAGAAGATTGAGAAGACCCTGTCCACCTTTCACCCCAATGCTGTGCAATCCGCCCGCAACTATCGTCAAGACGGCTACAAGGAATACGCCGAATTGATTGATATGATGCAGGTAGCGGAGGCTCAGGACGAACTTCTCCGCAAGAATTACGTCACTCAGCCATTGGGGAGCTCCGCTGGCCGTGAAGCCAATGCTGGGAGCTACAAGGTGCGAAAGCCCTTGATGAAAAGAAGGGGGAAGAAGGGTAAGGCCGTTGCCCAGAAAGGCAAGTCAGATGCTCCAAATGACAAAAGGGCTAAGGAGAGTGGCAAAACCTATGGCCAGCAGAACTAAGGTTGCTACAAGTGTGGCAAGTGGGGACATTAGTCGCGGATCTGTAAAGCACCGCAACATATCATTGATGCCCACCAAGCCCAGAAGAACAATGGCAAAGGGCAGCCTGAAGCTCACTTTGCAGCTGTTGAGGGGGAGCATCATGAGCCGCTACCTGAAATGATGGAGGTTGAGTCCATCCCGGCAGCAGCACCCCCTTACGACTTAGAAGCAGCCACCTCCATGATTTCTCTCGAAGAGAACATCACGCCTGAAAAGATAGCCGAAGAAGTCAACGATTTTCTAGTTGATTCCGTCTGATGCACAGAATGCATAAGACGTTAATTGTCATTTATTTTGCATTAAATGGGCAAGTTAGAACTTGCATGGATGGTACTCTAGTTTTATTTTCTCATAATGGTTGAATGATTTTGGAATAATTCATTCATTTATTCAGTTTACAATGGCATGATATGTTCTAATACTTGTGTATTTTATTTATGTGTTCTAATATATATTAATAAAATATCTTATATTAGAGCACATGTGGCGCCCTATGGAGGAAGTATGCCTTGCCGACAGTGGTACCACGAATACCATCTTAAGAGAGACTAAGTATTTTCAGTCGATCCGTAAGAGCAATGGCAGCTTTACGAAAATCGCCGGTAGCGATGCATGTATAATTGCTTCTGGAAGAGCCACAATTATACTTCCCATGGGCACAACTTTGGTCATTGAAGACGCATTATTGTACCCAGATTCGACTAGAACTCTCTTAAGCTTTAAAGATATTCGCGCCAATGGTTTCCACGTTGAGACTGAAGAAGAGTACGATAAGGAATACCTACTCATCACGAAGCGCGAAGAAAATGACAAAAGGGTATTAGAAAAGCTTCCTTCACTAGAAACTGGGCTATATTATACCAACATTAAGGTCCCCGCAGCTGCATAATCGCCCCGAAGATAGTATTTAGAAGCTCAACTATTCTCTCTCGGCATGACAGATTAGGCCACCCAGGTCTTAGGATGATGAGAAATATAATTAACAATTCTCACGGGCATAATATTAATGTGAAGAATTTCCCGAATCCTGAAGATTTTGTGTGCCCTGCATGTGCCACCGGGAAATTAATTATTAGACCTTCCACTCTGAAAGTGAAGGATGAAGTCCTCGCATTTTGAACGCATCCAGGGAGACATTTGCGGTCCTATTCAGCCCATCTCAGGACCATTTAGGTATTTCATGGTGCTCATTGATGCTTCCTCAAAGTGGTCATATGTGGGTTTATTATCCACAAGAAACCATACTTTCGCCAAATTGATCTCGCAGATCATTCGCATCAGAAATGTGTTCCCTGATCATCGCATCAAGTCCATTAGAATGGACAATGCCGGAGAATTATTTCAAAGGCATTCGATGATTATTGCATGGCAATGGGGATTGCAGTTGAGCATTCGGTACCGCATGTCCATACCCAGAATGGTTTGGCAGAGAAATTGATCAAGAGAATTAAATTTATTGCCCGACCACTTTTGCAGAATTGTAATTTGCCAGCTACATGTTGGGGACATGTAGTCCTACATGCAGCAAATCTCATCAACTTTAGACCCTCGCCTACAACATCCATTCACCTATGCAACTAGCGCAAGGGTCACCACCAAAATTTCTCATCTCGGAGGTTTGGATGCAAGGTTTATGTACCTATACCCTCCGCAGTGAATCGCAATGGGCCCTCTCCGTAAGACTGGGATATACGTTGGTTATGAGACTGCATCCATAATCAGGTATTTGGAACCCATGTCGGGAGATTTGCATACTGCCCGCTTCGCAGACTGCATTTTTGATGAGGATAATTTTCCGACATTAGGGGGAGGAAATCAACCCGTTGATGAAAAATGTCGGAAATTACGGGAAGCCACGGAATTCCTGCACATGACCCGCGCACTAGTGAAACTGAAAAAGAGGTCGAGAAGATCATCGATTTGCAAGCATTAGCAAATCAACTGCCTGATCACTTTAGTGATTTGAAGAGCGTAACTAAGTCGCATGTGCCTGCACGTAATGCACCAGAGAGGGTTGAAATACCAAAGAAAATTGAAGGTATCCCTAATCCCGTCCAAAGGCCTAAGAATAAAAGGACGAGAACTCTGGCCCCTCGAATCCAAAGTAACCGGGGACGCCTGGCGAAAAAGGATAAGAAGGACTTATCACACCGATCACCAAGTCCCCGAATGAGAAGGGGAGCCGTTAAGACTCGCACAAGTATGACACTGTTGAAAAGGACATACCGGATCTGAATATCCCCATCGGCATGGATGTGTGCGCACACATCGGAGCCGAACAACTAAAGAGACTTACCATCGCAATTGAAAGAAGCGATGCGCAAGATGAAGCTCCAGAAGAAGCAACTCATGAAGAAATAGCTATAAATTATGTGCACACGGGAGAGTCCCTGAACAGGACAACAGCCAATGTCGATATCTACTTCGCAAAGAAAATTGCCACAATCATTGATCTTGATCCTGATCCTGCATCGCTCGCTGAATGTAAGAAAAGATCAGATTGGGAAGATTGGAAGAAGGCAATAGCAACCGAATTGCTATCTCTGAACAAAAGAAAAGTGTTTGGGCCCGACGCGCACTCCTCCCCATGTGCACCACTGAGGGCACAAGTGGGTATTTGTTCGAAAGAGAAATGAAAGAAACAGTAGTGAGATATAAAGCAAGGTTGGTAGCACAAGGTTTCACTCAACGTCCTGGAGTTGATTATGAAGAAACCTACTCTCCGGTCATGAGTGGAATTACCTTTAGATACTTGATCTCAATGGCAGTGAACTTGAATTTACAAATGAAATTGATGGATGTTGTGACTACATACCTTTATGGTAATTTGGATTCGAGATTTATATGAAAGTCCTCAAGGAATTCCTCTCCCAACCAAGACAGAGCAAATAGAAATGCATGCGATGTGAAGCTTAGAAAGTCCCTGTATGGACTAAAGCAATCGGCGAGAATGTGGTATAATCGCTAAGCGACTTTCTCTGCAAGAAAGGCTACACGAACAATGAAGATTGTCCTTCAGATTTATACGACGATCCTGAATGGATTCGTATAATCTCGGTGTATGTAGATGATCCGAATATCATCGTGACGATGGATGATATAAAAGAAGCAAGCTCCTACTTGGAGTCGAGTTTGAAATGAAAGACTTGGGCAAGACCAAGTTCGCTTAGGCCTGCAGCTTGAGCATGTCCTCTGGAGGAGTCTTAGTACATCAGTCGACCTACACCCAGAAGGTGCTAGAAAGATTCGACTTTGAGAAAGCATTGCCATCAAAAGTACCGATGATCGGGAGATCTTTACAGGAAGAAAAAGATCCTTTCCGACCTAGGGAAGAGGGGAGGAAGTCACGGGACCGGATTTCCCATACTTGAGTGCAGTTGGAGCACTCATATACTTAGCAAACTGCACTAGACCGGATATTGCCTTTGCCGTGAACCTGTTAGCAAGGTATAGTGCAGAGCCCACCAAAAGGCATTGGCAGGGCATAAAGGACATCTTCCGATATCTCCAAGGAAGCAAGGACCTTGGATTGTTCTACGAAAGAATCAAGACTGAACTTGATTGGCTATGCGATGCCGGGTATCTGTCTCGACCCATACCCGCAAAGTCACAAACAGGCTATGTATTCTGTGTGGTGGAACCGCAATTTCGGAAATCGCCTAAGCAAAGCCTTGTAGCTACCTCGACGAACCACTCGTAAATAATAGCGCCGTATGAAGTCGCACGTGAATGCGCAGCTACGCCGAATGGTTTACCACATCCAGAGATCATGTGGAATGAACATTGTGCAAACCCCACAATTATCTATGAAGATAATGCCTCTTGCGTTGCACAAGTACAAACGGGCTATGTGAAGAGTCATCTCACAAAGCATATCAACTCCAAGTTCTTCTATACTCATGAATTGCAAAAGATGGACAAGATTAAAGTATCGTGATACTAAGTCTTGTGAAAATCTAGCGATTTATTCACAAAGTCCCTCCCCGCATCTAGCTTTGAAAGGTGTGTGCGAGGGATTGGTATGATGAGACTTAGAGAAGTGCGAATCTGGGGAGAATTCTCTCAAGCCTGTTAGTGAATCTTGATCCGAAGATCAAGTACCCAAAGAATAAAAGTCTGAAGGCTAAATGAAACTGGGTGAATTGTACTCTTTTCCCTTGACGAGTTTTCCCAAGTTTCTCGACCAAGGTTTTTAATGAGGCAATTCGTGCAATCGCAGCATAACATGCATCATGTACTCTTTCTCCAAATTTTTCCCACTAGGTTTTATGGAGTTTTAATGAGGCATGAGTATGTCGGATGAGTGCCCAAGGGGGAGTATTAGGAAACCAGGATAGGGTTTCGCTTAAACGGATTCTTTCCGCTTAAACGAGTCCCTATCCATATTGGGCACCTCACCCTCTCCTATAAATAGAGAGCCATATGGCTGATTTTGTACCCCATTGAATTGAAGCAATAAAGAAAGACCAGGAGTTCTCTCTACCTCTCTGTGTGTTCAATCTATTATTCTGTCTTCTGTGGTTGATTCGTTCTTGTTCTTAGCAGAGAAATCTCTTGGACTGGTCGCCAGCGAGAGGTTTCTCAACATGTACGACGTTTTAGATAAGACACAGTCTCCAATAAGTAAATTTGAACTTCAATTTTCATAGCAATACATAAGCTAAAAATATAAAAATATTATATTCCAAAAGTATTTCTCATAACAAATCTAATTGTACAATTTTTATATGGCTAATCTAAATAATTTTATGCAATTTTGTGGTCAAAATATATGAATTTGACCACTCAAATTCTAAAAGATATTTCAGTACCTCGCACGTCGTTAATTGCAGGGTTAGAAGATTTAAAAACTGTACTAACTAACCTCTTTATTCTCTCAATTAATAAGCAATTTTTTTTCAAACGATGAATAATAAACCTGACAACAATTTTGATCAACGGAGGAAGTGCGTCATTAGATTGGCCATTAAGAGCACTGTATAATATTTTGCCTTTAGTCTAAAAAGCCATATTATTATTTTATTAGTATATTATTATAAAAGCAGTTAGCACTACTACGGAAATCATCATCATAGACGGTTCAAAAATATCATCACAGATGGTTTTCTGAACCATTTGAATTTATGGGTTAGTGACAATCAAAGGCTATCACAGACGGTTTGTGAGCCGTCTGTAATGAATACAATACAGACGGTTTGTAACTAGAACCATCTGTGAGAAACACTATCACAGACGGTTCTAACCAAAAACCGTTTGTGATACTCACATATCACAGACGGTTCTATATATAAAACTGTTTGTGATACTTTGCCATCACAGACGGTTCTATATATAGAACCGTCTATGATATTCTTCACAAACGGTTTATACTACAAAATCGTCTGTGACAATTCATTTTATACCTAAATTTTTTTCTATTTTTGAATTAGCTTCAGAAAATATTAGCTACACCGTTTGAAAATATGCAAATACAACAACAAATATAGCAAGAATATTTTATTTATATTACAATTCACCATTACAATATCACATAGCTACAATCTACCATTGCAATAGCAAAGAACATAGCAGAAAATATTTTATTTTCATTACAAATCGAGCAACAGAGAAGAAAGAAAATAGAAGAATCAGAGATCCTAATGGAAACTCGTCTTTGATGCAGCTTGGGTAGGCTTTCTTAGCGGCCACCTCAGTATAAGCTCCTGGGCAGCCCTAAACCTAACAAAGTAGCAATAATGGAGGCTACGATGGAGACCTAAACATCACAGAATCAAATACTATAAGAAATAATGGATGGAACGATGTCGATAATCCTCTTTCTTGGTGTTTGAATTTTCCAGCAGACGGTGCATTACACGCATCTGGTAACGATGTTGAAGAATGTGCAGATAACATGTTAACCTTTTCATATATAAAAATTAAGCACAATATAGCATATATATATATATATATATATATATATATATATATGAAAATAACATGAAAGTACATGTATTGCATGTGAGCATTTAAATTCAATAAAATAAGCATGTAAGCATTTAAATTCTGCATAATCCACAGATTAATGATTGTCTTGTACTCTCAGTTTGAGAAGTTGCACAAGTAATTAGAAACTTGGCCTTCTACAGCTCTTTGTCAATTTTCAGCAATCACAGTGACAACTTCTTACCCTTCTACTAGTTTGATTATGCAAATGTTATCTCAGTGTAGTATAATGTTAATAGCATAACAGACAGCTAGTAGACCTCAGCCAAAATCAATCGCTAATAACAGATTTATGCTCTGCAGAGATGACAAATATTCGGCAATTGCATAAACAACATGTACACACACACACACACACACACACACACACACACACACACACACACACACACACACACACACACACACACACACACACATATATATATATATATATATATATATATATATATATATATATATATATATATATATATATTCGACAAAGGATCAACAACGATATCTTTGGGATGTAACAAAAGCTGTACCAAGACGATTGACAAAGCTAGCAATTACACACAATAGAGGTAATCAATCAGATACTAAAAGCTCACCTAGCAGATGAGTCTAAGTTGTCACTGTTATCTCAATTTGACAGATATCATCATTGAGCAACTAAAAGCCCATAATCTATTATGCAAATGACCTCCCAGTGCTAGGTCTTACCGCACAATTTCAGAAATAATAATTAGCACGGCTGACAAATGAATAATATACAGTAAAATTAAAAAGTAGAGAGAGATCTCACAGAGCGGCGGCACTTCAAGCCATCGTGATGGAAAAAATGGCTAGGGAAAGGCAGTGTGAGGCCGAGGTACTAGGGCTAGGAGAAGACGGCAAAACAACACTCACAAGACTCGCCGACGGAGTCGGGGGAGGAGGAGGGCGTCGGGCATGGGGCAGAGGAGATAGGGTGTCGTGCTCGTGGGGGAGGAGGGTGCCGGAGTCGGGGGAGGTGGCGACGGGCTCAAGGGAGATGGTGACGGGCTCAGGGGAGGAGGATGCTGGGCTAGGGGACCGGAGGCGGCAACGGGCTCAGGGCAGGAGGAGGGCGCCGAGCTCGGGGGAGGAGGAGGTCGCCGGGCTCAGGGACCAGAGGCGGTAATGGGCTCGGGGGAAGAGGAGGGCGCTAGGCTCGGGGGAGGTGGAGGGCGCCGGGCTCAGAGACCGGAGGATGCGATAGGCTGGGGTGTAGCGTTAGTATAGTGCAAACTCTAGAGCGCAATATATATAGGGGAATAATCACAAACGGTTGTATTTAAAAACCATCTACGATATGTATCATCGCAAACAGTTCTAAATAAGATCATTTGTGATGTTTTCTTATTATAGGTGGTTCTATTTGAGAACCATCTGTGATATGTATTATCATAGATGATTCTAAATAAAAACCTTCTGTAATAAGAAAACATCATAGATGGTTTTACTTTACAATCATTTGTGATAATACATATTATATACAGTTTTACTTTAAAATTGTCTGTGATGTTCCCTACTCAAATTTACATATATATCATACATTCTCATATACATAAATGCAAATTCACATATATATGACTCATTGTCATATACATAAATGCAAATTCACACACACACACACGCACACACACACACACACATATATATATATATATATGTGTGTGTGTGACTTACTGTCATATACATAAATGCAAATTCACATATATGTCACACATTCTCATATGCATAAATGCAAATTTACATATATATCACATATTCTTGTATATATAAATGCAAAATCACATATATCACACATTATCATGTACATATATAAATGCAAATACATAACATATTACACATAAATATTTCATTCATCATTCCACTTGCTTATTTCCTTTAAAAATTAGCCATTTATGATGATCGACGTGTATATAGCTAGTTTCGTCACGTTGTTCTTTCTCGACCCTTATGTCATTTTTGAAAGGAGGAAACTCATCAAATTGATTATATTCTTTCTCGTCCACTACATTCTTAACTTCGACAATTGTCCTTTTCTATGAAGAACTACTTAGCGCTTCTTGTTTGTCTGGTCGGCTACATAGAAAACTTGAAGAACTTGAAGAACCTTCTGAGGTGGTGGCTGCAGGGAGGAAAAGGGGAGAGAGGGAGGCGGCTAGGGTTCATGGGGAAGAAAAAGGGGGGCGGATGGGCCCCTTTGGGCTGGCTGGCCTAAGGTGGCTAGGCCTCCTCCAGGCAACCCATAATTTGTTTTTCTTTATTTATTATTAATAATTAAATAACTCCGCAGCCCTAAAACCTTTCTCCCACGATTCAACAAAAGAAAAGAAAGCTGCATGATTCCGCTAAACAAATCTAGGAATGATGAAACGACATTTTAGGTCATTACACAAAAACTCATTTTTGGTTTATAAGTCGATAGTGGTCCTAAGTAAGACATAACGACTCCCAAATATACATAAAAATCATATTGAATAAACCTATGTAGTGTTTATATAACGATCCCTTTGCCTCATGATACCAGATCAAATTCAAGACGAGAAGCATGCCATCCTATGATAGCTCGATCTTTCACTTGAACTTCTATTAGATTACTCAGTTGTGATTAACTTCTCAAACATATTCAGCATGGCCATGCACTTTTTGAATCTAACTACATCAAGGGGCCCAGAGATATCTCTCCCGTTATATTGGAGGGACAAATTCCATCTTCATCGCTGATATTCCTCTGCAAGTTTCATAGTAAATAAGAAAGATGCCTTTATAACCACCATGTTATGGAGTAGTGTTTGGTAACCCCTAAGTAAACTCTTACATATGTAGAAAATTATGACGATATTTGGTCTAAGGATTCTACATACACTATATATGAGACCAACTAATAACACTTAAGAATATAACAATTCACGCGGTGTCTCATGGTAGGAGTCGAGACCTAAATTTGCAAATCTAGACTCTCTATATATACCATACTAGTCTAGGATCACGCTATTGCACACAGTGTAAGATAGATAAACTATCGACCATATGTGCGATAAATGATGAAAATACTCAAATATTATTTAATTATCAGAGTACAATCTTATGGTCAAACTTACAAATAATAGCCTAAAAGGCTTAAAAAACAGCAGCGAAAATATCACAAATTAATTTGCTAGGTCTATCCTATACTAGACATGTGGTATGTACGGTATGACTCAGATTAATAGCGTACAAAGTTAAGTCCTTAGGCATTACTTAGACGAGACTTCTGCATCTCTTGAAGTGAATCCACACTTCCCCATTTACTGCACGATCACTCATCTAGGTGAAAACAAATTTTGTATAACTAACACAAATGACACACCAATATCGGGGCACACAAGTTTTATAACTGTGGTACCAACCACGATTCAATATCTTATTAAGTCAAATTAATTATTTGATCACATGTGATGATGATCCAAACAAGACTATAAGTATGGCTAAGTGTATTAATTATACAACCCATGTGACAACTAGTATTGCAAGTTGATGTGGACTGACACATGGCTAATGATGAGGCAAGCTGATGTGGCACTTGGGACGGTTCGGGAGCTAATGTGGCACTGACATGGCATGACACGTGGCATCTAGGGCTGATGTGGCATGCTGAGTTGGTGGCTGATTTGGCTCAGTTGGTGTATAGGTCTACAGAATAGCGCTTCTGACGAGTGAGTCCAAGGTGTTAGCCTCTCGGTGCATGGTGGACAGGGTTCACCGAGAAGACAAAATGGCGCGTGGGTGCAGTGCGCGGTGACGTCAGCAAGATTCGTCGGTCGACTAGGCTCGACGTGGTTGAATCTAGTCTGTTGGATCGTCAGCGTTGGCGTAGATCGAATTGAACGGTGGCATTGATGATCGAATGGCAAAGATGATGACATGTGGCACTCAGGGATTGGTGGACGGCAGTGAAGCATCGGCGGGTGACTGGCCATGGCACTTTGCCACGTGAACTGAGGGGAGGCGCGGGACGGCGGCTTGGCCGGCAAGGCTGGACGGAGCGGGAGATGCATGGTGCGGCTGGGCTTGACCAGGGACACACCAGCAGCACGGTTGGTGGCAGTGATGAGGAAGACAAAGAGCTCCGGTGGCGAGGGTGAGTGGCGGTGGGAACAGACTAGCGTCGGCGAGGGAGACGAAGACAACGACGATGGCACAAGAGCGAGGGCAACAGTGACAGGTGGCTCGGAGGTGCGGCAAAAATGAGAGGGCGGTGCTTGCACTTTAAGCACGCATGCTGAGGGCTCTGATTTGGAGACGGCGGAGAGCCCCAGATGGACATGCACACCGAGGCCAGATCGAGAATGAGCGATGGTGGAGAGTTCAACTCAGAGATGAATCGTAGTGCGCGGGGCCTTGGATGTGCGACACGTAGGGGCCTCTAACATCGGACAATCATTGAAGAATGCACGTATTAACAGCGCCAACACGTCCCGATGGTTAACACCTGTTATAAGGAAGACATTTTGATGCGGATACGCTTGTGTCTTGCAATTTTCAGTTAAATATATTATTTAACTGGAAAGAAGTATTAAGCCGTATGAAATATGGCCAGGTGAACTCTTTCGAAACTAAACATAATGTTGTTATTCGTGAGGATGGAATACTACCTCATGTTATCACATGGTGCATTCTTAGGTTTGTTAATGGCAAAGCAATGGAGAGGCAAAAGAAAAAGAATAAACACATTATGTGCCAAAGACATGAAGGAATAAAGCCCATGCGGAAGGAGCACACAAGAGAAAGGTCTATGCGGATTGAGGAAAGAAAGCCCATACAGTGAGAAAGTAAAAGGGAGGAGCCTAAGGACTTAAACTATAAGTTTTGGATAAGATTTTCAAGTCCAATTCGTACCTCTCACAAGCCTAATTGGATTCAAACTCGGATTTAACTCAGAATTCAATTCAGATTCGGTTCGGGACAGCCTGACAGGCAGCTACTAAAAAGGGCATAACTTTCACAAATTGAGTCCGATTAGGGTGTTCTTGTACTTGTTGGAAAGATAATTTTAAGGTCTACGCAATGGATCTAGTCCTAGCATCAAATTCATCACAGATCAAAAGTTATGACCAAAATAATATGATAGCTGTAAAATCTAGTTTTCTTTTTGTGAGAGTTCGTATCTAAAATTATATAGGGTTGAGTTGTACTAGGTTGGAGGGCCCTATGGACGTCCCAAGGGGCTATATAAGCCATGTATTGACAGCCTTAGGGCTCAGACCACCTTTGGAAATAATCAATCTACCAATATTTATTCGAGTTTATCATTGCTGCTAAAATTCTATAGGGAATTAGGAGTGTTTTTCAATCAAGATCGTTCAACATTTCCGCTGTAAATTGGGTGCATGATAGATTTTCGCTTGGTGGTCAGCGAAATCGACGCGAGTGTGTTTTGGCGGATTAAAGAATGTTCATCCCTTGCACTGGCATTGGAGGATAGCTACGATTCATCAAGGCTTCCGCGAGTACCCATCATACGTCGAGAAGATCGGACGACTCCATATCACATCTGGTGGTCGGCTTTGGTGAGCAGTGTTATGGGTGACGCATGGCAAGTGGAGGATTGGATGACTGAGATTGAATGGGCTGGGTTGAACAGTAACAGGCTAGCCCGTTATTGTTTGAGATTTTTGGGGCTTTTCCTAATTCAGAAATTCAAATAAAAATTTTTGAGCTCTAGAAAATAGCAAATAAATTGAAAAAATTCACAAAAAATTTCTTGAGATACAAGGAATCTAAATAAAATATTTTTAGCAAATTTTAATATTTATTTAGTCATATTAAAAATTTTAATTATTAAAAAATAAATTTAAGCTTGTATTGGTTCCATAAAAATTTGAATGGTGAATTTTATTTTAAAAGCCTCAAAATAACATTGAAAATCAGGATGCTACAAACCTCTCCCCCTTAAATGAGATCTCGCCTGAGATCTGGGCTCACTAAGAAATTAGGTTCGAAATCTTTGCTCTGAGATCCTCCACTTGCTCCTAGGTGGCTTTCTTCTCAGAATGGTTGTTCCATAAAACATTACAAAAATAGATGACCTTGCTCCTAATTATACGTTCTAACACTTCCAAGATTTTAACTGGGTGATTCTTGTATGACATATCCTCCTAAAGATCAACGGCTTCTACCAGCACTACTTCCTTTGGCACACCACACGCAGACACTTCTTCAACTGAGACACATGGAAGACGTCATGTATCCTACTGAAAGTCTAGGGAACTCCAACTAGGAAGCAACTTCTCCCCTGCACTTCAAGATCTTGAACGGCCTAATATACCATGGCGCTAGCTTTTCTTTTATTTGAAACCTCTTAATTCTTTTGAGTGGCGTAATCCTGAGATACACACAATCATCTGGCTCGAAGCTAAATTCTCGACGACGACTATCCGCATAGCTTTTCTGTCTGGCTGAGTAGTTCTTAACCTTTCCTGGATTAGTGAACCTTTTCCTTAGCTTCTTTTAAACAATCTGGCCGAAAGACTTAACCTTCCCCTCTCTCTTTTCAATTGAAAGGGTTCTTCATTTTTTACCATACAAAGCTCCAAACGGTAACATTTGTAGGTTGGTCAGGTAACTGTTGCTGTAGAGAACTCTGTGAAAGGCAAACAACTGTCCTACTTGGCTCCATGATCTAATACACAGGTTCTTAGGTTCTTAGCATATTCTCAAAAATCTGATTCACATACTTAGTCTGACTATCGGTCTGGGGATGATAAGTTGTACTAAAATTCAGATGGGTACCTATAGCTTCATAGAAACTTCCCTAAAATCATGATGTAAACTATGATCCATGATCTGATACTATCTGTTTAGACACTCCATGGAGACTCACAATTCTCTACATGTATAACTCTACCAATTTATCACCTGTATATGTTGTTTTGACTAGAATGAAATGAGCAACATTCGTTAATCAATCCACAATTACCTATGAATCATAACCATCCTTGGTTTTAAGCAATCCTTGAGGAAATGCGTGCCAACTTCCTCCCACTTTCACTCGAAAATTTTCAGCGATTGATGCAAACCTGCTGGCCTCTGATACTCAGTTTTTACTCTCTAACACACATCAAAAAGTGTAACATACTCTGCTATCTCATGCTTCATATTTGGCCACCAATACTTGTCCCTGATATCCTGATACATCTTAGTACTGCCTGGATGAATTGAGTACAACGACTCATGAGCTTCTTTGGGCAACAACTCTTTTAACTCCTTTTTATTTGACACACACAAATGCTCCTCAAATCACAAGGTTCTTTTGTCATCCTCTGTAAAACCTGATGCTTTACCTTTACTCATATTAACTTTGATTTGCTGAATACCCTCATCCTCAGCTTGAGCTTGTCGAATCTAACCATCGAAAGTCGGCTGTAACTCCATTGTGGTTAAGAATCCTTTCTCCACCAAATCCAAGTTAAGCTTCTAAAATTCCTTGTGCAAAAATGGCTGACCCTCCTGAATCATCACGGTATTGCAATAAACCTTTCTACTCAAAGCATCTACTACCACATTAGCCTTTCCTGGGTGATTGTGTATTCCAATATTATATTCCTTTATCAACTCCAACCACCTCGTTTGCCTGAGATTGAGGTCGGCCTAGGTGAAAATATGCTTCAAACCCTTGTGATCCGCGTAAATCTCACAAAGGTTACCCATGAGGTAATGATGCTAAATTTTCAAGGCATGTACTACGACTGCTAACTCCAAACTGTGAGTAGGGTAATTCTCCTCATATGGCCTCAACTGACATGATACACAAGCTTACACTCTTTTGTCTTGTATCAATACACATCCCAAACCTTTGCGGAAAGCATCGCAAAAGATGTTGAAAACTTTGTTAGTGCCTGGCAATACTAGCACTGGGGCTGTAGTCAAACATTCTTTTAGCTTCTGAAAATTATTCTCATATTTTAGCGTCCAAACAAATTTCTTTTCCTTCTTTAACTGTTGACTAAGGGGTTTCACTACACTGGAGAATCCTTCAATGAAATGACAGTAGTAACCTGCCATTCCAAGAAAACTTCTGATTTGCATCACTAACGATGGTGATTTTCAATCAAGCACATGTTTTACTTTTCCAGGGTCAACTACAACTCCTTCTCCTGATATGACGTGGCCTAGGGAAGTGACTTCCTTCGTTCAGAACTCACACTTCGTGAACTAAGCATACAGTTGATGCTCTCTGAGCTTTTACAAAGTTAATCTCAAATGCTACTGATACAGGGTCGCTCGATCTTCTCGACGTAGGATGGATACTCACGGGAGTGTTGATGAATCGTAATGATCCTCTAATGTCAATGTAAGGGACGGACACTCTTTAATCCAATAAAATACGCTCACATTGATTTCGTCGACCACCAAGTGAAAACTTAACGTGCATCCAATTCCTAGCGAAAAGGTTGAACAATCTTGATTAAATAACACGCCTAATTCTCCTTAGAACTTCGGCAATCACAAAGAACTCGAACAGGAACTTTTAGTAGATTGATTTCTTTCAAAGGTGGTATGAACCCTAAAGGCTGTGAATACAAGACTTATATAGCCACTTGGGTTGTCCATATGGTTTTCAAACTGAGTATAACTCAACTCCATATTATTTTAGACTCAAACTCTCACAAGAAGGAAAGTAGATTTTACAGCCGTCATATTGTTTTGGTCATATCAGATGATTCATGATGTATTTGAAGATGGAACCTTATCCACTGCATAGGTATTGAAATAAGATTTCTAAGAAGAAAAAGAATGCCTGAATCAGACTCCGTTTGTGAAAGTTATGACCTTTTTAGTAACTGTCTGTTGGGTTGTCCCGAACTAAATTCGAATTGAGTTCTGAGTTCAATCCAAGTTTAAATCCGGTGGGCTTGTGAGAGGTCCAAATTGGACTTAAAAATCTTATTCAAAACTTGTACTTTAAGTTTTTGGGTTCTCCCCTTTTGCTCACCCACCATATGGGCTTTCTTCGTCCCATCCACATGGGCGTTTTTCTTGTGTGCTCCAATCAGCCACATGTGCTTTATTCCTTTATGTCTTTGACACCTAATGGATTCTTTTCGAACAGCGAACATGCATGTTCCTTTTCCTTTGCTCCACGTGACAGCAAGCATGTAAGATTCTTCAAGTTCTTTCAAATGCATGTTCACTTTAGATTTGTACAGATCAAGTATGGGTCTACATACAATTACATAAAATAATTGTTCTACATATCCAAATATAAAAATAATGATCGAATTAAATTAGAGTTCACCTGGCCATATTTCATACGGCTTAATACTTATTTCCAGTTGAAAAATATATTTAATTGAAAAGTACAAGACACGTGCATATCCGCATCATCCTTCCATTCTTCAAGAAAAGTTGTCCTCGATTTTTGGTAGCCTGAAATTGTACTAAAGAAAGAATACAACGTATACATATGATATATATAATTGTCATCAATATTTCTTCTATTTGGCACATCATGAATATCTGACGGGGAGGTAAATAAGAAGAATGACATATATGCATGGTATATGTATGTATCAATTATTGTGTCATTCCCATTATCTTGCACAACTGATGAATATAGCAGCAACCAAAAGATGTATGTATTGCAATATTATTTGTCACATCATTCCTCCTCCCATAAGAGAAAGTCGACCTCGAATTTTCTAAGGTCATAGACAGTTCAGTAATGGGCAAAATCAGATTTAGTTATTCAGATATTGAGAAAAATTTTTGAGTACTTTCCATGCTTCCATTGCACTACTCTGAGTATTTTTACACGATTGCATATTAAAGGAAAAACAAATAGACTTAAAAAATCTTTTTAAATAGCAAACACTATTGTTAACATTCATCTCATTGTTATCATGACAAGGCACAAAATATTGTTTATCCATAATATGCAATTTCAATTAAGCAAGTTTATCACATTTAATGCAAATTCCGTGAATACAAAATTTGTCATCTACATCATAATCTATAATCAAATTGAATTTATATCTGTAGGCATAGGTACTAACTAGTTATTTTGAACATAAAATTTTAGCAACATTATCAATCACACTAGATAGCTTCCTAAGATCATCAAATATGATATAGCACAAAGAATCATTAGGAGATATTCTAGTAAGAACTTCCTTTTAAGTAATCAATTCCACATTATGTAAATTGAGTACATAAATTTTAGAATATGGAATTTTCAGTTGATCATATTGTAATGCCTTGAACGTCGTTACGGCGTCCCTAGAAATATTTAGCGGAATCGCGGAATTTCCCGATTTTTCGGTGAATCGTGAGAGGCGGAAATAAAATTACGGAATTATCCAAAAAAATAAATTAAATAATTAAAATGAGGTATTTTGGCGCAGGCTGTCTGCACATAGGCTGATTCGCGCAGCACAGTTGTTTGTATAGATTAGAGTATCAAAACGATTTTTTTATAGGTCTCACCAAAAGAAAAGTTGTAGAGGACGACAAGATCTATCTTTTATAATTTTTCTAGAATTTTTGGCTATGGGGTTTCGGCGCAGCAGAGTCGGAAACTTTGCTACTTGGCAGAGGTGTAGTCTGAGACAGATTACTGTTCGGGTGTAGATTCAGAGTAGAAGATGATTGTTACGATTTTTCTATCAATAACAAAAATTGTAGGAAATCTTTTTATCTAGTCTCTTTAAAAAAATTATGAATTTTAGAGCCTTGTACAGTAGATGGGGTGTGTTAGAAGATAACTGGCATATTGCCAAAACAAAGTATGTCCTTTGTTTTGCACGTTAAATTACACCATGATAGCAGCAAAACAAAAATAAGTGGTCTACTTGAAAATTGGAGATATTTCATTGTAGTTTTCAGAAATATCTCATTTACTGTAATCGGCTTAATAGTTTTAAAGATACAAAAATATTAAGCGTACGCATGATGAAGTTATTGGTGAAAGATCGACGAGCGGAGAGGTTATTGTCGGGTTTGGGGTATAGCGACGTCTTTATTTTCTTAAGTTGCAATTACCTTGCTGTAGTCGTGTGCTGTGAGGTAATTGCTGTAGTTGCAATTCATATGCATTTTCATTGTGGATAAATCATTTGCATACTTTTGCAATGTATAGTGGATGAATTATTTACAAATAAATGCATCTTCTTAACTTTTTTTGCGGAATGAGGGATGTGGCTGTGGTAGTGGAGTGGGGTTCACCCACCTTGTGGTATGGTAGGGGATGTGGCTGTGGTAGGAAGAATATTTCTTATGGTAACTGTTGTTAGCGGTTGTGGTTGTGAGAAAGAATAAGGTTAATGAGGAAAATAAGTTAATGCTTTACTGATCTTGATAGTAGTGGTGGTTGAGATTAACAAGTAGGCATTCGAGTCCTAATTACTAATGTTTTGTTGTTGTTGGTAGTAAGTGTGGTTAAGTCTATAAATTGTGGTCATTGTGAAAAATAAATGTTGATGCTTAAACTATTGTTGTTTAATTAGCTTGTTAAATAGTTTCCTTGCTGCGATTTTTATCTCACTCTTGTTTTCCCCCATTCCAGGTGATTCTCGAGCATGCATGGGAAGGGTAGAGCGGCACAACACTTTCACACACCTTATCATGATTCATGTTGTAATAAATAAGTGGACTCTTTAGTTATTCATCCTTTTCACTCATTATTGATCATTTTTTTCTTACTGATGCTTGGCTGTGGTTCGCTTAAATTGGTTAAAATTATGAGCGGTTGTTCTTTTATTAATAATATCCCATTACCTTTTATCTTAGTATGCTTCCGCTTAGCTTATCATATTTTAGAAGTTGTTGTCAGTTTACTTTATCTTGTAAATTGGCTATTTGTGGAGTGGTTAGTAGCATCCCAAAGTAATGTGGGTCCTGAGGTCTTACAGTTGGTATCAGAGCGGGTTTTAGGTCCGTGGTAATGAAATTATTAAATTGACACACTGGTGCACAGTAGGATGGGATGTGTCAAGCAGTGCATTTATACTTTTGACATGTTGTATTGATAATTTTTATTATGGGATGATCTTGTATGATTATAATTTGCTTCTATGATTGATACAAGAGAGGCTAGTCTTTGATGAGAGGTAGAGATTGTAGTGGTTGCCTTGGGCATTGACAGTTTATACCACCGTTCATGGTATGGGGATAGTGATGCAGTTACCTCGGGTACCCTAGTTTCAGATGTTGTGGGTGAGTTTCTTAGAAGGGTTGTTACCTTCCTTGAGTTGATTTTGACCAATTCTTGATCTATTGCGGTTAATAAATTTCTCTTGGATTAGCGGTTCATTGCAGTTGTTGGGTGCCAATAGGCCTCTAATTGTTCTTTAGATACTTGTTGTTTCTTTTTTATTGTTGAGTTGCTTTTGCTGCTCGTAAGCGTTGTTAATTGGCGAGATTGATATTTTCCTTATTTGTTCCATCTTTTGTACTGAAAAACATGACTACTTTATTCGTTTGATATTTTAAAAAAATCAAAGCTTTTTGTTGCAAGTTCGTTAACTTGTGGAAACATTGGCTCTATGCATTTCTTTTGAGTTATTTCAATTGTTGAAGTTTGATTTCTCTCTTTTCTAAAAGGAAGTGTTAAAATCCTTTGTGATATTTTGTTGTGTCTTAGTAGGAGGTGACAATTATATAAATAATTGATAAGTTGTGAATTATCAAGCTGAGATGTTAGCATGGTGCATAATTAATTTCTACTAACATACTTGAAAGTGTAGTTGATTAATATGATATTGTCGTAGTGTAATTTTGAGAATTATGGTTAAGAATTTGCCGATATATGTTCGAAACTCATGCAGTTATTAAGAAATATGAAAAAAATGTTTTGATTATTGTGGTTGTTTAAATTTTCTGACTGGTAGGATAGATTAGTTTGATTGGTCTCAAATAATTAATCTGACCATTCGAGATTAGTAAGTAAGGAGGTGATGGATTATTGCCCTAATAATATCAACCTTTAATATGTCATCTCTTTACATACTTGATGAGCATGTACAACTGTTAAATTCAGGTAACTTTTGCCATGCTAAATTGTTGACATGTGTATAAAGAAATAGATAAAGGTTGACGTATTGACTTGTGAAATCATGTCTTATAAAACTGGTATTATTGAAGTTTAAAGTTATTTTATTCTAATTTCTGAACGTAAGGTGGAATGTTGCATCTCTGCTCATAATTATTTTTGTGATTGCAAAACAGAGATAGGATCATGAATGCTACCATGACAAAAATAAAAATCAATTATTGGCAGTAATGGCTAGAGTGCAATTAATTAGCATCATGAAAAGTTAAATGTATAAAATCTAATAAGAGATTTATACTAGCATGTTTTGTAAGGTTGTCTTGTTCTAGTATCATCTTGTTAAAACAGTTTTGTTTCAATATTGTGGCTTGTGCACTAGGCTTTTCCTAGGTTAAGTAGTTGCAATCTTATTTAGATAATAAGAACATGACGAAGTGATTTACTGTGTTCCTTTTGGAAAAATATGAAGGGGTAAGAGGACATGATGATTCTTGTTAAGATTGTTATGTCTTTCTATTAGCATAATTGGCGATTTGTGTTTGTGACGATTATGTTGAAGGTTTTATAAATAAAAGAATTTGATGGTTCGGTGACACTAATTAAATTAAAGGATTTGAGATTTGCGGTCAAGATCTTTTGGACCTCATGACTTTTGTGGCCATAACAGGCAATATCTTGGAAGCGCATAATAACATATGGAAACAATCTTGTGTTCTATGCTTGACATAAATAACCAATTAATCGTACACCGGTGGGAAGAACATACTCTTTTGGGACATAAAAATGAGTTGATGATGGAAGTTTTTCTATCGTTCATGATCCCAGAAGTATACAAGGCCTCTGTGCAATAACATGTATTTTTAGTGGCGTGCAAAGCGTGGATGAACTTCAAGAGCCTTCTTGTTAAGCAATACATGGAGAAAGATCTGATGCCCTTCCACAAGTATCCATTCCTGGAACCGCAATGGTACGAGTTTGTGGCGATGATGATGACAGATAATTTTAGGAGTGTAAGTGTGGCACACAGGACCCTCCAAGCAAAAAACACGCACCCCCACAGACTCAACACAGTTGGGTATACGGGTAAAATTCCGCAATAGAGGAAGGAGGACCAACAGGCAATCATGCGGAACACCTCCCTGCCATTTGCCGGGATCCCTGATGAGCGTGCCAAAAACTAGATAAGAGCGAGGTCATCCACCATGTCGTCAGGGGTCATCTCCATTTGAAACTCCACAGATGAGGAAATGTCCCATCGCTTGGTATGATATCGAACTACCTAGTTTGTAATTACTCTATAACTTCATAGGAAGTGAAATAACATACCAGGCTCTTGCAGGAAACGCTGAATGTAGAATCTTTCCAATGATCATTCCAGGCAGTCAAGGAGAGAGATATACTCTCCACGGCTTTGGGAAACAAGGAGCACCCGAGTCTTTATGTTCCTTAGTTTGTAATATGTTATATATTTGCATTTATATATGTATATGTTGATGTGTGATATATGTGAATGTATGATATCTATGTAAATTTGCATATATATATATATATATATATATATATATATATATATATATATATATATATATATAAAGTAAATTTGAGTAGGGAACATCATAGATAGTTTTAAAGTAAAACTGTATGTGATATGTATTATCACAGACAATTGTAAAGTAAAATTTTCTGTGATGTTTTATTATTACAGAAGGTTTTTTATTTAGAACCATCAGTGATAATATATATCATAGATAGTTCTCAAATAGAATCATTTGTAATAAGAAAACATCACAGACGGTCTTATTTAGAACCGTCTATGATTATTCCCCTATATATATTGCGCTCTAGGGTTTGCACTGTACTAACACTAAACCCTAGCCACCACTTAACGCCGACGCCTCCCCCGAGCTCGTCCCTGCCTCCCCCAACTCCGGCAGCCCTCCTCCTTGTGCCTGGTGCCCTCCTCCCCCAAGCATGCCGCCGCCTCTGAGCCCGACGTTGCCTCCTCGGAGCCCGTCGCTGCCTCTCCTGAGCCCGTCATCACCTCCCCTAACTCCAGCTGCCCTCCTCCCTTGTCCCCAGCACCTTCCTCCTCCCCCAAGCACACCGCCTCCCCCAAGCCTGACGCCACCTCCCCCGAGTCGCACAATGAGCTTTACTTTATGTTCGTGATTTCTATTGTGCATTAGTTGGCCGTGTTAGTTTGATATCTATTTATATCTCTGAAATTGGTAAGAAATTCTTGAACTAGGAGGACTCTTGCATGGTAGAATGTGGGCTTTGTGATTGCTCATGAAAAAAACTAGTCATATGTGAGATCTAGGTGACAATCTAGAAGTATTTTGCTAGTTTGAGTTGTCAATTGCTAATTTCCTACATCAGCTCAGTGTTCTTTATTTATGTTTTGCATTGAATATTGGTAGATTCAATTGTCTCTATTGTAGCACGTACTCGTTACTTGTTTTGTTACTGCCGTAGCTCTGTTGGTGATATTGTAGTAGCAGTTTTTTGGTTCCTGTTTGTGCTTATAGAGAGTAATTGTTTTGTCACTCTTCTGAGGTAATGTTCAGATTGATAAGCTAGCATAATATAGATGGATTGTCATTTGATTGTTGATCTATTGACTAGAGTTGAGAAGGCTAAATTTTAGAACTTGTGTAACTCCTCATCTGAGAGCAAGGTCACAATATGAATATTTGTACTATGCAGATCACAAATGCTGATCACATTTTAGTTTAGTTCATATTACTACCCTGGTCCTAGTTAAATGACTTGAATTTATTATCCTTGTCGAGAGATAATTTCTTAGAATTTATGTCATTTTCTTGTCTTAGGCTAATTGCTTTTCCATTCATGCTTAAATTTAGAATTAATATGAGAAGACCAACATGTCATCCGCTTATTCTTCATCATCGTTGCTGGATGTGTGTGATACACCGTCCTTTGGAAAATTCAAGCATTATGAAAGAGAACTATCGAAAAAGCCCGACGGCCAATTTTTCATCATAGAATTTGATGCGTTTGGGATCCCTCTCAATCCTCACTGAGTAGTGTCCGTATTATAGAAAACAGTTGAAATAGTTGCATGTGAATGGATTGTGATCACGTTTAATTCGTGGAAGACCGTGACTGAAGCTTGAAAAAATGAGCTACTGATGGAAGTTTTTCTATCATTCAAGATCTCGGAAGAACACAAGGCCCTTGTGCAATAACATGCATTGCTAGTGGCTTGCAAAGCATGGAAGAACTTCAAGAACCTTCTTGTCAAGCAATATGTGGAGAAAAATCTGACAACCTACCACAAGTATCCATTCCTGGAACCGCAATGGTAAAAGTTTGTGGTGATGATGATGACAGATAATTTTAGGAGTGTAAGTGTGGTATACAAGGCCCTCTAGGCAAAAAACATGCACCCCCCACAAACTTAGCGCAGCTGGGCATGCGGGTAAAATCCCGCAATGAAGGAAGTAGGACTAATAGAAAATCGTGCGGGCACCTTCCCGCCATTTGCGAGGATCCCTAATGAGCATGCCTGAAACTAGAGTGAGGTCATCTAACATGTCGTCGGGGGTCATCTCCTTTTGAAACCCCACAGACAAGAAAATATCCCATCGCCTGGTATGATATCGAACTACCTAGTTTGTAATTACTCCATAAGTTCATAGGAAGTGAAATGACATGTCGGGCTCTTGCAGAAAGTGTTGAGTGTAGAATCTTCCCAATGATCATTCCAGACAATCAGGGAGAGAGATATACTCTCCACGGCCCTAGGAATAAGGAGCACCTAGATCGCCTGAGTGGCCTTGGTCTTTATATTCCTTAGAAATATGGTTTCTCAAAGGACTCCGAAGCATACTGGAGTAGAAAGAAAGTCAAAGTCAAGCGTGAGGCATGGCTACGAGAGGAGATCAAGATATCCCTTAGAGAGGAGCTTGTTGATTATGTCAGAGATGAGATGCAAAGATATAGGAAAAATCAGTAGAAAGCCTCGCCACTCCTGTGCTAACCAGCTCCCCCAACCGTCGGAGTCGCTGCATGTCCAACCCTACCTCGAAAAGCGACAACAGATTTCCTGTCGATGACATTCTGGTAATAATTATTATCTTTGAAATGCTCAATCCATTGATAGACCTATTGGAGTAGCTAATTTTGTATCGTTATGTAGGTGGCTACGAAATGCATGCTCCAGTGAGATATGCCTCCTTTGCCCTGTGCACTGCTTGGGGCCAGACATATCCATTTGGTCCTGGAGCCTTAGTACACGGCGTAACTCCAAGTGAATGTGGACGATATTCATGCCAATTTCGAAGTCATTCCGCTGCAAATGCCCCCAAACGACGAGGTCATGACTCTAGGACAAGCCATTAGAACATTCATTCAGTGGCCCAAGAGGGACATCTACTTAGAGGCTCCTGCACCAGTGCCAAGTCTACGAGAGCTATGTACACCAGTGCCAAGTTCACTAAAGCTATCTACATCGATGCCAAGTCCATAGGGGCTATCCGTACTAGAGCTACCTACACTAGTGCCAAGACCACAGGGGCTATCCACACCGGAGCTACCTTTACAGTTGACTATCGTGAAGTCGACCTACAGCCGAGGCAACATAAACAAACCGAAGAAAATCGATGATGATATCCCCTATTTGCCATTGACCAAAAAATTCATGCTAGGTGAGCCATTAGTCATCCCGAAAGAGAGCCACCTAACCCTAGGACTGGCTTGCTAGAAATTGCATGTATGGTACATGGAATAGGCCAACAAGCCGGAGGGACAACGCATCATCTTTAGCATGATATTCATGACTGTGTCTTCACGGTGACCTTTGAGGACTTATTCAATCTCTTCACACTCGACACTCTCAACACCTCACTCATTCGTGCTAAACACTATAAGTATGTACAATCATGGTCTACATTTATGTAATACAAATAAATGTCAGATATAATTTATTACTTTTGTATATATATAGATACATGGTGATTGAAAGCCACATTAACAAAATCACCGGTTAGTTTCCTTGACCCACACTTGGTCTCCATGGATATCATCAAGGAGGATGCATCCTTCGTCGAGAATTATATGATGACGGTATTGGTGGCTCACCGCAACAAGAAAATCATACTTATGCCCTACAACCAGGGGTAAATACTGTACTAGTGGCTATACTTGTTGATTTATACTTTATAAGCAATACGAACTTAGATTTAGTGACCATGACGACATACCTGTATAGATTCCATTGAATTCTAATTGTAATTATACCAAAATAGAACAGGGTAATATATCTTGATTTTCTAAATAGGACCAAAATCGACTACACAGTTGTCCAACAATTAATCGATAGATAAACACATTTCCTCCATAGATAACTCTATTGTAGTTTTTTCTTCCTTCCTAATGACTAAGGCAAACTTTTTGGAATCACGTAGGTCATTTGTCACATACGTTGCAGAGGGACGAAAGTCCAAGGAATGGATCAACGCTCTACGACATGATCTTGATTTCCTAGTATTTGCTAGTACACATTAATTCTATATAACACTTTATAGTAATGTCTCTCGAATTAACAAATTCTATTTTTGAAGTTCCAGTAGCAGCTGTCGGGTAACACTTGCGGATTCTATATTTACCACCACATGTAACTATACCTCAATTATTCGAATAACAATGATCCTCGGGTTTTTTAATTTTGCAATAATTATTTCATACTTATCAATTTATATATATATGCACGACATTGATATTCCTACCAACAAGTTGTGTCTATCGCTACAACTGCGTTGAAACAGGCCAACCTCAAACAAATTCGAGGACAGTGTGTGTATTTCTTGATGTCTAAAGTCATAAAAGAAGATGAAATGTTCCACAATGTAGAATAAATTTTATTGGGATAAGATTGAACTTAATTGTACATGTGTGTATTTGTTTATGGATGGATAATTTATTTTATTTCAGCTAATTGATTTGTAAAATAGATGTTTTTGTTTTTGAAATGAATGAATATGAATTGAACATATACTGTGTTGATCTGCTTGTTTCAGAAGGTATGGCTAACATTTCCTGAGGCTATCCAACAAACAGAAATAGATTTAGTAATAAAAAAGAATATCACAAACAGTTATTAACTCTTAACCGTCTATGATATAAATTGTCTGTGATATATCATGAATCACACACAGTTTCAACTATAAACTATCTGTGATAGTTTAATATCATAGTCGGTTTATAGTTGAAACTGTCTGTTAAACCGTTTGTGATAGTTAAGTATCACAGACGGTTTGCTGTTGAAATCGTCTATGATAGTTGCATCACAGACAGTTCGAAAACCATCTGTGATGACCTTATGTCATTACTGACCCATAAACTCAAATAGTTCACGAAGTAGTCTGTGATAATGTTTTTGAACCATCTGTGATGTTCTTTTCTGTAGTAGTGAGTAATTCGTATATGGTCTTGCCCAATGAGTGCAGGCCAAAACTTAATTGTTTTCATTTTACCATGACATTCCTTTCTCTGTTACAACTCTAGAAATACACCATAGTTTAATTCCTCGCTATTTTCAGGAACTTGCACAAAATTCAATAGCTTAACAGCTTTTAAAATAATATACTTATAAAAGAATAATATGGCTTTTTAGACTAAAGGCAAAATATTATACAGTGCTCTTAATGGCCAATCTAATGACGCACTTCCTCCGTTTCAAAATTGTTGTCAAGTTCATTATTCATCGTTTGAAAGAAAATTTCCTATTAATTGAGGGAATAAAGAGGTTAGTTAGTACAGTTTTTAAATCTTCTAACCCTGCGATTAATGACGTGCGAGGTGTTGAAATATCTTTAGAATTGAAGTGGTCAAACTCACATGTCTTGACCGCTAAATTGTATAAAACTATTTAGATTGATCATATAAAAATTTTACCATTAGATCTGTTATGAGAAATACTTTCAGAATATAATATTTTATATTTTTAGCTTATGTATTGCTATAAAAATTGATGTTCAAAGTTACTTATTGAGGCTGTGGTTTATCTAAAACGTCATACATTCTTCGACAGAGGAGTATTTCATAGGGCTACGCATGATATAAGTCCATTAACTATTCATTACAGTTTGTGCCTCCTTTGTATATGTATATATAGGATGGTTGAAACAACCATTTTCAAATGCTGGGAGTTCTATTTTTGGAATCTTCGTGGCAAACAATTAAACTGGGGATCGAGGGTGGTGGCTGCGGGAGCGACACATAGACGAATCATAATAAATTAACAATTTCCTTTTCCTTTCCAGGGCAGGTCGCTGAGGATAATAAATTAACAAGATCGAATTTTCTTTTCTTTTCCAGGGTAGGTAGCTGAGGATAATGCCGGGATTAGGAGCTTCCAAGTAGCTGAGGATGCCCGGCCTCATTTTTTGCTCGCACCTACTCGAGTAGGTGATATCATTGCTTACTCGGTACAGAAAATATTAGGAGAAGCAAACACGCTTCAGTGCATGCGCAGATCGTCTTTCACCCGGCAGGCCTCTGGAGAATTTGCCCCCGACACTCGCACTGTCCAGTTGGAGCTCCCTCCACGCGGTCCAAACAGAGTGGTTCTGGTACAGGATTAACTAGGCACTTCATCGACCGATCGTATATATAATGTTGTAATGTACCTGTCGGGTGGTACAGATGAGATATCCCGTGCTACCTGTCTTTACAATGGTATAATGTTACCCTCATCAAAATATGATACAGATAGTTATCAAAAAATTCTAAAAATAAGTTAGATGAGGAAATGACCTACAAAAGTTTAATTGAATACATGACTTACATTAGAAGGAACAAAAAAGACAAATTTCAAAGAGCAGCAACTTTAACCTTTTCTTTTCCCTTTTATTTTCTAATTTTATTTTGACCTGAATTTATCTTTTTTATTTCTCTATGCGTAGATCGAATTTAAATTCGAATTAGGTGGTATGGTAGATTGATTTTATGTCAATGCTACCATTTTTTTGTATTTTTTATGAACATTAATTTGCACTATGTTTTAAAGGAGATAACATTATAGCACCGTAAGGAAATGACCTGTCCATATTGGCTAGCTTCTATAAGCCACTTCAGCTTTCAAAAGCAGAGCCAATACGAACATCATAGTTTCTATAAGCTACTTATATCAACCATTATTATTTATCTTTCACATATTGTAACGTACTTTGTATTTTATAATATCACAATTTCATAAGTCGCATGACGGTCTAAATATTATAATACCCTTCGTTGCACTATCTTTCTTATATAACGTACTACGGGTGGGTTCGGAATCACTTGGGTGAGGCTTTGGCTTATGTTTACTACAGTAACTAGCTTTTAATTAAATAGTATGTTTTTTTAAGACGGTGTCTATAAGTATATTGTAATACAAACTGTACGAAGTTTACCTATACCGGCCACAATCACATGCAACTATTTTTCTCTACGTATTGCCTCTCACGAACAGTCCATAATTCAAAAATTTCAGGCATAAATCACAACCCAAAAGAACCCACCTTACTATTTATCAGTCATTATTATTTATCAGCCACAACCAAAATCTATCAGCAAAAACCAATATGAATAGACCCTCTAAGTAGCATGGGATGCTCCCTCTTATGGTTCAGCATCCATTCATCCCTCGGTTATAGCCTTATAGGCAGCAAAGCACACTACTACAGAAACCATCATCACAGACGGTTCAAAAACGTCATCACAGACGGTTTTTTGAACCGTCTGAATTTATGGGTCAGTGATAATCAAAGGTTATCACAGACGGTTTTCAAACCGTCTGTAGAGTAAATATCTCAGACGGTTTATAACTAAAAACCGTCTGTGATAGCTACCATCGTAGACGGTTTGTAAGAAAAAACCGTCTGTGATATAGGAATATCACAGACAGTTTTTAACAAAAAATCGTCTGTGATATATCAATATCACAGACGGTTTGTAACCAAAAACCGTCTGTAATAATCCATATAAATATCATAGACGGTTCTAAACATAGAACCGTCTGTGATAATAAACATCACAGACGATTCTAAACTTTTTTATCACAGATGGTTCTAAATTGAGAACCATCTGTGATCTTTATTATCACAGACGATTCTAAACAGAGAACCGTCTGTGATAATAAACATCACGGACGGTTCTTAACTGAGAACCGTATGTGATCTTTATTATCATAGACGGTTCTAACCTAAGAACCGTCTGTGATAATAATCACAGACGGTTCTAAACGTATAACCGTCTGTAATAAGCCTTTGCCCGGCTGTAGTTATTAATATAACTACACCAACAAGCATTCAAGAAGCCTTTGTCCAGCTATAGTTATTTCTTTACAACAACCTAGTATATTTCTTTACAATAGCTCAATAAACATAGAGATACATTTGTATGACTCATTCTCAAAATTCACCTATATATCACACATTTTCACTTATACATAAATGCAAATTCACAAATACATCACACACATGCATTGTTATATAATTCACATATACACATCACATACATGTATTGTTATATACATAAATGCAAATGCCGACATATATGTCGCACATTCTCATTCCACTTGCTTATTTCTTTTAAAAATTAGCCCTTCATGATGATCAATACGTACATAATTAGTTTTGTCACGTTGTTCGTTGGCGACCCTTATGCCATTTCTAAAAGAAGGTAACTCGTCAAATTGATTGTATTCGTCCTCGTCCACTACATTTTCTACCCCGATAATTCTCCTTTTTCCATGAAGAACTACATGGCGCTTCTTATTTGCCGGGTCAGTTATATAGAAAACTTAAACAACTTAGTTAGCGAGTACGAATGGTTCATCTTTGTACCCGACACGTTGAAGGTCCACGGTAGTAACACCGTACTTGTCAATCTTTATCTATGGGAGATGCACCCAATGGCAGCGAAATAAGGTGATCTTGAAAACCACGTAGTCGAGCTCCTAAATCTCTTCTATGAATCCATAGTACGAGTTTCTCAACCCATCGGTACTAAACGCATCTATGCGGACACCGCTGTTTTGGTTAGTGCTCTTTACATCTTGAGCCCGTGTATAGAATATGTACCCATTTATGTCATATCCTTGCCATGTCACAATTGTAAATGTTAGCCCTTTTGCCAACCATGTCAGCATCTCACTTGATGAGCTCCTAGCGATTTGCTCCTTCAATCATTGATTGAACTGACTGTTGTATTGTCTCATGATCCAAACATCCGGTCGCTCCGGGTTCTGTTGCCGAAGCACATCCTTGTGCTGGTCGACATAAGGGGCCATTTCAGTCATGTGTTGTAAGATCGTGAAATGGGTTTGAGCATACGCGTCCATATCTGAAGTGATTGCTTTCCTTCTGATAGTTTCGATACCCTTGAGCCTCCCCTCATGACGAGATTGAGGCACACCTATCGATTGAATCTAAGCCATATAAACGACACAGAACTCAATGACCTTTTCGTTTGCATAACCTTCGAAGATGCTGTCCTCCGGCCGAGATCGATTCCGTACATACGACTTGAGAATTCCCATGAACCTATCAAACGGGTACATGCTACGTAGGAATACGGGCTCGTATATTTTTATCTCCCACACAACGTGAACAATGAGATGGACCATGATATCGAAAAACGAAGGAGGGAAATACATATCAAGATGATATAGATTCATCACCACCTCGTCCTGCAGAGCATCTAGTCCTTCGGGATCGATGACCTTCTGAGCAATTGTGTTAAAGAAATAACATAGTCTTATGATTCTCTCTCGGACTTTGATTGGCAAAATATTTCTAATTGCAATAGAGAGCATCTGTGTCATCAGCACATGACAATCATGAGACTTCATGCCATTTAATTTCAAATCTTGCATCGAAACAAGTTTCTTCACGTTGCCGGAGTAACCAGACGGAATTTTGACACCATGCAAGCACTAGCACAGTTCTGTTTTCTCAACCTTGGACAGAGTGTAACACGTAGAAGAAAGGTACGTTCGTCCATTATCTGTTTTTTTCGGTGCTAACTCAGGCCTGATGTCCATATCAGCCAAGTCAAGCCGTGTGTTGACGTCATCCTTTGTTTTATCACTTATGTTCAGTAAGAGACCACTCAAGCTGTCACATACATTCTTTTCTACGTGCATGACGTCGATGCACTGCCGAACATCTAAGTACTCCCAATAAGGTAAGTCCTAGAATATTGATCTCTTCTTTCATATGTTCTTCTCACGAGCTCTCAATTTATGTCCCTTTCCGAGGACAACATCTAAATCCTTAACCATATTGTAAGCCTCTTTTCCGCTTAAATGCTTTGGAGCTGATCCGTCTTCTTTCTCTCCGTCAAATTATTTCTTCATCTTGCGGTATAAGTGAGCCCTCCGAAGGAACCGGCGGTGACGCATGTACATGGTTTTACGTGCGTGTTTCAGCCACACACTCTCAGTACCATCTACGCAGTGAGTACAAGCTTTGGTACCTTTTGTACTCTGGCCCGACAGGTTAGTAAGGACAGGATAATCATTTATGGTGCCGATCAATAAGGAGCGTAAAGTGAAGTTCTCTCATTTGTATGCATCCCATACCTGTACCCCTTCGTCCCACAGTACTTTTAGATCTTTCACCAACGGCGCTACGTACACATAATATCATTTCTAGATTGCTTTGGCCCTTGGATAAGTATCGACAGCAAAATATGCTTTCGCTTCATACACAACCAAGAAGGAAGGTTATAGATGCATAGAGTCACGGGCTAAGCGCTATGTCGGCTGCTCATGCTACTGAAAGAATTCATTCCATCTGTACTCAATCCAAATCTTATATTCCTCGGTTCTGCACCGAAATCTGCAAAACACCTATCGATGTTTCTCCACTGGGTAGAATCAGCAAGGTGTCTCAGCATTCTATCCTTCTTGCACTCCTCCGAGTGCCATCACAGCAGTTTTGCCTCCTTTGGATTCGCAAATAACCGCTTCAAACGGGGAATTATAGGAAGATATCATACCACCTTTGCAGGAGGTCCTTTCTTCACCTCTGTTCCCTCGCTATCATCATCTGATTGATTGTTACGTTTGTATCGGGATGCGTTGCACACCGGACAGACATGCATGTTTGCATACTCTTTACGGTAGTGGATACAATCGTTCGGACATGCATGTATTCTTTCTACTTCCATTCCCAATGGACAGAGAACCTTCTTGGCTTTATACGTGATATTAAGCAACTCATTTCCCTCCGGAAGCATGTCCGCTAAAAGACCTAGCAGCGCCGTGAAACTCTTGTCGGACCAACCGTTGCTTGCTTTCAATTTCAGCAGTTCAAGCACAGCTAATAACTTTGTGTACTTTGACCTACAGCACGTGAATAAAGGTTTCTCCGAGTCCTCCATCAAGCCTCAGAATTTAATATACTCTCTCTCGTCATAGTTCTCTTCTACATCACGAAGCATCTGATCCAGATTGTCATCGTGCAGCCTATCCGAATCCGAACCACAATCATCATCCGGCGGCATATCATTGACTTCACCAGCAATGTCGTCCAGCGGCATATCATTGACTTCACCGGTGACGTCCTCCGGCGGCATATCATTGACTTCATCGGCGATGTCATCCGGCGGCATATCATTGACTTTGCCATGACTGGTCCAACACGTATACCCCTTTTTGAAACCCCTCTGAATCAAGTGCGCTTCAATCTGCTCTCAATTCTTAAATATCCTTAAATTCTCGCAGTCAGTGCATGGACAATACATATATTCCACCCCCCTTATTCAACATATCCTTCTCAGCAGCTCTTATAAAAGCAGACACGTCATTAATGTACTCTTCACTCATACGGTTTGCGGTATACATCCAGCTTCGGTCTTATGTTATGCACATATGTAACAACTTAGTATTAAAATTAATTTAATTAATTATTACTACATATATACCACATGAATTAAGGCTAGCTAAATCTAAATTAGCTAGATCTTCAAAATATATATAACAGTCACCGAAAATTAATTAGCTAGCTAGATCTAAATTTTGATATTGCAACGAAAAATAAATTTCATTACTAACTATATCTAGGGCAACCAATAACTCAATGAACCTTCAAAGCACTCCTGCCAAATAAGCCTCCTTCCACCATGCAAATAAAATGACCTGAAAGCCTTGTCGCTTCGAGCTGCAACATCGGTTAGATCTGGATCGAAATGAAGATAGATGCATATGCGGTCTGAGCGGCGTAATAAATACATAGCAGGATTATCACAGACGATTTTTACTGAAACACCGTCTGTGATAGTCCACTATCACAGACGGGTTTTAGTTAAAAACCGTCTGTCATAGTCCAGATTATCACAGACGGTTTTTGACTAAAATCCGTCTGTGATAGTGGACTATCACATACGATTTTTTAGTAAAAACTATCTGTGATAATGTGGATTATCATTTTTAAGAATCGTCTGTGATAATCCTTCAGCAGCATAGACGGTTTCCAATTTAAAACCGTCTGTGATAGTGTATATCACAGACGGTTTCACAAAACTGTCTGTGATTTGCCGTCTAGTATTAGGCTTTCTATAGTAGTGGCACCTCCCTTCGCCCCCTCAATTATATGTATAAACATAGATAAAAAGTCGGTATGATACATCCCCTTAACTTTTAAGGACTACAAATCCCCAATGTAATTTGAAAAAGAATAAAATCATATTAATTTCTTTACTAATCGACGGGAAAAAGAAAACGATCTACACCTCTTAGTTTGCTAGGACTAGACTAATAGTATAGATTAATCATACGTACCACGAGTGTCAAAGAAATATAATTACATTTCCAAACGGAGGTGGTAGTTTTCTGGTAACAAATTGAGATACTCCTCGTAAAGAAGATTGAATTTCATTTTCCGTTGCAGCGTAGGCAGCTGAGGATATGCTGGGATTAAGAGCTTCCAAGTAAAAAAACATTATCATTAATTGGTCACACCTACTCGAGTACAAACGAGCATGCTTCAGTGCTTGCGCAGATTGTCTTTCGTATGTATACTACATACTGGCAGGTTTTTCCTTTTTCCTCTCTCACCCGTCATCCATGTCGCTGCTGCCTTATAAATAGGCATGCTCCTAGAGAAGACAGGCATCGAACTCCACCAATAATCTTTCAACATTTGTATTTCCAGATTACACAATTTAAATACCTGAAAACCATTTATGCCTTGCTACTGGAATTACCCATCAAACACAGTTTCATTAACCAGAAGTACGACATATTCGAATACTATTAAATTTCATTCTATAGAGTTGCTTAACTTTACCCACAAGATTTCTCAAATTCATAATATCAAGCTATAGACACACTTCAGCTAATGTGCGACTGAATTGAGAAAACAAGATCTTTCACTGCTCAGTTCTCTGTATAGACCTTACCTGATAGGTTACTGGCCTCACTAAACTGGGAATCCACAGGACAATACGGAACACAACCGCCCAAATTTGAGAGGACCTATCGTTGTGTGTACAGTGTTATCACACCCATACCACACATCAATACTCTTGTAGGGATTCAATTAAAATGAGCAGTTACTATATCAACATTGACAAGTCAACGCTTGTGGTTGAGTGATCACTGTGCTCTATACTCAGCATAAAGTTCTAGTCTTTACTTTTCTTCTTGAGACTGCCAACCACAATCAGCATCCAGTACACACATGTACCGATGCCTGCCTGTTGTAACCTCTACCCTAGGGTAAGGTCGTGGACTTTAGCCACTGCGTGGCATTCCACGGCTTCCGCCTTACCCTAGACTTTTAAAACAATTCTACCGGCAAACTGCCATGTCACTTAGTAGTTCGATATTTTATGTGAGCCTATCTATTGTTATTTTATACTACAATTTTTATAACACTAAGATTGTCAAGGTGAATGTGGCCTCAAAGTAAAGCAGTGTATTTTTCAGTGGTAGAATGTAACTAAATTAACATGTCATTCTAAATATTTATTTTAATCAAATAATTTGGATAAATAACATTAATGCAAATATTATAATTAAATAATATGAAATTTCATGGGTTCAGCATGATTAAAAACTTGCAACTTGCCTTGCTGATAGCCGACTTCAACAACTTCGTAAACTTCAGTGCCTAGATCGGGACTTTGAACGGACGCCTCGAGATCCTCAGACACTAACGCAAACACTCATAAAAAAAATTAGTCCGTGCTTACCTCTAATCAAGCTAGAAAAAATAAAATTAAATAAACTAATTAAAAAGAAGTAAAATACAATAAAAATTCAAATGGGCTTGGTTTGGATTTTTGGGAGTAGAATTTGGTGGAATGAACATCGGAAATGGGCTCATGACGTCGAAACGGTTCAAATTGGGTATTTTTGTAATTTTCAGCTCTATGAACAGTGCTCGCTACAGTAGCTACAGCACAGGCCGACCCGATAGCACAGTGCACGCACGCACGCAATTTAAATCCATGGGTAGGCTGGCTGGCGCGCCCACACACGTGCGCACGTTGCCGGATCGGCCTAGGGACGATGCGCGCGCGATCAGCAGCCATTGGATCATATGGGAGCAGCCAGGACGATGCCACGTCACCAACCCGGAGTCATCATCTTCCTCCGGTCGCGGCGGCGAGAAAGCAAGGCGCGTTCCCCACCGCGATCCAGCCTTGGCCGTGGTTCCCTGCAGCCATGGGTGGTACTGTTGGGTTCCTGGAAGCACGAAAGTCCCATTTTTGGGCTTTAGGCGGAGTGAGCATTAGCGACGGTGGGCGACGGCCAGAGAGAAGGTGGCAGCTTTTCTTATGGCTAGGGGTTGCTCTGGGAATGCTCAGGTTCGATCGGCTCCGGTTTGACCATCTGTGGGGAGTAGGTTTCACAGGGGAGGTGTGGGCTTGGCTCGGGGAAAGCTCAGGTGAGCTATCCACAGTGAGGTGGTTCAGCTAAAGGTGGGCTCATGGCGCCAGGGGAGAGGGGAGATGCTCACTCAAAATTGGTTTCAGCTTTAAGCTTGCAACGCTCTAGGGAAGCTCTGGTAGGGAGTAATTGGATTTTAATCGGACGGAGCGGTGGATCGGGTTTAGGGCTCATCGGGACCAGGGGACGGTGACAGAGGAGCTGCGGCGAGTAAGAGCTCAATCGGTTGCTCTGGGAGGAGTGTGAGGGTGACACGAAGCTCTCTGCAACGGCAATTGTGCTTTAAAGGCGAGGTAAGGAGGTGGGAGCAGTGGCACCGTTTCGGGATCGTCGGTGCGTGGAGGAGGGAGGTGGGGAGGCTTTGCCAGAGGGCGTGGGTGTGCAGGCGAGCTGGTGTATGGTTCCTGCGAAGCTAAGGGCGAAGTAAAGGCTCAGAGTACGATTGGAGATGCACGGACGGTCGAGGAGGCTCGGGCGCGCGGCGGGAGCGCTGCTTCGTCAATCGGGATTGCAGGGCAAGGGTGGGAGTGGCAGAGCGGTTGGAGAGGAGCTCTGGGAGGTGGGGACCACATTGGCAGGAGCTGGTTTTGGGTGGGAACGCCAGAGAGGCTGCGGCGCCGCAAGATCGCGCAGGCGCGCGCAGATGCGTGGGCGCAGCGGCTCTCGCAATCGCGCCAGCGCAAGGAAGGGGGTGTTAGCATGAATCTCAAGGATGATCAAGGAGCTTTAGGAGTGGATTAGGGATGCAAACAAAGATCCAAAGAAATTCTCAAATTCTTTTGAATTTTGAGGCTGATACTATAAAGCAAAATACTTCATATGACTATCATGGCATATGACCGATTGCTTTAACATTTATGCCTATAGTAGGAACAAAAAAAAGGAAATTATCATAGCAAAGATTTGATTTTGTCAACTCTTAGAACAAAAAAGACAACTGTAATATCTACACTTTCTGAAGCAGGACATTTACTAGAAATGGTTATGATGGCATGCAGCATCCTGCCCATTGTATAAGATAATGCTATTTAGACATGAATTTCTATTTACCAAGTAGCACAGATAGAGATTGTCAGAATCATTACCTTCAATTTTTCAAGTCATCTTCGAAGCAAAAAAACAAAAATTACATAATATAATTGAATGCAAAAAGTAAGCTATGCAGTAAATTATTTCATGGTCCATGTTTACGAAATTGTCTTACAATATGGAAGGGGAACTATGTTGGTCCAAGGAAGTTTTGTATAAGTTGAGTATATAAACAGAATAATTGAACAGAAATAATGCTTATGAAATTCTCTTACAATATGAAAGGGGAATTGTGCTTGGTCCAACGAAGGTTTGTATAAGAAGGTGAGTATATAGACAGAACAACTGAACAGAAATAATGTTTGTATATGATGATGTGTGATATACGTAAATTATATATATTATATATATATATATATATATATATATATATATATATATATATATATATATATATATGTGTGTGTGTGTGTGTGTGTGTGTGTGTGTGTAAAACATTTATATATATATGAGAATGTGTGACATATATGTGAATTTGCATTTATGTATATGACAATGTGTGATATATATGTAAATTTGAGTAGGGAACTTCACAGACAGTTTTAAAGTAAAACTGTATGTGATATGTATTATCACAGATGGTTGTAAAGTAAAACTGTCTGTGATGTTTTCTTATTATAGAAGGTTTTTATTTAGAATTATCTGTGATAATATATATCACAGATGGTTCTCAAATAGAACCATTTGTAATAAGAAAATATCATAGACAGTCTTATTTAAAACCCTCCGTGATGATACATATCATATATAGTTCTTAAATAGAACTGTCTATAATTATTCCCCTATATATATTGCGCTCTAGGCTTTACACTATACTAACGCTACACTCCAGCCTCCACTTAACGTTGACACCTCCCCTGAGCTCGTCCCTACCTCTCCCAACTCCGGTAGCCCTCCTCCTCGTGCCCTGTGCCCTCCTCCCCCAAGCATGTCGCCACCCCTGAACCCAACGCTGTCTCCCCGGAGCCTGTCGTTGCCTCCCATAAGCCTGTCGCTACCTCCCATAACTCTAGCTTCCCTCCTCCCTTGTGCCCAGCGCCTTCCTCCCCCCTCCCCAAGCACACCGCCTCCCCCGAGACTGACGCCACCTCCCCCAAGCCGCATAGTGAGCTTTACTTTTTGTTCGTGATTTCTATTGTGTATTAGTTGGCTGTGCTAGTTTGATATCTATTTATATCTTTGAAATTGGTAAGAAATTCTTGCACTGGGAGGACTCTTGCATGGTAGAATATGGGCTTTATGATTGCTCGATGAGAAAAACTAGTCATATGTGAGATCTAGGTGACAATCTAGAAGTATTCTCCTAGTTTGAGTTGTCAATTGCTAATTCCTACATCGGCTCAGTGTTCTTTATTTCTATTTTGTATGGAATATTGGTAGATTCAATTGTCTCTGTTGTAGCACAAACTCGTTACTCGTTTAACTACTGTCGTAGCTCTGTTGGTGATATTGCAGTAGCAATTTTTCAATTTCTGTTTGTGCTTATAGAGAGTAATTGTTTTGTCACTCTTGTGAGGTAATGTTCAGATTGATAAGCTAGCATAATATAGATGGATTGCCATTTGATTGTTGATCTATTGACTAGAGTTTATAATTGAAACCATCTGTAAAACCATCTGTAATAGTTAACTACGGCAGACAATTTGCTGTTAAGAACTGTCTATGATAGTTGCATCACAGACGGTTCGAAAGCCGTCTGTGATGACCTCATGTCATTATTGACCCATAAACTCAAACAGCTCACGAGGTAGCCTGTGATGATACTTTTGAACCATCTATGATGATATTTTCTATAGTAATGAGTAATTCGTGTATGGTCTTGCTCAATGAGTGCAGACCAAAACTTAATTGCTTTCGTTTTTCCATGACATCCCTTTCTCTATTACAACTCTAGAAATACACCATAGTTTAATTCCTCGCTATTTTCAGGAACTTGCACAAACTTCAATAGCTTAACTGCTTTTAAAATAATATACTAATAAAAGAATAATATGGCTTTTTAGACTAAAGGCAAAATATTACACAGTGCTCTTAATGGCCAATCTAATGACGCACTTCTTCCGTTTCAAAATTGTTGTCAAGGTTATTATTCAACGTTTGAAAAAATTGCCTATTAATTGAGAGAATAAAGAGGTTAGTTAGTACAGTTTTTAAATCTTCTAACCCTGCAGTTAATGACGTGCAAGGTGTTGAAATATGTCGAGGGTGGTGACTGAGGGAGCCATATATCTGTTCTTTTTGGTTGTGGCTGATGGTTTTTGGCTGCGGCTGATAGCTTTTTGGCTGTTTGCGACAGAGATTACGGAAAGAGAGATACTCGCTTGCGATTTTTGATGTTACAGATATTAATTTTTTAACGTGTATTACAATTAACTTGTAGATCCTATCTTAAAAAAATACTTCGTTTAAAAGTTAGTTACTGTAGCAAAAGCCAAAAACGACTTTTAGAAGCCGCAAAGAACAGACCCTTAGACGAATCATAATAAATTAACAAGATATGCCGGCCTCATTTTTTGCTCGCACCTACTTCGAGCAAGTGAGAATGTGAGATCACTGCTTACCCATGTCCGACGACGGTACAGAAACTATTAGGAGAAGCAAGCACGCTTCAGTGCACGCGCAGATCGTCTTTCGCCCGGCAGGCACGGTCCGAACAGAGTGGTTCTGGTACACGAATAACTAAGCACTTCATCGACCGATCGTATATATAATGTTGTAATGCACCTGTCAGGTGGTACAGATAAGATATCCCGTGCTATCATCCTTACAATGGTATAATCACTACTATAAAAATCATCATCACAGATAATTCAAAAATGTTATCACAGACGATTTTCTAAACCATCTGAATTTATGGGTTAGTGATAATCGAATGTTATCACAGACGGTTTATGAACCATCTGTGATGAATACAATACAGACGGTTTGTAACTAGAATCGTCTGTGATACTCATATATCACAGACGGTTCTATATATAGAACCGTCTATAATGTTCTTCACAGATAGTATATACTACAAAACCGTCTGTGATAGTTCATTCTATACCTAATTTTTTTTCTATTTCTAAATTAGCCTTAGGAAATATTAGCTATGCCGTTTAAAAACAAGCAAATACAACAACAAACATAGCAAAAAAATTATATTTATATTACAATATTTTATTTATATTACAATCCACCATTATAACATTACAGGACTACAATCCATCATTAAGATAGCAGAGAACATTCCATTTTCATTACAAATCGAGCAACAGAGAAGAAAGAAATTAGAAGAATCAGAGATGCTAATGGAAACTCGTCCCTGATACAGCTCGGGTAGGCCTTCTTAGCGGCCGCCTCACTGTAAACTCCCGGGCAGCCCTAAACCCAACAAAGTAGCAACAATAGAGACTACGATGGAGATCTAAACCTCATAGAATCAAATACTATAAAAAATAATGGAGAGAGGAAGCTTAAGACACATTTAAAGGGAAGGGGTGGATGGGTTCGGGTGAGTATTTATAGAGGAGGGAGAGTTACGATCCGTGAGGTGTGGATTGGTCGGTGTCTATTGGTTGGAATTAGGTTGAGGAGAATTGACGAGCCCAATGGTCAGAGAACAAATTATCACAGACGGTTTTTGGTAAGAAACGTCTGTAATAGTATCACAGACGATTTGAACCACGAACCATCTGTGATATTGGCTATATATATACCGATACAATATAAATAATTAGTCTCAAAATATGAAATAACAAAGTTCTATATGGATTATATATACTCATTTGAAAGGTTTCGATGAGATCTACAACTTTGCAGTTGAGACGAACCCTAAATTTTCGATGGGAAGATCGAAAATTTTGGCAAAAACGGAAATAAAAAACTTGCGATTCGAATTTAAAGCTACAAATGACCGATTTTGGGGGTCTTCAAGGGCGACTAACGCAAGCGGGTCGTTTTGTTTTGGATCGGGCTTGTTATTACCTTTCCAACGAGTACAAGAACATCGAAAACGGACACCGTATGCAAAAGTTATGTCCGTTTTACTGAATGTGTATCAAAACGGAATCCTATTCGAACTCAGGCGGAAAATTTTGAAATTTTAGAGGTGTGTGAGGCAGAAAACATATCACATACAGTTCTTAATTAAGAACCATTTGTGATATTACGGGAATATCACAGACGGTTCTTATCAAAAACCGTCTGTGATTGCATTTAATACATGTGGTTTTTATGAACCGTCTGTGATGAGACGTCTAATATAAACTTTTTTGTAGTAGTGAATGTTACCCTCATCAAAATATGATACAGGTAGTTATCAAAAAAATTCTAAAAATTAGTTAGATGAGGAATGACCTACAAAAGTTTAATTGAATACATGACTTACATTAGGAGGAACAAAAAAGACAAATTTCAAAGAACAGTAACTTTAACATTTTCTTTTCTCTTTTATTTTCTGATTTCATTTTGACCTGAATTTATCTTTTTTATTCCTTTATGTGTAGATCGAATTAAAATTCAAAATTGGCGGTATAGTAGATTGATTTTGCGTCAATGCTACCTTTTTTTTTGCATTTTTCATGAACATTAATTTGCACTATGTTTTAAAGGAGATAACATTATAGCACGCAAGGAAATGACCTGTTTATATTGGTTTCTATAAGTCACTTCTGCTTTCAAAAGCAGAGCCAATACGAACGCCATAGTTTCTATAAGCTGCTTATATCAACCATTATTATTCATCTTTCACATATTGTAACGTACTTTGTATTTTATAATATCACAATTCCATAAGTCGCATAGCGGTCCAAATATTGTAATACCTTCGTTGCACTATCTTTCTTACATAACGTACTGCGGGTGGGTTCGGAATCACTTGGGTGAGGCTTTGGTTTATGTTTACTACAGTAACTAGCTTTTAATTAAATGATACATTTTTTTAAGACGGTGTCTATAAGTAGATTATAATACAAATTGTACGAAGTTTAGCTATACTGGCCACAATCACATGCGACTATTTTTTCTACGTACTGCCTCTCACGAACAGTCCATAATTCAAAATTTTCAGTTATAAACCATAACCCAAAAGAACCCACCCTATTATTCATCAACCACTACTATTTATCAGCCGCAGCCAAAATCTATCAGTAAAAACTAATATAAATAGACCCTCTAAGTAGCATAGGATGCTCCCTCTTATGGTCTAGTATGCATTCATCCCTCGGTTATGGCCTTGTAGGCAGGAAAGCACCTCCCTTCGCCCCCTCATTACATGTATAAACATAGATAAAAAGTCTGTATCATACATCTCCTTAACTTTTAAGGACTACAAATTCCCAAGATAATTAGAAAAAAATAAAATCATATTAATTTCTTTACTAATGGACAGAAAAAAGAAATCGATCTACACCCCTTGGTTTGCTAGGACTAGACTAATAGTATAGATTAATCATACGTACCACGAGTGTCAAACAAATATAATTATATATATAGCATAATCAAATAAAGAAGATCGAACTTCGTTTTCCGTTGCAGCGTTGGCAGCTGAGGATATGCTAAGAGCTTCCAAGTAAAAAAATTCATTATCGTTAGTTGGTCCGGCCTTATTTTTTGCTCACACCTACTCGAGTACAAACGAACACGCTTCAGTGCTTGCGCAGATTGTCTTTCGTCTGTATACTACATACTGGCAGGTTTTCCCTTTTTCCTCTCTCACCCGTCATCCATGTCGCTGCTGCCTTATAAATAGGCATGCTCCTAGAGAAGACAGGCATCGAACTCGACCTATGATCTTTCAAGCTTGCTGATATACAGATCAGGGCTAGAACATAAATCGGTAGCATACACACACACACACACACACACACACACACACACACACACACACACACACACACACACACACATACGAAGTATACATAGTTTATACTCGATCACACATACGTTCATGGGGAGCCTGGGTGAGGGAGCTGGCGTGCATGAGCAGAAGAGGTCCATGGGCACGGCCTCCATCTTGGCCATCGGGACGGCCAACCCGAGCAACGTGGTGGATTAGAGCACGTTCCCGGACTTCTACTTCCGCGTCACCAACAGTGACCACAAGCAGGACCTCAAGGACAAGTTCAGGCGCATATGTACGTATGAAATCAATGCCCTTATTTTCCCTAATAAAAGAGAAGCTCTTGCCAGCATTGAATCAAATGAAATCTAAGCTGATCAAGGAGCTAACGCTTATTTCTTTTTAACTCCTATTTGTTAAAAAGATATTTATTAACCCAACTGTTGAAGCATGAGAAGATGGTCCAGCTTTACTCAACACGTTAATTTAAGATTTTCGATGAACTAGTAGAACGTGTATGCTTCCCCATGAACCAGTAGGTGTGTGAAACTAATATAGTATGAGAGCCAAAAGCACAGTTTGAGAGTGGGTTCTTTTGGAATATGATTTCTAGTTTAAATTTTTAAATTCTGATTTTTCATAAAGAGAATATAGAGAGAAATACTCGCATATGATTTTAGGTAATATAGATAAAGTCAGAATAGTGTATACTATAATCGAATTATAGATCTTATTTTCAAAAAATACTCCATTCAAAAACTAATTTTCGTATAAAGATAAGCTATAAGCCCAAAGAAATACACCCCAAAAGTGGCATTGGTGCAATATTAAAAAGTAAATAATTGTGTCCAGTCTAACATCCACACCGTAGATCTTACATATGGAATCTCGACACGAGGGAAAGTGTTTAAATTATTCGAAACCTTTCCCCAATAGCTAAGCTTTTGGGTGTACTAACACTCATCGCCGGCCAATACACAAATATATCATCTCACAGAGTAACAACCGTTGACTGTTGTAATTTTAGGGGTCTAATTTCTGATAAATTCATTTTTGCCAGTAAAACATGCCCTCATCTCGTTTTCTGTCACTAGCAGGGTTTGGGCCGGCATGTCAATGAGAGAATTCAATGGGGGGAAAAAAAGAGATTTGTTCAAAACTAGTGACAAAAACTAAATTTTGCAATATATGTTTTTTAAAAGTGTAGGCTTTAAAAATGTGTGCATATGAGAATTCAATGGGCGCTCGTTTTAGCGATGGCTTCTGGTTTTTTTGGTGAAATTTCACTGTACCTGGTTTTTTTACTGTAGCTGATTTGATCTTTTAGGTATAATTAATTTAAAAAAATGTAAAAATAGAAAAAACATGTTAACCCATTAGGGACAATACAAAGAAACACGGAAAAAAAGAAAAATACAAAAAAGCCTAAAATATCTAAAAAAATTCAGAAAAAGACGAAATACTGAATAGTGAAAAAAAAGCAGAAGCTTTTGGCTGTGGCTGATGACTTTTTGGCTGTTTGCGATAGAGATTGTGGAAAGAGAGATACTCGCTTGCGATTTTTGATAGTACAGATATTATGTTTTTAATGTGTACTACAATTAACTTGTAGACCCTGTCTTAAAAAAATACTTCATTTAAAAGTTAGGTACTATAGCAGAAGTCAGAAGCTAAAAGCTAAAAGCTGAAAAGAACAGGATCATAGCTTCCATGTATCCAATTTAGATAGCTATATGTGATCGGACTTAACATGACTTGTCCGAAACATCATTAGCTAGCAGGAGCCAAAACATGCCTCACAAAGAACTGTACAAGATATGAATATGACTTTAAACGGGACGGACTTGTTGGCACATATTTTTGAAGACTTGTTTCTTCAGATATATACATGTATATAAGATGAACAATTCTATGCTTGTCTTAAATTAACGTGCTTGTCTTAAAACTGCAGGTGAGAAATCTGCCATCAAGAAGCGCCACCTCTACATCGACGAGGCGCTGCTGGCTGCTAATCCTGAGATGACCACCTACATGGCCCCAACTTTGGACAAGCGCCAGGCCATCGTCTCCGAGAAGGTTCCAGAACTCGGCGCTGCCGCGGCGGCGGCTGCGCTCAAGGAGTGGGGCAGGCCGGCGGAGGACATCACCCACCTTGTCGTGGGCTCCACCAGCGGCGGCAGCGACATGCCTGGCGCCGACTACCACATCATCCGCCTCCTCGGCCTTTCCCCCTCCGTCCGCCGCATTGCCCTCTATCACCAGGGCTGCTTCGTCGGCGCGGCGGCGCTACGCCTGGCCAAGGACCTCGCCGAGAACAACGCCGGCGCCCGCGTGCTCGCTGTCTGCGCGGAGACCAACGTCATGTACTTCCGCGGCGTCGACGACTCCCACTTCGACAACCTCGTCTGCCAGGCGCTCTTTGGGGACGGGGCGTCGGCCGTCGTCGTCGGGGCTGACCCGGTCGGGGAGAAGCCGCTCTTCCATATTGTGCACGCGACGCAGCTCCTCATACCGGAGACGGGCGGCGCCATCCAGGGGCTCCTACGGGAGGTTGGCCTGACGTTTGGCCTCATCAGCGAGGTCCCATCGCTGATAGCCAAGAACATCGAGGCTGGCCTCCGGGAGATGCTCGGCGGCGCAGGTATCGTCGACGACGACCGGAACTCTTTGTTCTGGGCGGTGCACCCGGGCGGGCGCGCTATCCTCGACAAGGTGGAGGCGGCGCTTGGGCTGAAGCCGGTGAAGACCAGGGCGTCACGCAAGGTGCTGGCCGAGTACGGGAACATGGGCAGCGCGTGCGCGTGGTTCGTTCTCGACGAGATGCGCCGGTGGTCCGCGGTGGAGGGCTGCGGCACCACCGGAGAGGGGTGCGAGTGGGGCGTGCTCTGTGGCTTCGGCCCAGGGCTCACCATGGACACTGTCTTGCTACGTAGCGCACACTTCTAGCTACGCACGTAAGTAAATCCGTTCCAAACTATGTGAGCTAATAATCCTAACATGGACCAGCCGAAGTTTCGCCTGACCGAGTCACCCGGAAGGAATAAAAGGAGCAGGACTTAGCTCGCAGGATTTTTGATCTTCAGTTAACTGCACGTAGTTTTCGCTTGATTTCAGTTTAGCACTTCGTGCGGATCGCACGACTTGATTCCGGTTTATGCGGATCAAGCTCTGGTTGTTGTTTAGTTGTTGAACTCCATATTTACTTTGTATTCCAGTTGCTTAGTGCATTGAGAAATACACAGAATATTGCCCCAAATCGTTGGCTGTGTTCCTGTTCTTCGTTTTCCTCTGAAATATTATCGTAGCTCGCCCGATACGATTTGTGCGTGCGAGATCGGGCAACCTGCACCCGGGGGCCTGTGGAAGTCGGGGGAGCCGGCTCCCAGCGGTATGGATCGTAGTCAAATTAGGGTGAAGATTGCTCGGTTGGGGTGTGGGAGAATCCTTGGCTTATATCCAACATCTCGTATCAGAGCAGCAGGAAGAACACCCGAGAATCACCAACTCCGTGGAATGGCGATGATTCCACAGTCGGCGGCGAAGGATGGCGGCGGTGGGTCGTTTTAAGCGCCGATGCTGAACTCCGGTAACTACGCCGTTTGGGCAGTGAGGATGGAGGCGATCCTCGGTGCCTAGGGCGTATGGGAGGCGGTGGAACCTGCGGAAGGAACACAAGTGGTCGCGAAGAAGAATAAGTCGGCTCGGGCATATATCCTCTAGTGCATACCCGAAGGCATTATCCTCCAAGTAGCAAAGAAGAAGACAGCGAAAGAAGTGTGGGAGAGCATCAAGATGAGGTATTTGGGTGCAGATCGTGTGAAGAAAGCCCGACTACAAACTTTGAAGAGTGAATTTGATGCCTTGCGGATGGGAGAAAACGAGACCGTGGATGATTTTGCAGGTAAACTGATTGCCTTGTCCAGCAATTTCAACACTGTTGGTGAAACACTTGAAGATACGTCTCTTGTCAAAAAATTGCTGGACGCTGTGCCCGACAAGTTCTTCACTGTTGTTGCCGGGATCGAGCAATTTTATGACTTGGAGACGATGGCGTTTGAGGAGGCAATCGCAAGGCTCAAGGCTTATGAAGAACGGGCAAAGTCACGTGGGATGTTCGGCAACAATCAAGGGGAGCTCTTGCTGTCTCATACCGAGAGGCAGGCACGGCACATGAATGATGCCGTTGAAGCACCAGCAGGCAGCGGGGCGCGGATTCGGTGTCCCAGAGCGCGGGAGATGGCGCGGACGAGGGCGCAGCCGTGGACGGTATGGCCGCTGGACGCCACGCTCAGAAGGAGCAGGAGGCAGTGGTTTTGCCGGCGGAAGCTCACGTGACAAAAGGCACATCAAGTGTTATAACTGCCATAACTCAGGCCACTATGCGTCTGAGTGCCGAAGGAAAAGGCGTGAAGGAGAAGCCAATCTCACTCGAGCTGCTGAGGAAGAACCGGCACTAATGCTTGCCGTGTCCCAGGAGGAGACACGCACTGGACAGGAGCAGCGAGTAGAAGTTTTGCTCAATGAAGAGAACACGTTGCAGGAGCTGTGCCGAGGTAACAAGAAAGGAGAAAGTGCAGATATCTGGTACCATGATAATGGTGCTAGTAACCACATGACGGGAGGTCGTGACAAATTTCAGGACTTGGATGAAACAATAACTGGAAGAGTTAGCTTTGGAGATGGTTCATCAGTCCAGATCAAAGGCCAAGGGACAGTTGTGTTCAAGTGCAAAAATGGAGATCAGAAGTCCTACCCAAAGGTCTACTATATTCCTGACCTGCGTAGTAATATCCTGAGTATTGGTCAGATGTCAGAAGATGGAGATGAAGTGCACATTGTCGGTGGATATCTAAAGGTGATCGACAAAAATGGGAAGCTGTTGATGCTAGTAAAAAGAACCCAGAACCGGCTGTACAAGATCTTGTTGGAAACAGCTAAAACCACATGCTTGCTGACAAGACTGAATGATCCGACATGGTTATGGCACGCCAGGCTGGGACATGTTAACTTCAGTGACTTAAAGCTCATTGGAGAGAAGAGGTTGGCAGTTGGGTTGCCTTTGCTATGTAAGCCAGAAAATGTATGTGACATATATGTTATTTCAAAGCAAACCAAACAGCCTTTCTCCCGCTAGGCAATGTTTAGAGCACAGAGACCACTTGAGCTTCTTCACATGGATATTTGTGGACCAATCACACCAAGTACACTGGGAGGAAATCGGTATTTCTTGCTGATTGTCGATGATTGTACGAGATGGATGTGGGTATATACTTTGCCGACAAAAGGAGATGCATTTCAGCACTTCAGGAAGTTCAAAGTGTTGACTGAAAACAAAATTGGACACAAAATCAAGACTCTTCGGACAGATCGTGGTGGAGAATTCTTGTCCAAAGAATTTGTTCAGTTTTGTGAAGACATGGGGATTGAAAGGCACATGACAGCGCCATATACACCACAACACAATGGAGTGGTGGAGCGTCGTAATCGGACAGTCATGGGAATGGCAAGATCTCTGCTGAAGGACATGGATGTGCCGGCAAGGTTCTGGGGGGAAGCAGTGAGACATGCTGTTTATTTGTTAAACAGACTCCCAACCAAAGCACTAGGGGATTGCACTCCATTTGAAGCTATGGAAGGGAGAAAACCACACCTTGGACATCTGAAAGTATTTGGCTGTATTGCCCTTGTGAAGAATGTAACACCACATATTAAAAAGCTTGAGGATAGGAGCTCAGCAATGGTGTATTTGGGAGTTGAGGAAGGATGCAAGGCCCATCGACTATTTGATCCAATTCGTGGCAAGCTCCAAGTGAGTAGGGATGTAATTTTTCAAGAAGATCTTAAGTGGAGTTGGACTGCAGTAGCAGGTGTAGAAAAAGAACCATTGGAGTTCATTGTAGCTGACAAATACTACTCGGGTGAAGTAACAGCAGCAGAAAACGCAGAAGGTGAGATGTCTCGATGTGCAGGCACTGCAACACCAATGGGAGAGGCTATGGCAGAAACCACACCTGCAGTAGTTTGAAACACACACATCGAGGGGAACAAGTCCATACACACCACAATCGGGCAGTCGAGTAACTACTCCAATTCCAGTGTCTTTTTCACCAGAATCTCATGATGGACTAGTTCGGTTCAAATCACTTGCCGACATCTATGCCCAAACTGAAGAAGTAACAGAAGTATATGAAGAAGAAGGTGTGGCAATGCTGACACAGACTGAAGAACCGACAAATTTCAGAGAAGCAGCAACTGAAGCTTGTTGGTATGAGGCAATGGAGAATGAGCTCGAGTCCATAGAGAAGAATGGAACCTGGACTCTTACAGAACTCCCTCCAGGACATAAATCCATTGGATTAAAATGGGTCTTCAAACTGAAAAGGGATTCAGAGGGAAGAATAGTTAAGCACAAGGCAAGATTGGTAGCAAAAGGGTATGTCCAAAAGCAAGGTATTGACTTTGAAGAAGTATTTGCACCGGTTGCTAGAATGGACACTGTCAGAATCATTTTGGCAATGGCTGCAAACAGGAGCTGGGAGGTACATCATCTAGATGTGAAAACTGCATTTCTTAATGGGGAGCTAGAAGAAGAAGTATATGTGTCCCAGCCAGAAGGATTTGAGGTGGCAGATCAGAAACATAAGGTGTATAAATTGTCTAAAGCACTTTATGGGTTGAGACAAGCTCCACGGGCTTGGAACACCAAACTGGACAGGAGTTTGAAGGAGTTAGGCTTCAAGAAATGCTCTCAGGAACAGGCTGTCTACACAAGAAGAGAAAGTGGAGAGCAAGTCATCGTTGGAGTGTATGTAGATGACTTAATTGTGACAGGAAGCAGTCTGAAGGAAGTGCTGAAGTTCAAGAAACAAATGATGACCGAATTTGAGATGAGTGATTTGGGACCTCTCTCATATTATTTGGGAATGGAAGTAGAGCAGTAGAGGGATCGGATTCTGCTCAAACAAACAGCCTATGCAAAAAAGGTTCTTTCCCAATTCGGGATGGAAGATTGTAATGCAACTAAATATCCAATGGAGCCTAAGGTGCAGTTGCACAAGGACCTGGAAGGAACAACAGTGGATGCTACAGAATATAGACGAGTCATTGGTTGTCTCAGGTACTTGCTTAATACTCGCCCAGACCTGTCATATGCAGTAGGGGTAGCAAGTAGATACATGGAGAGACCCACTGTTATACACCACAAGGCTATCAAACAGATACTCAGATATTTGAGAGGAACAATTCATCTTGGGATTGTGTATCAGAAGGGATATCAGGAAGTCAGCATCTGTGGATATTCGGATAGTGATCTGGCAGGTGACTTAGAAGGAAGAAGGAGCACAAGTGGAATGGCATTCTATTTCAATGAGAATTTGGTTTCCTGGAATTCCCAGAAGCAGAAAACAGTTGCATTATCTTCATGCGAAGCTGAGTTTATGGCTGCAACATCAGCAGCATGCCATGCTCTTTGGCTGAGGAGTTTAATTGGAGAACTCACTGGAACCGAGTTGAAGCCAGTGACTATGTTTGTCGACAACCGGTCTGCAATTGCCCTCATGAAAAATCCGGTATTTCACGGTCGGAGTAAGCACATAGACACTAAGTTTCACTTTATAAGAGAGTGTGTGGAGAGGGGGCAAATCAAGGTTGAGTTCATTCAGTCTGGGGAGCAACGGGCTGACATACTGACAAAAGCCTTGTCAGGAGTAAAAATGGCAGCAATGCGGCAGCTACTCGGTGTCAGGGATCTTGAACCATGTCAAGATTAGGGGGGAGTATGTGAGCTAATAATCCTAACATGGACCAGGAAGTTTCGCCTGACCGAGTCACCCGGAAGGAATAAAAGGAGCAGGACTTAGCTCGTAGGATTTTCGGTCTTCAGTTAACTGCACGTAGTTTTCGGTTGGTTTCAGTTTAGCACTTCGTGCGGATCGCACGACTTGATTCCGGTTTATGCGGATCAAGCTCTGGTTGTTGTTTAGTTGTTGAACTCCATATTTACTTTGTATTCCAGTTGCTTAGTGCATTGAGAAATACACAGAAAATTGCCCCAAATCGTTGGCTGTGTTCCTATTCTTCGTTTTCCTCTGAATATTACTGTAGCTCGTCTGATACGCTGTGTGCGTGCAGATCGGGCAACCTGATGAAGATTGCTCGAATGTGGGAGAATCCTTGACTTATATCCAACAAACTATACATATGTGTGTACAAGGCAAGGTTCCCTCGACCCATGCATGTGCATGCGTTCGTTACCTGTTTCACGCATAATAATGGCCTGTCAGACTGCGACAGTAGACACAGGTACCCAAGTAGTACAGCTGCACAATGAATATCTACTGCAGCGCCTATATACATACATACATGGGCATACGTATGTTGCAATGTGTATCCTGTTCCTATTTACGGTATATGTACGTATATGTAATATGTATGGATCCAGTGTATGCTATGTTTGCTTTTAACTTTCTCCAGCGCGACCGGTAAACCCAGCTAACAAAACCCCGGACAACGCAAGCAGAACCCATTCGTGTGTGAAGTTAGAAGAATCACAATTGACCTTTGTATTGTTGTCTTTCTATTTTAACCCATGAGTAAACCAAACGGTAAATCCAAGTGCCAAAAGCAGGAATTATGGCCTAGCAGGGTAAACAAGTAAACACCATAGGCAGACATGATATGATTGTATCAAAAGAGCACTGCCTTGATATCCAGATTAGTCCATAAAATACACGTTCATGGGGCCGTATTGCTTTATATATATAATCTTTTGGTGGTGCGAACAATAGTTTGGTTGATGGTAATCGACTGTAGTCATGAGGATATATAAGCAATTTTTAGGTTGCTTACACGGTAGTCATGAGGATATATAAGCAAAAGAAATTGCCTGTACACGAGAGCGCTCATAAGTCAGATGTAGTTTCGTCTAAGGCATCCATATTAATTGAGCCTTTGCATTGACGTTGGTCTGACAGTAATATTTTTGTGGCATTATATATGAGTTAAATCATGAGAAATTTATTTTAGGTTTTGTTAAAGAGGTATCAAGTAGATAATATACAGTTCAATTACCTGGCGTTATGCTTGGAGGTAACTGTAATATCTGCACTTTCTGAAGCAGGACATTTACCTGAAATGGCTATGATGGCAGCATCCTGCCCATTGTATAAGATAATGCTATTTAGACATGAATTTCTATTTACCAAGTAGCACAGATAGAGATTGTCAGATCCATTACCTTCAATTTTTCAGGTCATCCTCGAAGCAAAAACACAAAAAAAGATTACATAATATAATTGAATGCAAAAAGAAAGTAAGCTATGCAGTAAATTATTTCATGGTCCAGGTTTATGAAATTGTCTTACAATATGGAAGGGGAACTATGTTGGTCCAAGGAAGTTTTGTATAAGTTGAGTATATATACAGAATAATTGAACAGAAATAATGCTTATAAAATTCTCTTACAATATGAAAGGGGAATTATGCTGGTCCAAGGAAGGTTTGTATAAGGTGAGTATATAAACAGAACAACTGAACAGAAATAATATTTGTAAAATAATAAACAGTTCAGACTGTTTGGCAATGTCGCAAGCTGAGGTAGAGAAAACAAAGTATTCTATGCAGGCAGTGAACAGCCAAAAAAACAATACTTCATCACAGCCCTGTTCCCTAGTTAACACACTAAAATTCTAAAGCAGCTGATCAAATCTTATTGGAAGCTCCGACCAGTGAAGGTATTAATAATGATCAATATTGCTTGCAGAAATGTCATCCGCTGATAATATAAGCCATGGATCAGTAGGCCAATTAAGAAATAATAGTGCTGACAATTAAATGGGGGGAGAAAGAACATCTATTTTTGCTTTGTTTTCTCAATGATATTACAGGCCCATGCAACTTGTGTGTATAATCATACATGGGAAAACAAGTATGCCAAAAAAAAGTAATATAATTCATCTGGCACAAAGACTGTCCTGATTCCGCAAACAACACATACATATCATCTCTAGGCCATATTTCATGAAAGAAAAACAATGAACTCTCATATTTCTACCTTGATCGGCCTGCCATGCAGTTGACAAGGCTTTGAGACCTGTTGAAGAAGAGAGGAAGATTAGAGAACTCTATTTATTTCTTTGCTTTATGATAATAGATACAATATTGTCTCTTTTACAAGGATGGTTAAACTTGACTCCTAAGAAACATATCTCTATATTAAGGAAACCAATCCCTAATAATAGAAAACTTATATCTAATATATGCAAATAATCTAAAAGAAAATAATCCTAAATAATAAAGAAACTAATTTTATATTCCTAATCTTTGATATACCGACGAACCAATCAAATTCGGATGCACTACAGTACCCGCGTGTACTGTTCACGTGTTGCTACAGTACCCGCAGGTACTATTCGCGAGTTACTACAATGCCCGCGTAATACTATTCGTGGTTGCTGCAATGCTCGCGGTACTGTTTGCTCGCCTCCTACGTGTATGCCGAGATTCTAGGCCACAACATTATACGTCTCGTGGCGAGACAGCTCGTCCTTGAGCTGTCAAGTAGCGGCCATAGTTGAAGTCTTTGGTAACCCCATGTCGACGAGAGGGCACGATGATAATCTTATGTCGCATGGAAGAAAATCAGCGAAGTTCCAATGGATAGTAATCTCTAGGTATGGTTTGATGACGCAGGAGACATTGAGGGCATAGGCACCTATCACGGGGCAGCAACACCATCCTTCTTGCCTCGGAATGCAACGATTGTGGAAGAGATGTGACGATGTCGCTGACCCCCACATGGCAACCCTTGTGTTCCACACTTGCGAAGACACGGTGTCGACTGGCCGCGTGGAGATAACCGCCGTTGGACAGCAACAACCTTCCTTCTTGGCAAAGACACCAAAGGTGAAGCCTGAAGAGAAGTCATCATTGTGATGTGGTTAGTGCCAATGCCAGCGCCTGGGAAGGTGGTGGCAGCGTAACCATTGCAATGGCTCGCGACGCCTCTTCCTTCTCCTTAAGCTTGTCCACCAACTCCATAGCCTTCTCCAAGGTGGCCATCATATTATCAAGTAAATACTCTATTTTCTTGTTGCTAGCTATCAACATATCCAAAGGAGATAATTCAATATCATAAGCCATGGTGAGTGGCTCTAATACCAAATATTGTGGGGGTAAGGGTCCGAGGACCGATAGTAGGGCATTCGCTTTTGATCGGCTGGCCATACCGCCACCAAGGCTCTGAGACCTATTGAAAAAGAGAGGAAGGATAGAGAATTTTGTTTATTTCTTTACTTTATGATAATAGGTACAATGATGTCCCTTTTATAGGGATAGCTAAATTTAACCCCTAAGAAATATATCTCTATATTAAAGAAATTAATCCCTAATAATAGAAAAATTATTTCTAATATATGAAAATAATCTAAAATAAAATAAACCCAAATAATTAGAAAACTAATTATTATATTCTTAATCCGTGATATACCGACAAACCAACCAAATTCGGACACGCTACAGTACCCACGAGTACTGTTCACGAGTTGATATAGTGCCCACACAGTACTGTTCATGGTTGTTGCTGTGCTCGCAGTACTGTTTGCTCGCCTGCTGCGTGTATACCAAGATCGTAGGCCATAACAGGCAATATCTTGGAAGCGCATAATAACGTATGGAAACAATCTTGTGTTCTATGCTTGACATAAATAACCAATTAATCGTACACCTGTGGGAAGTACACTGATGTGGGACATGTCCTTCATGCAAAAATGATCTAACCGATCTACATTCGACATTTGTTATGAAGATGCATGGATGCCAAAGGCCCGTTTGGTGAAATAGCCAATCAGCTAGCATACATACTGAAGGTGCAAAATAGGGGAGGCTAACTCAAGTAAAAATAGGGAAGGCCACACAGGACTGAAGCATGAAAGAAAACAACCACTGTTGCAAATAATGCACAGAAAAATAGAGACAAAAGATATAGATTTTTATGTAGAAAACCCTTGTGGGAAAAAAACCACGGGCGCTCGAAGGTAAATCACTATAATGAGGAGAGATTACAATGGAGAGCTTCTCTTGGGGCTTCCCTCTTGAGGCTTGATGCTTTGTGGCTTGAATTCCTATGGACTACTGGGGTACATATATATAGTGTAGGGGAATAGAGTCCCGTATGGAGAGAAAACTAAATCAAAGTCCTATAAGGACAAGGAGTCCTACACGGACACGGTTACGAATTCAGATCACTTTTCAACAATCTCCACCTTGAGCTGAATTCGGATCACTTTTCAACAATCTCCACCTTGAGCTAAATTCCCTCCAGTAGTCGAAGAATGTCATGAACTCCTCTAATAAAATTAGCATGTACACCTCGAGCGCCGAAAGTCCAAACGACTAGTGAGTAATACCAACTAAGTCTGAGCAAAGCTCAAACTTAGATACAGGAACTAGCTTTGTCAACATATCAGCTGGATTATCATGAGTACTTATCTTGCAGACTTTAATATCACATTGAGTAATGACACATCGGATATAGTGATACCTGATATCAATGTGCTTTGTTCTCTCATGGAACATTTGATCTTTTGTAAGGCAAATAGCACTCTGACTGTCACAAAATATTGTAGTGCAAGATGTACTTCCACAAAGCTCAGAAAATAAATCTCTCAACCAAATAGCTTCTTTGCAAGCTTCAGAAATAGCCATATACTCAGCTTCTATAGTAGACAAGGCAACGGTAGCTTACAAACTTGCTTTCCAACTTATGGTACACCCTCCAACAATGAACACATAACCAGTAAGAGACCTTCTTTTATCCAAATCTCCAGCAAAATCAGAATCTACATAACCAACGAGTCCATCTCTTGTCCTCCCAAACTATAAACAAGCATTAGATATGCCCCACAGATATCTAAAAAATCCATTGAACTGCTTTCCAATGCCCTTTTTCAGGATTAGCTATGTATCTACTAACCACACTTAATGATTGAGATAAATCAGGGCAAGAACATACCATAGCATACATAAGCGAACCAACTGTACTTGCATATGGGACTTTAGACATATACTCCACTTCATCATTAGATTGTGGACATGACGCTGAAGATAGTATGAAATATGCAGCTAAGGGAGTACTCACAGGTTTGGTCTCATGCATATTGAAACGACGAAGAACTTTATCAATGTATTCTTTTTGACTTAAATATAATTTACCAAGTTGTCTGTCTCTAATGATTTTTATACCAAGAATCTTCTTAGCTGCACCGAGATCTTTCATCTCAAATTCACTGCTTAATTGTGCCTTTAACTTTGAAATTTTAGCCTTTTCTTTTGCAGCAATCAACATATCATCAACATAAATGAGCAAATAAATAGCTGAACCATTAACAATCTTCAAATAAACACAGCTATCATAATTAGATCTTTTAAAATCCTGAGATATCATAAAGGAGTCAAATCACTTATACCATTGTCTAGGTGACTGCTTCAAACCATAAAGAGATTTCTTCAATTTGCAAGCAAAATTCTCCTTTCCTAGAACGACAAAACCTTCCGATTGCTCCATATAAATGTCTTCTTCTAATTCCCCATGTAAGAATACAGTTTTCACGTCCATTTGTTCAAACTCATAATCATGCATAGCCACAATGCTGAGTAAAGTGCGAATAGGACTATGCTTCACAACAGGTGAAAAGACATCTGTGAAATCAATACCTAGAATTTAACTGTATCCTTCAGCAACTAACCTTGCTTTGTACCTAACCTCTTCGGTTGGTGAAACACCTTCCTTTTTCTTGAAAATCCATTTGCGGCGAATAGGTTTCTTCTCAATTAGCAACTTGACCAGCTCCCAAGTGCCATTCTTGTTAAGAGATTCCATCTTATCATGCATGGCAGCCATCCATCTTTCTGAATCACTAGAAGAGATAGCTTCTGAATAAGATGAATGTTCTGTAGTACCTTCAATTTCTTTTGCCATATTTAGACAATAAGCAACAAAGTTGGCTTCTTCAATCAATCTCTTAGGAGGCTGAATGTTCCTCTTTTCTCTATTAACTTCAATGGAACGTTGTGTTGGTGGCGTAAAAATAGAAACTTCTGGAATATTTTTCTTATTGATTTCTGGTGTGGATCCTGAATCAATAATATACTCCACCTGCAGGCTTGATTGCTTCTCAACGGGAACATCAATAGATGGTTTATTATTCAACATAGCTGACTCATCAAAAGTAACATCTCTGCTAATAACTGTCGGGATCCGGAGCAACAACTCCAAGTCCCTCTGTGTAAATCGCACTATCCCAGGAAAAGCTAGTGCACACAGAGTTAACAGGGATACATATCATGCAAAATAATCCCACTCTATTAAGCGGGCCTTATGGCCAAGGTTTACAAATAAAGGGCTCATGGCCAACAAACTAAAATAGCGGAAGAATAAAGCGTAGAGGTACAGCCCATCCTGCTTGCCCACAGGCGAATGACTGTAAGACGCGACCTATTCGTCACCATCCTCACCGAAGTTGTTGACATCATCCTCTAACAACAGATTTTAGCAAGGTGAGCACATAAAATACTCCCCAAGTAAGCACATAAATTACTTACGCAAGTTACACCAGGAGTTTTAACAGAGTGAATGCATGCATAGGGATAACAAAGGAAGGCTTAATAAGATTATTTGTGCGACAAATAGTACTGAATTTAAATACAATAGCATAAGTGCAAAAGCTGAATTTTTAATACATCATATGAAACAATATTTTAACCAAAGTATTATTGTTAGTGTAGGCTCCGACCTACACTAACCTAACCACGGGCTTCCTATCGAGACCCGAGTATGCAATCCGGACTCCCTGTGTATACCGTACTAGTCCCAGGATCACGTTAGTGCACACAGTCAAATATAGATGTCATCACAACCATATACACGATAAAATAAAAGAAAAGCTCAAATATCGATAAATCTCAAAAGGTACGACCATATGGTCAAGCTTACAATAGATTAGCCCGAAGGGCTTAACAAAACTAGCAGCGGAAATCTAAAATAAAGCGTAGTGGTCAATCGACAAGCCCACAGGCTATCGAGTGGAGAACGAAGCCTAATCCGTGTAGCCGTCGAAGTACTCTCCTTCTGGAACCTCCTGCTGGTGATACTCTTCTTTCTCAACTGAGCAACATTAGGCATAAAGCTGTGAATATATTGGTACTCAGCAAGTCGTTTGTAACAAATGAATGCAATATAGTATGCAAGACTTACCAAAGGAAGGTTGAAAGGTTAATTTGCATAAAACGACATTTAAAGATAAATACAGTAATTAGATTGAAAGCGAACTTTAAGTAAAACAATAATAGATATATAATCAAAGGAATTGATATAACCACTTGCAGACCTCCCATCCACAAGCTAAACCAATCGCTTATGGACCTCCCATCTATAAGCTAACTAGCAGCAAATTACCCATCCACTGTCCAACCATAATCCATCAGTTTTCTCAAATAACTATACCTCGTGTGAAATCACCGAGCATTGTCCATGACCGAGGACGTGGCTATTCGAATAGTTTTACACTCTGCAGAGGTTGCATAACTGTACCCACACGATGTGATTAGTCTCGCGCTAAGGAAATCACAACAAGACCTTTACAAAGTTCAGTTATAACTCAATCCGCCCGCTAGGGTTTTGCATCACACCCCCCTTGCGCCACATGGAAATCAGCAACCATGTTCATCTCAATGACAAGATTAAAGTTGAAATATCCCAAATTAGTCAGCCAGGTCCGTCCCATACTAGATATGTGGTTTGCACGGTAAAGCTCAGATCAATGACGCACAAAGTTAAATTCTTAATTCTACCCGGGCGAGACTACCTCATCCCTCGAAGTGCTCCAACACTTCCCCCTTTACTGCACGATCACTCGCCTGAGTGCAAAACTATGTTTGTATAACCACGCCAGTGACACACCAATGTCATGGCACAAATTTTAATAAACGTGGCACCAACCACAGTTCCATATCTCATTAAGTTAAATTAATAATTCACATGTAATGATAAACCCAATCGTAAATATAAGAAAAGCTAAGCATTCTATCGTACCAACCCATTTGATAAATAATCTAGCATCACTAGAATGTTTCCCAACCTATGGTAACAATGGTATCATGGCATTCCAAATTATCAAGGAGGGATGAATTCAATTGGGACGATAACTACCAATACAAGGGTTGAATAAAAATAGCGATGCAATGTAATTTAAAACAAAATAAATAAATAATAGATTGTAAACTGGGTTCAACATGATCAAAGGACACGACTTGCCTTGGTTATGCTCAGCGAGGTACTCTTGGTCTTCGGGCGTAGATCCTGCTCCTTTGGAATCTGAATCTAACGAGAGAGAAAACGATTGAAACAAGAAAAATACATAAAATGATAAGAAAATAAACTCCAAAAATCATGAAACTAGAACCAAAAGTTAGAGCTCGATTTTAGATGAATTTAGAAAAAAGAATAGGGTCAATCGGAGCTAGGACGGAGGAGAACGGGCTCTCGAAAAATTAACCCTAAAGAAAATCGGGAAAAACGAAAAAGGGCATTGTGCTGTAGACTCGGTCCACGGGAGAACCAGTCCACCGTGGACCCGGTGCATGGAACAGTACACGCGGGGGAGTGGGTGCTGACGCGGCGAGGCTAGGGTTGACGTGGCAGCTGCTGATGCTGCCACGTGTCACCTGCTGACGTGGCCGATGGCGTGGCTACCACGTGGCACACGGGGGCGACTTTTGGCTGATGTGGCACTAACGTGGCATGACACGTGGCATGCCATGTGGACCTAGGGCTGACGTGGCTTGCCACGTGGGTAGGGTTGACGTGGGCGGCTCGGGCGCACGGTGGCGCTCAGGATCGAACGGTTGAGGAGAGGCCACGCGGCATGATCTGGTCCATCGGTCTTCGGATCTGATTGTGCGGCTAAGATCGAACGGTGGGGTGCGTGGATTGCCGACGCGTGGCAGCGCGCTTCACGAAGGGTCACGGCGGCGCGCGAGGCGGGGTCGGGTGCGGACGTGGGCGGCGGGATCGAGGCGGGGCGCGAACGCGGGCGGCGGGGCGGCACGCCGACCAAGGCGAGAGGGTGCACGCGCGGGCGCGGCCGAGGGCGGAGCGAGGTGGCGGTGACCGACGCTGGAACGGAGGGAGCGGCGGAGGGTCTCACGTCCAGCGACGGGGTGCGGGGAAGACGGCGACGGGACGGCGGGGCGTGCTCACCTGTCGGCGGCGAGGACGGCGACGCGAGGGCTCCGGCGAGGTGTCCTCCGGCAAGGAACGGGAGACGACGGTGCCCGGAAGCGCACGACGGCGAGGACGCACGGCGGAGGACGGCGGCAAGGGCGCGGGCTCTGGCGACGGCGGCGAGGTGAGGACGGAGGCAAGGGCGGCGGCGATGGGCGAGGGACGGTGGTGCAGCTAGGGTTAGGGTTTGCGCGAGCGGCGCGGGCGCGCGGGCACGGACGGTGCGGATGCGGGCGCGAGGGTGAGCAGGGAGGAGGCGGACGGTGCAGATGCGCGTGAGCCAGAGCGGCGGCGGGGATGAACGACATCTGGCGGGCGCAGTGCGGATCCGCGCCACGTGGCGGGGCGGTGTGATCGCACGGAGCGGAAGCGGTGCGGAGGGAGGTGGGCCGGGCCGAGTGGCGACGGGAGGGATCGGCAGCCGATGCCTGGCGGGCAAGCGGGAAGAGGGGCGGGCCAGGCTGACACGCGGCAAGCGGAGAGAGGGTTGGGGTTTTAATTTCTTTTTCTTTTTCCAGAAAATGCAACTAAAATACTAGGAGCTCTAGAAAATAGCAGAAAAATCCCAAAAATTCACCAAAAAACCAGAAAATTCCTTGAGACACAAGGAACTCAAATAAAATATTTTCAACAAATGTTAATATTTATTTTAATCATATTAAATCCTTTTAAATTCTAATAAATCAAATTAAGCTTTATTAATTACAAAAAAATTTCAAAAATTAATTTTTATATTCAAGGTTTTCAAAAGCTCTGAAAATCAGGATGTTACATATCCCACCCGGACCATTTTCTCAAAAGTGCTCTCACCCGATAGAAAATCAGGATGAAATAATATTTTAACCAAAGTATTATCATTAGTGTGGGCTCCGACCTACACTAACCTAACCACGGACATCCCACCCAGACCATTTTCTCAACAGTGCTCTCATTTGTCCACAAATCAAGTTTTTAGAATACCAAGTCTAATCGGTGAAAATTTTTCTCAGTATGTCCATGACCACGAACACGGCTATCCAGGATAGTTTATTACTCTACAGAGGTGTACAACTTTACCCACAAGACATAATCATCCCATATTACCACTAGATTAACACACTTACTTTGGTGTGCGGTGAAAAGATCATGACAAGGCCTTTACAATGCTCCATAGCCAAAATAATCACGTCGCCACTAAGGTTTCACCACAACTCGAATCCACGAGTTGGAGCCCCCTCTTGTACCATGTGAGACTTCTCGCGGCCTACGCCACGGTCACATTCAGCCTATAGCGAAACTATGTTTGAAACGTCACAAATTATAAAGCCAGGTCTATCTCATAACGGATTTGTGGTAGTACGATGTAACTTTGAAAAAGTAGTTCACAGAAACGGTCCTTAACTTGACTTAGACTCAACCACATACCCCTCATGCACGACAATAAACCAGGTGTCACCAAACACGAGGCATGCCGGCACCTCACCACCTAACCAATTGCCTAAGTCCAAACCATAGTTTTCTGTTTTCATTTTGAAACTATTTCATGAACTATCCTTGACTCACCGAAATCAAGAATACGTTAAAACAAATCGTCATTTCATGTGAAACAGGTTATCCCACCTAAAATTATCCTAAGCCAGGCTAAGCAATTCTATAAAATTTTCTAGTCAATACTATTGTACTAACTAGATTTTTCATCTAAGGTGACAAGGTATATGAATTCGAGATCAAATTGGCTATACAAATGAACATGGGTGTAACTAGAACTTTGAATTGTCTTAAAAATATACTTGAATAAAAGTACGCATGTATATACAGTAAAACAACATATTTAAATTTAAACTATTAGGGTCAACATGGTCAAAGGTATAACTTGCCTTGTTGCACGCTGTATGGAACTTCTTGCTGCAATTGGAAAAATTCTTCGGCGACGTCGGGTTCTACGCGCGAAACGACAAATGCAAATAAAAGAATAAATACAAATAAAATCATAAAAATATAAAATATATCTGAAGAAAGGTTATGATTTTAGATGAATTTAGAAATTTATATCACTGGATTCGGATTTTGAATGAGGGAGAATGACCAATTGGAAATTTGTCACACGAAATAAATGAAAAGTGCACTTTGGAGTTTCAATGGTTGGCTATTTTGCTACAGTGCTCTAAACAGGAATTTGGCCGTGCCATGGCTTGCCGGCGAGGAAAACGAAATGGGAAAAAGGAACTAGGGAGACTGACCGAGGGCAAAATGGGTGGGCGGCTCACCAGTGAGTAGCTAACTAGTGGTGACGTGGCGGCCGGCGACCTTCAGCGGCGACGGTCGGCATAAAATGGTGCAAAAAGATGGTGACGCTCCAGAGACAACTCGTGGTGACCGATGGTGTATTTTGGAAGAGTGGTGCAGTGCTAGAAGATCACAATGGTCATATTTATAGGCTTGGAGGAAGAGGAAACAACTAGAATGAATGACGTAGTGATGGCTTTCAAATTTTGCAAACGGAAGAGAAGAGTAGAAACGGTTAATATTGGCAATGAAATGGGTGGTAATTGTGTGCTTGATGTAAATGAGGACCTTATGTCCTGCATGCCATTAATTTTGGTTGGAAGGTTTTAGTTTTTCTTTGTAGCTTACTAATGGTTTTGCTGCACGTTGAAGGAAGAGAAGAGAGAGAGTAGCAGTTTTGTTGGAGAAGATGAACAGGAAGCAGCGAGAGGAGAGAAATAAAAGGAATGGAGGAAGGAAGAAAAAGCAACAAAGGTAGAAAGGTGGCTGGTTGCTCACGGTTGAGAATTGGTGGGTTAAGTGTGCTTGGCTTAGGGCAATATTGGGATGGGTGACCAGTTGGGAACCTCTTATTTTCTTTATTCTTTTTTATGTTTGAGAAAGAGAGAGTAGTGCCAAAAAATAGATTGGACCTAAGAAAATAAAATGGATATTTTTCTAGAGATTTGGGTTTTTGGAGATTTGAATTTAAATTTTCAAAATTTGAATTTTGGATGTGAACTGAAAATTTGAAAAGTAATTGAGGTTTTGAAAATGAACTAGAAATTAAAATTTAAATCTTGCAAATTCCAAATAATATTGGAAACAAAAATCAAATAAAATTCAAAAATTCAAAAGAGTCCTGAAATAGATAGTTCATGATTTTAGAAAAATTTAGAAATTTGACTGGGTCAATTTGGAGTTAAAATGAAGTAGTTATGGCATTTGGAAGTTTAAATACAAATAAAAAGAAAATACTCATTTTCTTGAATTATTTTTAAACTAAAAAGGGATCTATGCTGTTAGCAGGTAATTAAATGAATTATTTTTCTGAAGAAAACCCTGAATTATGACGTCAGCACAATAATTAATTTTCGGCCAAATTATTTTTAAATGGAAAATTGGATTTATGACGTCAGCATGACGTCAGCCTTGGGAATTTAAAAATCGGGCATGAGGCTGACATGTGGGCCCGGTCTGTGGTGGACTAGGGGCGGTGTTGCGGTACGGCTGCGAGGAGGACAGCTCTGAGCGCAATTGGAAGAAGGGAAATGTGCGGTGTGACGAGGGGAAGCTCGGGGGGGCCTTATATAGGCGGAGGGGTTCGCACGGGGTCTTAATGCCTCGTCGGAGTAGGGAGGCCGAGAATGGAGCAATGCAACAATTAAGAGCCCTAAATTGAGGGAAACGGTTGGATTGATGGCGGCGAAGAAAGGGGAATTTAAAGCGCAATTGCACGGGAGAGCTGGCGGGGAGAAACGGAGGTTTCAATTCCTCGGTTTCGGCCGCTAATGGCGCAATCGGTGGCGGCGCAAGGAGAAAGAAGGTGGGGGAGAAGATGGCCTGACAAGTGGGCCCCGCTTGTCGGCGAGAGAGGAAGAGGGAGAAGGGAGAGGGCGACGGCTGGGATTGGATCGGGCAGAGACGTGGGTGGTCGGATGCGCGACAATTGTCGGCTGGGGAGAGAGTGAAGGCGGGGGAGAGGGCTTAAGTGGGATCGGACGATCGAGGTTAGATCGGACAATTGTCGACAATTATTACAATTACAGATTTGACTTTAGGAGAATGAAATGCATTTATCTTTACCTTTGTAAAATGAAATACTTTTATTTTTCACTTTTATCAAATGGAAATTTTAAATTTTCTCTTTTTAAGGCTTGGAATAAAATCCAGAAAATCTACTAAAAAGGGAAAAGATAATTTTAGGATTTAATTTTCACAATGAAATAAAGTTTAACTTTTGAAATTAAAATTTTAAACCCACCAGGAACACAAAAGGTCCAACTAAAAGCCAATTGAGTTCAAATGGGTTTTGAATTCATTTTTGTACAGAAATTCAAAATATCCTTTATTTAAAGATATATTACTTTTCACAATAAAAATCCTTTTAAAAGCAGAAAATCTGGCAATTAAAATTCTAAAATTTAGGTAACCAAAGTAAAGGTTTTACTTTAATTTGAAGTGAATATTATTGAATAAAAAAATTTTCTATTTTTTGAAATAAACAACTGGGCTGTTACAATAACCACCTTTTTAGTTTCAGGATTCCACAATTTATATCCTTTCACACCAGTTTTATAACCAAGGAAAATGCACTTAACTGCTCTAGGTTCTAATTTACCATTGTTAACATGAGCATAAGCAGGACAACCAAATATTCTCAAGTTTAAATAATCTGCTGGAGAGTCAGACCATACATCAATTGGAGTCTTCTTATCAATAGCCAAATTTGGTGATCGACTAATCAAATAACAAGCAGTGGAAGAGGTTTCAGCCCAATAACTCTTTGATAATCCAGAATTTGATAACATGCAACGTACCTTGTCCATGACGGTTCTGTTCATACGTTCGGCCATACTGTTTTGTTGAGGAGTGCCTAGAATGGTGTAATATCTCACAATACCTTCTGACTTACATAAAGTTTCAAATTCTCTTGAACAAAACTCCAAGTCATTGTCGGTATGAAGCTTCTTGACATGCTTGTCAGTTTGTCTCTGAATCATAGTCTTCTACTTCTTGAATGTATTGAATACATCCGATTTATACTTGATGAAGTATGCCCAAACTTTTCTTGAATAGTCATCAATAATGGTCAACATGTAACTTGTACCTCCAAGTGATGGAACGCGGTATTCTCCTCACAAATCAGAATGAATATAATCCAATATGCCTTTTGTAGAGTAAGTCGCACTGCTGAATTTTACTCTCTTTTGCTTGCCGAAGACACAATATTCACCAAACTTCAACTTGTCGATGTTTTTACCATCAAGAAATCCTCTTTTGCATAATTCTATCATTCCAGCTTCGCTCATATGCCCCAGACACATATGCCAAAGATTAGTAGCATCAAAATCAAATGATTTATTTGAGACAACCACAACATTACATGAAATAGTAGTGTCTCGCAGATGATATAAGTTGGCAACTTCATATCACCTTTCAGCACAACAAGAGAACCTTTGGTGACCTTCAGAACTCCACCTCCACCTGAATACTTGTACCCTTTAGTATCAAGAGTACTCAAGGAGATAAGATTTCTATTTAAATCCGAAATATGACGAACATCCGACAAAGTTCTGATAGTGCTATCAAACATCTTGATCTGGATAGAACCAATACCTGCAACCTTGCATGGTATATTATCACCCATCAACACGGATCCACTTGGCGTATCTTCATAGGTAACGAATCACTCATGATTCGGGCTCATGTGAAAAGTACAGGCTGAATCAAGAATTCATTTATCGTCGATTTTGCAATTACGGGCAAGGGCAACGAGAACATCTCCATCAAAACCTTCTTTGATGACAACGGTAGCTCTAGCTTCATCCTCTTATTGATCCCTCTTAAAATTATTATTTCTCTTCTCCTTGTTCTGCAACTTCCAGCACTCGGATATATCATGTCCATTTTTCTTGCAATACATGCATGACTTCCTGTTCTTGGATTTAGATCTACCTATGAATCTACTTTTGTTTCTGCCTCTTGAATTGTCGTATGAACTCTTCTCGTATTGCCTACCGCGGACAAACCTTCTGCATGTGTACTTGAACTCCCACCGGAAATCATAAGTTTCATCTTTTCTTTGGCATGCAGAACTTTATAAACTTCACTGAGAGTAAGAGTATCTCGATTATATAGAATAGTATCTCTAAAAGTAGAGTACGAACTACGTAGAGAGCATAGCACAATAATACCCAAGTCTTTTTCATCAAATTTTACCTCTATAGACTCGAGGTCAGAAACAATTTCCTTAAAAGTTGTTAGGTGGTTCAACAATGAGGCACCATCCGCCATCTTGTGTGAATAAAGCTTCTGCTTCAAATGTATCTTGCTGGTCAGATCTTTGGTCATACAAATTTGCTCCAGTTTCAGCCATAATGCGCACGGATGTCTCCTTCATAACCTCCTGTAAAATATTATTTGATAGATGAAGATGAATTTAAGATAAAGCCTTACGATCTTTACGTTGCTTCTTATCGGCGGACAGTGTTGCTATCATCTTGTCGATCCCCAAAAGAGCATCATCCAAATCAAGCTGTAACAAAATAGCTCACATATTGACTTGCCATAGAGAAAATCTCATGTCACGATCCAACAGTGAAAGATCATACTTCAAAGTCACCATGCGGAAGACAACCCAAATTTTTTTTTCTTGAATTCGCTGTGCTCTAAACTCCTGTGCTCTTATGCCACTTGTTGCAAAAAACGCATAGAAAAATAGAGACAAAAGACACAGATTTTTATGTGAAAAACCCTTGCGAAAAAAAAACCACGGGCGCTCGAAGGTAAATCATTATAATCAGGAGAAATTACAATAGAGAGCTTCTCTTAGGGCTTCCCTCTTGAGGCTTGATGCCTTGTGGCTTGGATTCCTATAGACTATTAGGGTACATATATATAGTGTGGGGGAATACCCACATGGAGAGGAAACCAAATCAGAGTACTACAAGGACAAGGAGTCCTACATGGACACGGTTACGAATTCGGATCACTTTTCAACAACCACATGTCAATTACTGAGGTAAGGTCCATCTCCCATATAAAACTCAAGAGATTTTCATATATTATGATTTATGGGGTTGGAAGGACATTACTAAAATGCTGAACTTCTTCGTCACCAAAGCATAGAAGAAAACATCCACAGGACAACTATTTTAGTAAGGTCCTTCTCCCAGGCAAAACACTGGAGGTTTGCACATAGTATGATTTCTGTGATTGGAAGGATGAAAAGTAATTGCCTTCCAAACAGTCTCATGAGAATGACTCTTTAAGACTTCACTCATGCAGAACAACAAAACATAATAACTGAACTTTCTTATGCTAATATTCTGTACTAATATATATCAGTAAGGTTTCTATACAAAAGAGAAGAAATATATCCTAACTTTGACATGATTTTGTTTTGATCTTCTCATTTTGTATTTGCATGATAAAAATGGAAACCAATTCTTTTTGTGGGAACGGAGAATATGTAGGTGCTCGCATGCAATTATGCATCATGTGAACTAGCTATTAGATGTTCTAGCAACCTGCATAGTCTATTAATACAGGACATTAGCATGAGAAGGCATGCATATGATTCAATTTAGATCCAACTCACACAAGAAAAACATGCACAACTTAGATCCAACCAGGCGTCTAACATCTCCTTGGACCTCATGGTTGCAGAAGTGTTCAACCAATGTGCGAGGGGAAGATTGTTAGGAATAATCCCACATTGGTTGTGGGAGAGGAGAAAGCAAAACTTATAAGTGTGAGGAAGCCCCTACTCATTGGACTAGTGTTTTGGGGGGGAGAAGGCACAATACCACTTATAAGTGTGTTGCTCCGTGGGCTTAGTTGTGTTCAGCCCATTTAAACCTGTGGCCTAAGAAGTAAACTCGGTTGGACCTAGGCATGTGGCTAGGGTCCAAATCTAACAAGTGGTATCGGAGCCCAAGCGTCTAACATCTCCTTGGACCTCATGGTTGCAGAAGTGCCCAACCAATGTGTGAGGGGGAGATTGTTAGGAATAATCCTACATTGGTTATAGGAGAAGAGAAAGCACAACTTATAAGTATGAGGGAGCCCTCACCCATTGGACTAGTCTTTTGGGGAGAGAAGGCTTAATACCACTTATAAGTGTGTTGCTCCGTGGGCTTAATTATGTTCAACCCATTTAGACATGTGGCCTGGGAAATAAACCCGATTGGACCTAGGCATGCGTCCATGGTCTGGATCTAACAAGTGGTATCAGAGCCCAAACGCCTAACATCTCCTTGAACCTCATGGTTGTAGAAGCGCCCAACCAATGTGTGAGGGGGAGATTGTTAGAAATAATCCCACATTGATTGTGGGAGAGGAAAAATCACAACTTATAAGTATAAGGGAGCCCCCACCCATTGGACTAGTCTTTTAGGGGGAGAATCCATAATACCACTTATAAGTGTGTTGCTTCGTGAGCTTAGTTGTGTTCAGCCCATTTAGACCTGTGGCATAGGAACTAAACCCAGTTGGACCTAGACATGCGGTCAGGATCCAAATCTAACAAGAGCTAAGGTTAAAAACCTAACCTCTAGCTTTGTGCATCTTCTGCCATCGCCGCCCCTGGGTGGAGCGTTCTCCACTCCCAGGGGTGGCCACCGACACGCCCCTACCGGATCTCACATCTCTGGCTTGTCTTGGTCATCACTAGGGCTCTCCCCGATGGTCTCTTCACCATTGGACCACTGGATCCAGCCCTCCTCGGGTCGACGCACTGCTCGCGCTCTTTGGGCCACCCCTAGCACGTGCGTGTCACCTCCCACCCGTATCCAGGTTCCTCTGTGCCAGATCCGGCTTGTCGCCGTTGGTCTCTTCATCATCGGGTAGTTGCCGACACTCCTCTCACGCTGTCGAGCACTTGTTTCGGTCACCATGGTCGTCTTCAGCCAGATCTGGCCCTCTTTGCCGCCGGTTCCCTCATCATTGGCTCATCTTCACCGTATCCTGGCTGCTGCATTCGCCCAAGGAAGCTCCTACTGTGCCTCGGCTCCCCCGACCGTGCAGCTGACGCCGCTTCTCGCCTACTCTCTGCATCGGCTTTCCGCGTCATTGGGTGACAAGGGTCTTTCAGGCCACCGATGTGGAGAATGCTCGCGTGCGGGAGGGAGAGCTGGAGAAGTTTGTGAAAGTGGTGGGCTTTGTATACCTTATCTCCTGCTAGGAGCTTATTAACTGTTGTAGCTGGTTCGGTAGGTCTGTGATGATCGCCGTGCGCGTGCTGTGCTCGTGGTAGTGGTGGGGCAGACAGCAGTAATGGTGAGGGAGAAGAGAACAGAGGAGTCTTTTGTCTTGGTGTTACTACTAGTATTTGTTGTTGAGTCCTTTATTTTTTTTAAGTCTTTCGTTGCATCTATTTAAATATGTAGTTATCTATCTTTCAGTTCGTCCAAACCACGCGAGTCCACAAATTTCTGTGTCAGTTAGTCGATAGCTTTGCTAGCCTCAGTCTATCCTTTAGGATTTTGTGTGGTCCTTTGCATGGCAGCAACCGTCACTCTTCTCTCTGAGCTGCGTGTTGGTCGTAGAAGTCGTTATGATGCCGCCACTTCTCTTTAAGCCGCCGCCTCGAGCTTTTAAGGCCATCATGCTTCTTCTGCACCGCGCTTCTTGTGCATTGCATTACCACCGTCTTAGACTTCGATCTACTTTATGGGCTGCCACCATACTTTATGGGCTACCGCACGACCTCGGATAGAGATCTTCTATTTTTGACACAATTTTCAAGAGCCACATTCTATGACGACATTTACAAGACTTGGATTTTTCCTATTTTACTGTCAACTCTTTTAAATGAAATGCTATTGCATACGCTTTGCATTTGAGGAGGGTGTTAAGGATATAGAGTTTTTATTAGGATATAGAGTTTGTATTCTATTTCTTATATGCCTTCCTTATCTCTATATGGTATATTCCTCTTGTACTCCCAGCAACCCTACTGGCCTCCAATGCTCAGCCTTCACCCTCTGACACACATCACAAATTACAACATACTCTGTTATCTCGCATTTCATGCTTGACCATTAATATTTATTCTTGATGTCTAGTACATCTCGGTGCTGCCCGGATGAATGGAATATAAAGACTCATGAGCTTCCTTAAGTATCAACTCCTTTAGCTCCTTCTTATTTAGCACACACAATCGATGTTTGAACCACAAGGTTCCTTTGTCATCCTCTGTAAAACTTGACGCTTTTCCTTTACTTATGTTGACCCTAATCCACTAGAATTCCTCATCCTCTATCTGGGCTTGGCGAATATGACCATCCAAAGTTGGCTGCAACTCCATCGTGGCTACGAATCCTTCCTCGACCAACTCCAAGCTAAACTTCTGGATTTCCTCATGCAAAGCTGGCTGGCTCTCCTTGACCATTATTGTATTGCAATAGAACTTTCTGCTCAAAACATCTGCAACCACATTAGCCTTTCCTGGGTGATAATGTATTCCAATATTGTAATCTTTTATTAGCTCCAACCATCTACTCTGCCTGAGATTGAGCTTGGCCTAAGTAAAAATATACTTCAAATTCTTGTTATCTATATAAATCTTGCATCGATTATCCATGAGATAATGACGTCAAATTTTCAAAGCATGCACTACGGCTACTAGCTCCAAATCATGCGAGAGATAGTTCTCCTCGTGTGGCCTCAACTGACGTGAAGCGTACTCTACCACCCTCTTGTCCTGCATTAACACGCATCCCAATCCTTTGCGAGAAGCATCGCAATAAATCTCAAAATCTTTGTTTATATCTGGCAGCAATAGCATTGGAACTGTGGTCAAACTCTCCTTCAGTTTTTAAAAACCTTTCTCGCACTCTAGCGTCCAAGCAAATTTCTTTTCCTTCTTGAGCAATTGTGCAAGTGGTCTGGCTACACTGGATAATCATTTAATGAAGCGACAATAGTATCCTGTTATACCCAGAAAACTTCTGACCTACGTCACTGATGAAAGTGACTTCTAGTCCAATATATCCTTTACTTTCCCGGTGTCAACTGCGATTCCCTCTGCTAACATGATATGGCCTAAGAGAGCAACTTCCTTCATCCAAAACTCACACTTGCTGAACTTGGCATACAGCTGATACTCTCTTAGTTTCTACAATGCCATCCTCAAGTGCTTCTTATGTTCTTTCTCATCCTTAAAGTAAATCAGGATGTCGTCAATGAACACAACAACGAACTTATCCAAATATTCCATGAACATCTTGTTCATCAGATACATGAAATAAGCTGAAGCATTGGTCAAACCAAAAGATATCACTGTGAACTCGTACAGACCATAACGAGTCGAGAAAGCTGTCTTAAGTATATTCTCTTGACGAATTCTCATCTGATGGTATCCTGAACTCAAATCAATCTTAGAGAATACTCTTGCTCCTCTGAGCTAATCGAACAAATCATCAATTCTGGGCAAATGATATTTATTCTTGATAGTGACCTTATTTAGTGCTTGATAATCCACACACATGCACTGACTACCATCCTTCTTCTTGAAGAACAACACTAGCACTCCCTACGGGGATGAACTCGGTTTGACGTACCCTTTGTCCAAAAGGTTCTGAATTTGCTTATTTAATTCTGCTAACTCATTGGCAGACATCCGATATGGTCTCTTGGATATCAGAGAGGTACCGGGTACTAACTCAATCAAAAACTCAACCTCTCGCTCTGGTGGCATTCCAGGAAGATCGTCTGGAAAAACATTGGGATACTCTCTGATAACTGGCATATTCTCTAATATGATCCCTTTGCTTTGGCAAACCATGAACTTCTCTGGCTGACTCATGCTAGCTGTAAACCTTACTTCCATCTAGACTAGTCAAGGTGACTGCTCTGCTTCCACAATCTAACACTGCCTGGTGCTTTTTAAGCTAATCTATTCCAAAACTCATATCCAAAGACTAGATATCCAATGTGATCAAGTCAGCAACAAACTCCACTACTAGAATGGTTATCTTGACTCTTAGACAGCCTAGGTTCATACTCAACTCAAAGCACGGGGATTGAATCAAAAGAACAAATCCAAGAACAACGGTTTTCAACCATTACTTTAAAGCAAAACTCTGAGAAACAAACGAATGTGAAGCTCTAGAATCAAATAAAACTATGGCAGGGACTGAGTTGAGTATGAACTTACCAATCATAACTTCTGGCGCTGCTTGGGCCTCCTCGACGGTGGCATGGTTCACCTGTCCTCTCACAACTGACGGCGGTGCTTCTGCTGGCCTGGCCTGACGCTTGGGGTGCTCCTCGTCTTGCTCCCGAGGTAGCAGTCCGATCTGGTGTGGCTCTTAGATTGAAGCGAACCGGCGTCGGAGCTTGCCTCTGGGGGCACTTGCTAGCATAATGTCCCAACTCGTGACACTTGTAGCAAGTGACGGAAGCTGATGGGTTGACGCCTCATCGCTGCCACGATCCATCGGGATTGTCTCGATCAAATCGGGCGTGACGTGGGGCGATGTCCTAAAGACTGGCTGCTCTCGAGCAGGCTGAAATGTGCCAAAATGAGCCTTTTGGGCCTGATGCATCTAGGATCTTTGCTGCATCATCCTCCTCTTGTGAGACTCCTCGAGCTCACGACGACTCTCCTCAATAAGCATAGCCTTATCCACCATATTTTGCAAGCTGGTATAGTCATTGCCCACCCCCTACACCTTCAACCCTTGGTTCAATCTCTTCTTGAACCTCTTCTGGCGAGCGTCATCCATGGCTATGTCCTCTGGTGTGTAGCGAGCTAACTGGGTAAACTTATTGAGATACTCGCTCACTGACATGTTCTTCTGCTGTAGCTCACGAAATTCCTCCATCTTCATCTCGATCACCCCATCCAAGATATGGGCATGACAAAATGCGGTGGTAATATCTACCCAAGTGATGTTGTCCTAGTGCTCATGAGCGACGCAGTAGTTCTCCCACCACTCTGCGGTGGCTCTCTCTAATTGGTGCGTGGCATATAGCACCTTCTCTCGGTCTGTGCACTAAGCTAAGTTCAGTTTCTTCTCAACTAAATGTATCTAATCATTCGCCTCCAAGGGACCTAAAGACCGGGAGTAGGTGGGCGGTCTCATTTCATAAATTCTGTAAACTTGGACTACTGACGAGCTGCCTGAGGTGCAACTGCCTCGTGGTTCTGTTGTTGTATCATGGCATTCATATTATGCATCATAGTGTGTATCATCTGTATCTAAGCTACCAAAAACTGACTGAGAGCTAGATCTAATCCCATTGGGATGGCCTGAACAGACTGGTTAGTGGCACTGTTCCCTGGATCCTGATGCGCCTGACTACAGCCTGCTGAGTTCCTGGTGTCAACCATTTTTCTACTGCTCTAAAAAGGGAAACAACTGCTGATTTCAAAGGCACAAAAGGTGAGAGGGGAAAGTATAGATAAGGGGTAAACTCGTCTAAGGGGATTTCTAATAGTAAACCTAGACTAAGCAAATACTTAGTCAAGAGGATAACAACAAAACTGAGCAAATAACTCCAAAAAGGTTTGATATGATTGCAATATAATGATTCTAAGGGCAAAATCTGCAGCTTATATCACACACAATTGCAAAGAAAACCCACGCTCTACTCGCTCTCTCTAACTAATCCAAGGGCTCCCACTCGGGTCCTAACAAGTAGGGCTTGCCAGACTCCTCCTCTAAGTCGCTGTATACTACCCACGAGTTACGGACTCATGGAGACTGCTCCTCGGCTACAGCTAGAATGAAGTGCCAAAGGTACTCTTGATGGTTGCCAGCTATGCGTCGCCTCTCCTCCAGCCTCAGTGGCGTAGGCAAGGGTAGATGCACTGACAACTATGGTTGAGGCTCCTCCATGGCTGGCTCTGCTACGCTGGGGGTAGCTACATACTGCTTCTTGAACCTCTGAATGAGCTTGGGCATGCTGATTTTGTATAACTTGCAAAGACATCGTTTGGCCTTATGCGTGGCTCCTTACGCTGACCAGTCTACACAAGCATCGGAACTCTTGAAGCTATGGTGTAGAACTTGGTTGCTAATCCTGGTGGTGAAATACAACCTGATGATGCATCCAATACATTGGCCTTTTGCCTTCTCATCCCTGGTGAGGTACGCTGGTGATCTCTTTAGTCCAAGGCTCCATAACAAAACTTGAAGGAGTCCTCGCCATTCTCCGGACTGTCTGTAAGAAGCTTGAGACATCTAAGGCATTATAAAGGAAAGAAGATCAGTTTAAAAATTTGGGAAAGACAAGTTTTTGGGAATAAGGTGAAGAGCGAGAACCTTAAGAAAGTGATAAAGGAATAGAGATATTACTACATATCCAATTTAGTTGGTTTGATTTAGAAAATAGATTTCAAAATTGGGCTAAGACGACCACTCTAACTAGGGCTTCATCCTACAGTTAATATAGCTCTGATATCACCTTTATCGAGACCCGAATATGCAAATTCGGACTCTCTATGTATACCGCACTAGTCTAAGATCATGCTAGTTGTGGCACCCCATGCCATTATCCCTAGGATAATCGCGCGCAAGCGTACGGATCATTATTTGCCTGATTAGTAGACCACTGCTCCGGCAAATAACGAGCCTTTACCAGAGTCGCGCAGCAGAACAATAATATAGATATTGTATCCTTTATTACAGTATTCACCACGATGGCTAAGGTTTTACATACAAAAGTAGATAGACAAGAGGTACGGAATGATACCCCAGGGCTCTCATGCCCGCTCTATTGGGCCGCCTACTCGTCCCACCCAATGTGTTCGGGGTCCACCTTTCTTGGTTCCTCGTAGTCACCATCCTCCTCTCCCTCGAGCTCGGTGGAGCCTGCTGTCCCTTCATCCGGCTCGAAGTAACCTTCGACCGGAATAGGGTCTAACAAAGAAAAATAATAGCAAGGGTGAGTACTAACGTACTCAGCAAGCATAATATTAGTAAATGTGCACTTGTATGCCTCTCATGTCCTTATGTCCATGTTCTACTCATCGTTGCTTAGAAAATAGACTTAAGAAATTAATTGTCATCTTTTAATTATAAAAATTCTACTATTCACTCGGTAAAGGAAGATCCCTAGTGATCACCGTAGTCCCCAATCTAGAGGACTGGCATGAATTCATCATTTTATTAAGCACTGCGCAAACTTGTGCCTCTGTACCCATAACTACTCTGAACCATGTGAGCTAGGCTTCCCGCACTGCCTTTGGTGTGGGGTCAAGCTCAAAGTACAGAACCTCTCCCGAGTTACGTTGCTCCATTTACCACCCCATCTATTATCCATCGGTATACCGGATCGCTCATCCGGGCTCTACCGATTTTCAATAGTGTTTGGTTGGCAGCGGCTCCCAGCCCAACACATATAGCGTTTAGGGACTACTCACTTCCAGACTTGCGATACTGGTTCTGAGCTTCATCCATCTCTTTACTCACACATATTCACTTACCCTATGTGGAGAGATGGATAACGTAACGGAGTACTAGTTTCTACTCGTTTGAGGCGAATGGTCGACACGATGTATATAAGGTCCTTGACCCGAGTGAGAGTTGGTCAGATCCTTATATATTACCCATATGTAAAGGGGAATTGCCTGCCCTCTCTCTTCCTTTCCAAGGTCCCCTTTACCTGCCGCATACATATACTTGTAGCCCTGCTGCTCCTCTCAACCGGACTACTACTATCCTCTTTTCTTATCTTCTTTCTCTTTCTTTTTCTCCTCTTTTCTTTTCTCAAAACTCTTTACTCAAAACTCTTCACCGATTTAATTTTCTTCGAAAACCATCTTTCAAATGCATATATATACATAGCGGTGATATGAAAGATAATTTATACATTTAACATAGCTAGGTGCATGATCAATATTTAGCTTGCCTGAGTAGTAGTATATGCTGGAATTGTCGGCAACCGGCTCCGCTTCCTCAGCTTGAGTTTGCTCGGGCTCTACATAGCCAGCACACGCCTCGATAAGAAATTAATTATTTAAGACTAATAGTTTTAGAAAAACTTCCCTCTTTATTCTACCCCAGAAAACTATAGAACAACTACAGGTACTCGATCTAACTTGGTAAAGATCTACTGAAAAAGAAACAAAAAGGAAAACAAGAATACTATGGGCTGAAAAGAAAAAGGAAAACCGCGAAGAAATGGGCCTCCTGGCCCAAAACTCCCTCGGGCTACCACTTCCTCGGCTTGCCCGGCCACTGGGCCGCGCGGCTACTCTACTTACCGCCTCTACCCGGCTCACTACTCCTACGTGGCCTACATCTCCTCGGCCTCCCGACACCCATTACTCGACCGCCTGACTCCTCGGCCTCGCCGCCTCCTATTACTCGGCTACCTTAACTCGCCGCCTGCTCCTCTCCCCTTTCGGCCACCTCTTCACTTCCGACTGCTCTTCTCCTTCGGTCGCCTTCACTCCCGATGGCTCCTCTCCTCTTTACTCGACTGCCTCTTCCTCCTTTACTCGGCCGCTTCCCTTCTCTCCGACTAATCCTGAGCCACAGTTATTGCTCCTCACAACCACTACTCTCTCCCTATGGTGGCTCCTCCTTCTCAGCCCAGAGAACGCACTTCCTCGGCTTCCGATGGTGGGGATTTGGTGGTGGCTTCGCCCGATCGGGTGAGAACGCGCTTCCTCGGCCGCCGGCTCCTCCTACGCCCAGCCGCTCTGACCACAGCTGTGAAGTGACTCAGCTACTGCTACCACTTGGTCTACTCCACCTCTCTGCTACTCGGCTACTTGGCTAATCGGCTACTCTACTGATCCACGGTGCTATCCTTCCTTTACCCTGGTTTACTCTCTACTATGGCTTCTTTTCTGCTATGGTTTCTTAATATCTTGATTTACCACACCTGGTTTTGGGAGAACCCTAAGGTCTCAGTGTTGGCATTGGGTTTTGGGGGGTTTCTCAACTCCGAGAGCCATCCCAACTCGAGGGTGCTCCGAGGTTCTAGGGTGGTCGCCGGTTGATGTGGTAACCGCCGGTTGAGCTAGGTGGGATTCCTTCCCCTATGCTCGGCCGGTTGAGTCTAGGAGGAGTAGTGCCGAGTTGTGTGGCTTGAACTCAGATGAAACCAAAAAAGGAAGAGGGACAAGGGAGGGAACAGTGGGCCTACTTGCAGATTTTGTCGGGGGGTGGGGGTCAACAGTGGGCCAACAAGGGACAGAAAGGTTCGGTTGGTGGGGGTCAACAGTGGTCCGCACGCGGTCGCTATCTGGGAAGAAGATGTGACTTGCGGATTTTGTCGGGGTCAGGGTGCTGCCTCGTGGTGGTCCACCTTGATGGCCTTCCTGCTTCTTGGTCCTTGCTGGCTTCGCCTTCGGTTGATGCTTGACCCTTTTTCTTTGTGGCTCCGTCTCGTCCTCTCTGTGTGGGCTGTGGCTAGCTTGACTTCTGGCCTCAGGGCGAAAGTGCAATGTTGTGGACATGATGGTTGGTTCTGGATGTGATGGCTCTTGGCAGTGTTGGTGAGGTTTGGGGGCTGTTTGCTCTTGGCTGTGTTTGCCCTTGCTGCTTCTTGTGAATGCTCAGACAGTGGGACTGGGGTTGTTTTGAGCTTCTGGGGGAAGGTTGTTTTCGGCCTCCTCTTACCTGGGGCTATGATGCAGCTATGTGCAGCTAGCTCCGCGTGCTTATCCACTTCTGAGTCTACTCCTCCTGTTGCTAAGGACCTTCAGTCCTGAGGGTGGTTCTTGCACTGCTGCTAAGGGCTGGGCTGAGAAAACTTGAGGAATTTCGTGGGCTTTTGGGCTGAAATGAATTGGATGTATTTGTGGGATTTTGGGCTGATGTAAGTTAAAAATAATTGTGGGTTTGGAGCTTTTGAGAATTGCCGAATGATGAGGGCCACAGAGGGTGAGAGGTGCCGACCGACCCGGGACGGTCTAGGAACCTCTAAGACTCCCTAATTTGGCCCTAGCAGCCCAAGGGTATTGACGGCAATTACTTCTTACTTTACTTTATTCTCCCTTGGATTGCTATTTTTATGGCCTTCTAATTACTAAAAACGGTTGGAGTTCGGTTTAGCACTAACAATATCTATTCATAGGGAAGAACAAGAATGAAGAGCAAGCACTAGCTCCCCAAGCTGAAGATTTAGAAATTAGATCATTTTTCTTTCTCCTTTTGTACAAATCATTTTTGTAAAGAAGATGTAAGTTTTATTGATGAAATAATAAAGAATGAACTTTGAGTTGTAATCAACATGTTGTAATAAAGCTTAATAAATTTTGATTATTGCTAATTATATTGCTTAGATAGAAATTAGAGCTAGGGTTATTTCACTAGTGCACACAGTTTAACATAGATAAAATATCGATCATATACATGACAAAATAAAGAAAATTTTCAAATATTAATAATTATCAGAGTACGACCTTCTGGTCAAGCTTACAACTTATTAGCTGGAAGGGTCTAAAATCTAGCAACGAAAAACAAAAATAAGCGTAGAAGCCATTCGACATGCCCACATGTAATCGACTGGGAAGCGAGGGCGTAATCCGTGAAGTCGCTGAAGTATCCTCTCTTTGGTACCTCTTGCTGATATAGCTTCTCGTCAACTGAGCAATAGTGGGTATAAAGCCATGAGTACATTAGTACTTAGCAAATCGTTTGTAATAAATGAATGCAATATAATATGCAAGGCTTACCAATGGATGGCTGAAAGGTTAATTTGCAGAAAGGAATATTTTAAAGTAAATACGATAAATAGATTGAAAGTGAACTTTAAGGGAAAACAATAATAAATAAATAACAGAATTGAATAAACTACTTGTGAACCTCCCAATCACAAGCCAAACCAATAGTGAACTAACTATTCACTTTCCGATGATAACCGACCAGGTTTTATGAAAATTCTATCCCTCATGTGAAATCACCGAGCATTATCCATAACCAGGGACACAGCTATTCAAATAGTTTTACACTCTGCAGAGGTTGCATAACTGTACCCACACGATGTGATAATCCTCACGTTAAGGAAAATCACAACAAGGCCTTTACAAAGTTCAACCTCAACTCAATCTCGTTCGCTAGAGTTTCGCATCACACATCCCCTTGCACCTCATAGAAATTAGCAACTATATTCATCACAATGGCGAGATTGAAATTAAAATATCCCAAATTAATCGGCCAGGTCTATCCCATACTAGACATGTGGTTTGCAGTGTAAGGCTCAGATCAATAACGCACAAAGTTAAGTCCTTAACATTACTGAGGCGAGACTTTCACATCCCTCGAAGTGAATCCACACTTCACCCTTTACTGCACGGTCACTCGCCCAAGTGAAAACCAGTTTTGTATAACCAACACCAATGACACACCAATATCATGGCACACAAATTTTATAATTGTGGCTTCAACCACGATTCAATATCACATTAAGTCAAATTAATTAATTAATCACATGTGATGATCAACCCATCGTATTATACGCGTGGCTAAGCATATTAATCATACCACCCATGTGACAACTAGTATGATATCACTAAATAATTTTTCAATCTATGGTGACAATAGTATCGTGGTATTCAAAATATCAAGGAGCGATTAATCAATTGAGATGATAACTACCAAGTACAAGGGTTTGTAATAAAATGGCGATGCATGATAATTTAAAATAAAATAGATAAATAATAGATTAAAAACTAGATTCAATATGATCAAAAAAACACGACTTGCCTTGGCCTGGATCAGCAAGAAAACTTGGATTTTCTGGCGGTGCTCCTGCTCCTTCAAAGACATGATCTAATGAGAGAGAAATCGACCGAGGCACAAAAATACATTCAACTCAAATAAAATTCAAATGAACTCCAAAAATGTCAAATCTGGAACTAAAAGATAGAGCTCGATTAGATGAATTTGGAAAAAAAGAGCGGGGTCAATCGGAGCTAGGACGGAGGAGAACGAGCTCTTGGAAAATTAATTAGCTAGAAAATATTGGAAAATCAAAAAAGGTACTGTGTTGTGGACTCGGTGCACGGAAAGGCTAGTTCACGGTGGACGCGGCACACGGAACAGTGCACGGCCGAATGGTTGTTGACGCGGTGGCTAGGGCTGACGTGATAGCTGACTAGGTTGGCACAAGGCTGACATGTGGCACTAGAGCTGACATGGCTGGCTGACGTGGCAAATGGGACTGTTGGGTGCTGATATGGCACTAACATGTCGCACCACATGGCGATTAGGGCTAAGTTGTCGGCTGACTCGGACGGGGACTGGTGCACAGGCTCATGGTACAGTGGCTCTGATAGGTGGGTCCCAACTACAGTGGCTCGAACACAGTGGACGTCGTCCACGGAGAAGGCGAAGCGACGTGGGGCGATAAGTGCGGGGTGATGTCGGCATGATCTGACGGCGATGATTGCAACGCGTGGGGCAATCCTAACCGTCGGTGCAGATCTGGGCAAATGGTCTTGATGGTCAGACCAAATGGTCCGCATGTCAATGCATGGCTCGACGTGCGGCACGAGGTGTCGGCATGATGCGCGAGGGGTTGCAGGCGCTAGCGCTGGTGCGGGGACCAAGGGGAGGCGTTGCGAGCAACGCGGGCGTGACCGGAGTGAATGTGGCAGCAAGACACGGCTGACGGCTCTGTGGTTCACCGGCGAGGTCAAAGGAGAGCACTGGACGACGGCAGAGACTCACCGGTGGCGACGAACGATGGCTGCGGGTCACAAAAACAGCGCAAGCGCTCAGTTTTGAAGTCTCGTTCGAACGACGAACTCTGGCAAGTGGCGACGACTGCGCGAACACGACAGAACTCATGGCGAGGTAGGCGGTGGCTCAGGAATGCGAAAGACGGAGGCAACGCACGGCGCTTTATGCACAGGGGCAGAGGAATACGACTCGGAAACGGTGCGAAAACCGGGTCGGACATGCACGTCGAGGTTTTATGCAAAATCTTGCTAAGTTGAAGTGTTAATATTTTGTTGTGATCTTCTCGATCTTTTGATCTCTTCTCACCATGATAAAGGTCAAATAGAACAATTATTTTTTCGTATAGATCTAGAGTGAGATTTCTCAATTCGTTTGGTGGATTTAAAGCTTTTTATGGAAAATATGTCATTTTTAGTAGCTTCACTCCATTTCTAGCTCATATGGTCATTTTCAGTCTTTACTTTGCTTATGTGACCATTTTCAACTTCTATTTGCAAATTCCCTCTCTATGTCTAAAACCACCTTCTATTTCTATTTTTGAGAAATTACCAATAGGTTCATCAAGGGGGACATTGAAGGACCATATGAGAAGGTGCAAAATTATGTTATGATGAACTATCGCCATTTGAGAAAAGTGAAAAATTGAATTTGCAAATTTGTCGGATTTTCTGGATGACTTGCAGACCTAGCGGTTTGACTGGCTAGAGGTGCCAGTTAGACTGCCCAATCCTAGCTATCAAACTAGCCCCTGGCTATTTGACCAATTGACACTAGAGGTCAGACCGGGCATGACAGGAGGTTTGAAAGGCACGGTTGTTTCCTCTCAGCTAATTTTTGGGAATTTTGGAAATTGAGTATTGTGGTGAGTTTGGTTGATCTAGGTCAATGCATATATGTCACATGATTCATGTTTTAGCTAACATAGATCAAATTATGAAGAGCTTGTGCCCGAAAATGAATTTTTGGTCTTTGGATGTGTAGGTTGCATGGAGTCAATCATGGTCAATGGAGGGGATCGGGCTACATTTATGAAGGAGCCAAGGCCCAGAATGATCAAGTATGTTGGGTGAGATGGATGAGTTCAAGCATGGCACAAGAAAGACGGGGAATGTTGTAGGGAAGTTCGACTGACAAGTTGCACCATGTGGCTTGGTCGTTCCAAGTAAAGCATGGTCCAGTTGAACAAAAATAGGAGACTTGCTGACGTGTGGCAAGCCAACGGTGCATTTACACGTGGCAAGTATGGCGATTGATTACAATGGAAGGTGAAGACAAGGTTAAGAAAGAGTATTTTAGTAAGTTGATCAAAATACCAAAAACTATCATAGATAAAAATCGCTGCGTTTGGGAGAGTGGTTTGAATATTGGACCTTTTTGGCCCCATGTGATACGAGAATCCTAGATGTGGCACTTTGTATGTCCTTTTACCCCTTCTGGCCCCCTGGCGCGGTCTCCCTGGGCGTCACCCCCTGGCACACTGCCTTACAGTGTGAGCGGCAGCTGCCCACCCCCTAATGCAACCTCGCTGGCGCCCCACCTAACCGTGTGAGGTCTGGCTGGTTCCTACTCGCAGGATTCCTAGGCCACTGGCGTTGCTCCCGACCTCACGAGGACCCCGTTTGCTCCTTTGGCCGCCATATGGCGGGCTTGCGTCGGCCGGCCCCCAGCCCACCCCCATGCGCCATTTGTGGCAAGCTCGGGCACGTGTTTGGCTGTCACCCCCCCCGCACATGCATGTGGTTGCTCTAGCTCCCCCTTTGCGTGTACGTCCTCTGCTATTAAAAGGATCCGTGGTTGATTTTGAGAGTTAGCCAGAGATTGAGAGAGGCAGCAAGGACTGAGAGCTAGGAACAAGAGGTTGAGGGAGGTAGCCAAGAAGGGTGAATTATTAAGTGGTTTCAATTTGTAATTTCAAGTTTACGTATTTGGAAAAGGTGTAGATTGGCTTTCGAGCATCTCAAAGAGATAATTTTCATCACCATGTGCCAATTTTTTTAGCAACGTGATTAGCATGTAATTAGAAAAATAGTAGTTTGTTAGTATGAAAAAGTGGTTGTTAAAAATTGTAGTTTGTCCGTATGAGAAGGTGGTTGTTAGTATGGAAATGCTTGCATTATAGTTATGTTAAAAATTGAATATCATTATAGTTGTCTTCTTAGAAATATAATACAGTACCGTTAGCACTAATTTATGAATTGTAGGGTGGTACATATGTCATATGGTTAGTTGTGCATAGTGTAGCAATGGTAAAAATAATGCAAAATGGTGTAACTTAATGTTGGACACTCTGTGAAATATTTTAGGTTAGATTGGATGGAGGGGTAAACTATGATAATTGTGTTCAAAATAAAATATCTTAGATTCTGGAAAATGTAACCAATATTGAAATCACTGATTTATTTAACATAGAAAGCAACCTCCCAAAATCTGAAAATACACAGAGGTGTTGCTGAATATGTGAGTGAGGTAGGGGGAAATATTTGTAGGTACTGTTGAAAGAAAATTTTAAAATTATTAATTTAAATGTAGATAAAGGCTACTCTTTAGAAACAGAGAGTAAATGAGATGTAAAAATTATGAGAAAAAATTCTAACATGCTTGTAAGATGTGACATAGCACCAAAAAAATATGATTTTATTTTTTATGCAATTAATTTATCGCAGTTAACAAAATAGGTCAAATAGGCTAATATTGGGATGAAATTCAAAAGTAACCAAACTAAAGGGTCAGTTCATGAAATTTAATATTTATGTTGTACACTACCCCCACGATCTAGCAAAAAATCAATAATTTTGGTTAAGCCAATTTGGCCTATATATATTTCTATCGTGGGGGACTGATTTTGCACTGAGAACAAAATCGTCTATATCAAGGGCCAAACGGAGGGTAACTAATGGCAATGGCATATAATATAAATTTGGTGTAATTCGATGGCATATAATATGGAGAGTGTTTTAAGAGCCAATTTGTAACACCCCACGATCCACATTACCCTTGGATGCCACTAAACTACTCCACAAACTAGCAAATTTACGAGATAACATAAACTGGCAACAATTTTCTAAAAATATATAAAGCTAAGCGGAAGCATATTAAGACAAAGGTAATAGAATACTATTAACAAAAACCACCACTACTAATTTTAACCAATTAAAATAAACCACTATCTAGCATTACTAATTTAAAACAAACATCAATGAGGGAAATGAATTCATGACTAAGACTCCACAATTATTACAACATTAATCATAAGGTGGTGTGCAATTGTAATGTGCCGCTCTACCATTCCCATGTATGCTGAAGGATCACCTAGAAGGGGGAAAAAGCAAGAGTAAGATAAAAATCTCAGCAAGCAAACTATTTAACAGGTTATTCAAACTACAAACAATTATACAACATCATTAATGTTACCATATACTGTTTAACAAGCTAATTAAACTACAGTAGTTTAGTCATCAACATTTATTTCCCACAACGACCATATTTGTAGCCTTAACCCCGAATCACTACCAACGACGGTAAAACATTAGCAAATAAATCTTGATTGACTACTTCATATCCTCAACCACTACCACTACCAATAACAGCAAAGCATTAACATGTTTTATCTCATTATTTTTATTAGTTCTCACATCCATAACTGTTATCAACAGTTACCACAAAAGAAAAGAATCACATACCACAATCACAACCCTTATCTTACCACAAGGGGTGAACCCTATTCCACGACCACAGCCACATTCCTCATACCACAAGTGACTCTCATGAGCCACTTCCATATTAAAACTAAGAAGTTGCATTTGTTTGCAAATAAACTTCGCCACAATACATTGCATAAGTATGCAAATGAACTATCTACAACGTGCATCCATATTCATTAAACCTCCAAGACTTCCCACGAATCAAGCCACATAAGGCTTTCAACAACTGGCATATGAATGTAGTTTCTCCATCCACAATGTAATGCATATGCATGCTATACTCCACTGCACTTTTACCCAATAAGGTAAAAGTGTGCATCGTACTATGACAATTTACGATGTTGTACCAGTACAATCGCGGCTATAAGCGGCGACATCCACAATGCAATATCATGACATGCTATGAATGATATGATAATAATAAACTACAAGAATTCCAAGCTCAAGGAGCATCAATATGATCCTCATGAAATTAACATCAAGGAAACATCAACATATCCACCATGCATTTATTTTCATATTCCACAATTGGCTCAATAAGCAAATAACCACAAGACTATCAAAACTCATCCAATGCTTAACAATGGGTTATTAATTTTGCTACCACAACCTTATTTAGCAAACATGCAACCATGGTATATCATTTCACATTATGAAAATCATGTATATTGCAAGTAGTAAGAATAACGGGTTAAACAACAGCACATCCGCTACGTTTACTTGCCTCTACCGGCGAAGCGAAGAAGTCACGCGCGTTCAGGAGCAAACCACATGCCCAAAAGTACCTCTCAGCACAATACAACAGCAATGAAAACACGTCTTAAGAAGTAAAGAGGTCGCCAATCCCCAAAACCCCACAACATCTCTCTTCGCTTAACGGTTTCATACTCTGCCCACTACAGCAATGCTGCTTAATATTTTTATATCTTTAAATATATTAAAATAATTATAGCAACATATATATATATATATATGGAATCTACACTTAAATACCTTCATTTTTCAAGTAGATCACTTATTTTTAATTCACCACTAACAAGGTGTAATTTACCACGCAAAACAAAGGATGCACTCTGTTCTAACATTCTGGACAGCCAGTTTCTAATGCTTTCCAACCACAGTACAAGGCTCTAAAAATTATAATTTTTATATAAAAAGTTATATTACTGAATTCTCTACATTTTTCACAATTGTGACCAAAAACATAAAAATTATCTACTCCCTTAAATCACATCTGAACAGCAATCTGCCCCAGGCTGCACCCCTGACAGACAGCGAGGTTCCCGACCCTGCTACGCCCAAATCCCGTGGGCAAAAATTCTGAACAAAATACAGTAGATGGGTGTCGTCGTCCTCTAGAATTTTTCTTTTGGGCAGACCTATAGGAAAAATCGTTTCGTGGGTCTAAACTGCGCAAACAGTCGTGTTGCACGGATTGATCTACAAGCAGACAACAGGAATTACCTAATCGAAGAATCTAATTGCTAATCCTCACCAATTCTTAGGCTAAGAACTCTAATTACAGTAAAATCAGAGATATTTGGGATAGAGAGAGTTACCTAGGGGATCACCCCTCTTCTTCATCTTCTTTTTCTTCCTTCCTTTCTTCTCCTTCCCTCTCTTCTTCTTCCTTCCTCCTCGCTTTCTCCTAACACCAAGGGACAGCAATGGGGATGGGAGGGGGCACAAAGGGAAGGGGAGGGGCGGCCACAAGGGGGTGGGGGTCGGCCAAGGGGTGGGGAGGGTAGCCAAGGGGTGGGAGAGGGGGTGACTAGGGTTTGGGGGGATAAAAGAGGGTGGCTTGGCCCCCCTTTGAGCTGGTTGACCCAAATTGGCTAGGCCCCCCTCTAGGTAGCTCAAATTATATTTTTTTAATGAATTAAATTCATTCTTTTATTTTGGATAATTCCCCAAATTAATTTTCGCCTTCTGCGATTCACCGAAAAAATGTGAAACTCCGCGATTCCGCTAATCATTCGTAGGGACGTCGTAAAGACGATCAAGGCATTACATAATTTTTAGAACCGGATGTTACTAAGTGGCATGAAATCAATTCTCTTTATTAAATAGTTTTCCTATTTTCGACAACTGCAAAGAAATTCCCGTATGCAATCCTCCAAATGGTTAGTTTAGAAGTGGTAAAAATATTGAGAAAAGCTGTAACGTAACGTTACAAAGTCTAAGAAATTTTGTATGTATTCCATGTCAGGCATTCAGAATCTGTCATGATCGATAACTCCATCCAGTATTGGTTATTGATCACAGCCATTTCATACGAGTTATCTTTGTACTGGCAGCCCAGACAACTGTAAATTTTTACACTGTTGCCACAACACCCCAAACATCTAAGCCATTCCTTTGCTCCAGACCTGATTCCACCATGCATGGGACCTCACGGCCTTACTTGCTGCTGGCTCCGCACTGTGCCCGCCGTGCTAGGCCGGCCCAAGTACGGCATGACATGCTGACCAGCTGGGCTGTCTAATAGGTCGATTTTCTAGGCCCAGCCCAGCCTAACCTTCGTTCGTGTTGGCCCGGCCTAGCCCACCATGTATCTGGCCTATGCCATACTTGAGCTATGTTAGGTCGATCAAGCCTCAAACTAGCTCACAAAGGCCCAGTCCGACTCCCACCTCTAGCTTCCGGTGAGGACCACGAGGACGTAGTCGAGAATGACTGGTACCACTGACAAGTCCAATGCGTCCAAGGTGTATCTTGCCCGGAGAACAGCTTGTGCACCATTTTGAGGAGCAAACACATCTCAACCGCTCTGACCTCAGCACCGCCTGTGCCTAGTCCGGTCACCCGTGCCTCGCCACGACTCCGTCTCAAAGTCCTGCAGCCAACACCGACAAGAAAACGCATCACATAGCACCGCACAAAATGTTATAATTAAATCGTTAGCATCCATAAATGGCACAAAATGCCCGAAACAAACTCTAACTTTTCAGAACACTAGTCAATTACTCATCACATAACTGGGGTTACCTCCATATGGTCTCTCAATCTCCCCCTTGATGAGTATATTGACAAACACAGAAAAAGCATATAGAGTTGAGTTTGTTTTGAAAGTCATACATGATCTAAATGAGAGCAAAGAGATACAAGACCATGTAGACAGAAGGAGCAAATTAGAAAGAGCAAGTTTTCCACAAAAAAGCTCCCAAAGATCCCAGAAATTGGCTTTTTCTCCAATATTCTCCCCTTTTTGGCAATAAAATCATCAAGATGCACGAGAGAGAATGAAATGACTGTATATTATTTATTTTGAGCATTCGGAGCCATAAAGATTATCCTAAATGACTTTTTGAGTATTACACCAAGCCATAACTTATAAGAATGCTATCAAGATCATGAAGATTTATGTATAGACTAGTTAAACCCAATAAGTTATAATCTGAAAATTAGTTCAATTTCTTAGCATGTCAAGTCAACCAGAAATATAATCTAGCTAAAGGTATGCAAGGATGATGTAAGCCATGTCAAATAATCTAAGTGAAACCAAGAAGCTAGTATTGAGTCAGTTTAGAGTGCTACAAGTTTGAGAATGACTCATTTGATTAAGTACTTGGTTTTTTTGTAACTAAGCAAATTTAGCACAATTGATTTTTTCTTAAAATTATTTTTGGCTTTATCTTAGCATGGCAAGCCCTGGACTAGGAGCCATCCACAACTGCCTCCTAAGCTTCAACCATTTTTACAAATATCATTTTCTTAGCCATGTGCTAGATCTCAATCCTTATGCGACCACTCCAAGCGATAAGCTTAAGGAAGTGATCTTGGTCATCCAAACCGTCTGTGATATCACAGACGATTTTTAGTTAAAAACCATCTGTGATATTATCACAGATGGTTCATTGGTAAGAACCGTCTGTGATAGTTGACTATCACAAACGGTTCGTTGGTAAGAACCGTCTGTGATACTCAGCACAGACGGTCTCCAAAATAAAATTGTCTGTGATAACTCGATCGGGACTCGGGAGAGCGACTATCGAAGCGTCTATATCGGCATACGAACCGTCTATATCATTACTGTTTGGTATACGAATCGTCTCTGCTAAAGGTTAAATATGTGCGTCTAATCCTCAACGCAACGTACAATATGGCTTCTATGATCTCCTTCCTCTCATTTGCTCATCAAGAGTTGTTTAGCCAGAACCTTACACAAACGGCCAGCAATTTACATCTGGAACAGCTTCTCCGCACACGCCCTGCTCTCCTTCCCCAACTTTCTTGCATCCGTCAGCTCGACCTGATCATCCGCCGTCGACGGAGGCGTCTCGCTGCCGCTCAAGAAAGGAAAACAGCCCTCACCCTGGTTCTTCTCAACAATGTGCACAGAGCGGAAAAAGCTCTTGTGGCATTGGAGAGACTGATGGATAGCATTATCGATCAAGCAGAAATGGCAGATTCTAAGGAATCTTATAATGCTATCCTCAACGAGATTATGAGCTATGCTAATCATTTGCCCAGGCTGGAGGAGGAAGTGCTGAGGGCAAGGACAATCTTAACGGTATTTGAGAACTCAGCGGCTGATCCAACTCCCAAAGTCGAAAAGAAGCGTACGAAGCCCTGAAGATTAGAATCTGAGAATCTCTTTATCTATGCATGCGACTTTTATAATAAATTTACCTTTAATTTATGATCTCTTGTCTCAGTAATTCTGTAGGTAAGTTATTAGAAGCAATGTGTACTTATATATTAACTAGTTCTATAGTTAAGTTATTAGAAGCAATGTGTACGTACTTATATATTAACCTCTGACAGAAAATATCACAGACGGTTTCGTATTACAAACCGTCTGTGATAATCAGCTTATCACATACGGTTTTAAATAAAAAACCGTCTGTGATAATTTCAGGTTATCACATACGGTTTTTAATAAAAACCGTCTGTGATACGGAAATATCACAGACGGTTCATTGGTAAGAACGGTCTGTGATACTCGTTTTCTCCGACGCTATCAACACAGACGGTGTCCAAATTAAAACAGTCTGTGTTAATGTCGATCACAGACGATTTTGTCAAATCATCTGTGATTTGACGTCTAGTATTAAGTTTTCTATAGTAGTGTCTACTGTTCCTCCATCTAGTCTGACAGACAGACTTCCATGCTACCTGACAAGTATTCTAACGGAACATGCCGTGGCGCCCTTCCAAATCATGGCTCGACGAGGTTTATCATTCAAGCACTTGTAGTTACTTCCTTCTCACGTTCATGCAGATCTGATCGACGGAGATCTCTCTTGAGATCAACCGTTACAGCCTCGACCTTGGGCTGAAGAAGTCCGTAGACAGTAATTTTGTTTTGTTTAGGATGTTGCGATGCATATGCAGTCCAAGAAAATTAATTACGATGCCATCCAACAAAATTTCCATGCTGGGATTCTGCCTAGCTAAGTTTCCCTTGACCTAATCAATGGGCCTTCGTTTCCAGCTTGAATGTTCATACACATCGTTCTATTTGTAACAACATATTGGGCACTGTTTGCTCATGCATGGCTGGATGACCCAACGTTGTAGAGGTGCTAGTGTACTACAGTATTTGAGGGAGCACAGTCAACAGGAGACGAATGCAACAATTAGATCTATCGGAACAGAACTCAATAGAAATATACATATGTCACATATACATGTGAAAACCATGATGCATATACACATGCATTTTGGCCTGAGGAAATATTATTACAACTTCACAGTTCACACAACGCACGTCACCACACAATCAAATTAATAAAGAGACAGCTAAGCACAGCTTGCATTGCACACATATTACATATCCATGCGTACATATCATCGATCTCCTCCACTTTGGCCTGAGGAAACTAGTGTTGTTGCAAAGACACCAAAGCACAGCTCGCAGACGTCCGTTGCATATGCACACTGCACCTCTGCATGCCTTATTTAGGAGGCCTGTAAGCCAAACAAGATGCAGGAACAGCGAAGTGGCATGTGATGATCGAGCTACTTGGTGAACTCGAGAGCCCAAACGTTGGTGAAGATGTATGAGGCCTTGCACCCGCCAGCGAAGCCAGCCTCCGCGGCGAGCCTCGCGAACTCCGCCTCCGTCCTCTCCTTGCCGCCGGCCAGGCGGGACAGCATCAAGACGTCGAGCCGGAACGCTCCCTGCGCCCCCAGCGTCGGCTCCGGGCTCGCCGGGAGGACGTATTCCACGACGATGACCTTCCCGTTCGCCGGGAGCGCGCTGTAGCAATTCTTCAGGATCTTGGCGCTGTCCTCGTCGCTCAACAAATGGAGAATCCACTGCACATTATTGAAAAGCATTTCCCGAGACAGGTTCATTTAATTGAATAAAACTGCAGATATACTGACATAAGAAGATAAACCCAATTAGGTCATCCAAGAAGACTGCGACTTGCTGGCTGCTGCGCGAGTAGGCTGACTGGGCAAAAAGGACGACAGGCCGGGAGCCCACAACTCGAGCGACCAATTGCCTTCGTGTAGGTTGCAAATGGTTAGATCTAGCTGAGCTTAGTTAGAAGTGGCATAACTTAAGCAATCTATTGGAATAGGAAAAAGTCTATGAATTTTGCTCGAAAGTCCGTCTAGCATCTTAAACTGTAAGGTCAGAAATTTGACCTCTAAACTTTGCAACTAGTTCAAATAACATCTTAACATAGTTTCAGATAGTGAGATTACCCACATGACATAATAAGTAAACGCATGACACACTGAAAATTTATGTGAATGATAAGTAAAACCCATATGGCCTTCTCTCCTAAATAGAAATAGTGTTTGCATGGTTGATGTGTCATGCCATGCTGTAAAATCTTTATTGCTTCGTGGAACTTCTGTCAACTATTGCAATATTTTGCTTTTTCTTAAGCTGAAAAGATGTTTCTATGCATATACACTACTAGAAAACGGATCATCCCTCACGGACTTTAGTTTTCCTGACGGGCCCACATAGACCGTGAGGGATATCAATTTTTGTGACGGGTCTATATATCACCGTCGCAAAAATTCATTTTTCTGTCGGGCACACTTATCACCGTGAGGATAATTGGAAACCCTAACACCCCCACCTTTTCCCAATTTCGTAGTCGCCGCACGCCCCCATCCCCTCGCCCGCGCCTCCTCCGCCCCGCCTCCTCCGCCCCATCCCCTCGCCCGCCTCCTCCACCCCATCCCCTCGCGCGCCCGCCTCCTCCTTCCCATCCCCTCGCCCGCGCCTCCTCCGCCCCGCCTCCTCCGCCCCATCCCGCGCGCCTCCTCCACCCCATCCCCTCGCGCGCCCGCCTCCTCCTTCCCATCCCCGGCCTCGGCCGCCTCCTCCTCCCCAACCCCTCGCGCGCCCGCCTCCTCCGCCCTAACCCCTCGCGCGCCCGCCTCCTCCTCCCCATCCCCTCACCCGCCTCCTCCGCCCATCCCCTCACCCACGCCGTGTCGGCGCTTCGCTGCGCTTAGCGCAGATCCGCCTCCCGCGCGGATCCGCTCGCCCTCTCCGGATCCACCTCGGCCCGTGCCGGATCCGGCTATTTCTGGTCATCGCGGCTTGAGCCGCCGCCACCTCTCGGCCGCCGCGCTCACGGCGCCTCCTCCCCCCATCCCCTCACCCGCCTCCTCCGCCCCCAACTCCGGACAGGCCCCCCTCCCTCGCCCTGCTGAGGCCCTTGTCGATCTAGAGTCCGGCCCACCGGCCCGGCTCAACTCCCCCCACCCCCCCCCGCGCTGGCTCCGCCGCCGCGCGATGGCCAATGCCTATAAGCAGCAGCAACAGTAGGACTAAAAGCTTCGTTCTGACTGCCAAATATTGTATAGAGATGGGCGTTTTGCAATTCTTGATGGTCATTATCTTTGCACTAGTGAGTATGCAGTAAAAAGACTCGTTAAATGCAATGCATTATAATGTGCATTACAAACTTATGTTCTATGCTGATCATTTTTTTCAATTCCCTTGTGGTAGTACCTCCGAAAAATAAAGTTATTTGGCTACCGGGTGTTTTTAATTTATGCGGTAAGATTTTGGCTAATAATATTTATTTAATGTCTTCATTTATGCTGCATGGTGGTTAGTATGACTATTTGAGATACTTATTGATGCTGCCTACTTAGGTTCCTCTTGGTGCAATGATAACAACATGAAGGGGATCGTTAGATATCTTTAATTACAGTAGACACGGGGGGGTACCTATAGCATTTACAGCTGGTGCAAACCGTGTGCACGAATATACACTCCCTACATCTTTCTTGTTGATTCAATAACTCAATGCTCTCGCAACCAGAAAGGTAATTGTATGCCCTTCCCATTTTTTCTCAGTATTTTTGTATCAACGGTATTTTTAGTACTGTAAGAAATTTTGCAAGTGTAGCTGGAGATGTATATCCCTCTCTTATTCAGGCGGTTCTACCTCGATTACTTTATGCTGCTGCACCTCCTGGAAATTCATCATGGGAGAATCGAAGGCAGTGTCTTAAGGCAAGCACCTTCAATGGTCCATTAGAACATGCAATGTGTAGCTGGACAATGAAGGAATGCTCGTTGATGAGTATGGGAGGTGTGCTTGTCAAACTGCAAAAATGCCCTAAGTAGTCTCCCTTTTTCATGTACCAGAAATTGGTTTTAAGTTGCACGTATTATCATGGCATGACTAGATGATTAGGTGAAAGATGTAGGGAGTGATTTGGGGGCAGTTACCTGTACCATATCATAATTTATGTGATTGGCTTGTATGTGGCGTCAACCTTGCACAACTTGTTTGAAATCTATGTACAGAATACACTTCTGCAGTAATTTCTATTTCTTCTTCCTCTTATATAATGTGCATTTTGAACGCTTATTTTGTGAGCAGAATAAGACGCATATGTGCTTTTGCCTTCTGTGAATCTGCAGTGGCGACATTGATAGCAATTTCGTAGCTGAACAAATCTGTTATATGTTAGTAGTTTGTGCTAATTTTGCTGATGGTTAGTACCGTCAGGTTAAAGCAATTTTTCTCACGGTCGGTTAGTACCGTCAGGTTAAATCAATTTTACTCACGGTCGGTTAGTACCGTCAGGTTAAATCAATTTTCCTCACGGTCGGTTAGTATCGTCAGGTTAAATCAATTTTTCTGACGGTCGGTTAACCGACTGTCAAGTTAAATTTCCCTGACGAGTAATACCATCAGGTTAATATTCCCTGACGGGTAACCGTCAGCCAAATTTAATTTTCCTTTCCGGCCAATACGAGGGTTTTGCACGACGGAACCCGTCAGGGAAATTTAACCTGACGGTTTTTTGTATTTTTCTGACGGTTTTGAACCGTGAGGGATGATCCGTTTTCTAGTAGTGATAGCTACTATATCCAGAAGTTGTAAAATAAAACTGTGGGTTTCAAGCCACCTAATTAAATGCCAAATTTACTCATGACTTGTGGACGCACAAGCTGTGGCCTGTGGGGTCAACTGGCCATAACTTTTTAGAAACCCTCTTGTATTTGTTGATTTTTAATTTACTTGTATATTTGTAGAGAATTAGAGATAACCCTAATAAAGTATGTTCGCATTGTCATTGACCCCACAAGTCTCCGACACTGTTTACACAGATAAACATTTTTCAGTCAACTCATTGAAACTTTACTGGAAATATTAGTTAAGCTAGCTAGGAAGACAAAAAGCAATGCTTGGGAGAAGAGTAAAAACCAGAGTACCTTCAACAAGATTGCGTTTCCGGTAGGAACGTAGTCAAACATGCTGCCACCTACATGTTCCACGCCTGCATTCAGAAAAATCTCCTAGTTGTGACAAATTGGCAAACCTATGCATAAACTAAGGATATCTTGCAGCTAGATAGTTTTATATGCGTACGCTGTTATATGGTCAAAATGGGAGAAAGTTTGATTGCATACGCACCATCTCTATAAATTAGTTCTGGAAATTGTACAGCCTCTAAGGTATACATTATATATGAGCAAAAATTTATAAAATTGTCATGCTGTGAAATTAAGTATTTATGTATAGCTTTATGTGACCAACCTATATTTTTAAATTTTCTTTGCGAGGACAATCCATATTTTCTGAGTAAATCAATTGACCTTCAACGGGTGGCGCCTGTGCGATGACATGTGGAAGGTCATAGTTGACGCCTCTCAGGTGCTTATGCTGGGCGGTGATCATCTGCAGCGTCGCGCCGATCCCGCCACCGACGTCGACGAGCACGTCGACGCCTTCGAAGCCGCGGAAGAACTCGAGCAGCTTCTTGGTGATGATCTCCGAGTGCCTGGCCATCCCCTGGTTGAAGAGCGTGTTCGACTGCTCGTTTGCGCCTAGGTACTTGAATATCGACATGCCGTAGGCTTTGTCGAACGGTGTCTCTCCCTCCGCCACTGCGTCCTTCAGGTGGAACCTACAAATGTTGACAAAAAATACATGCATGAATCAATAACAAAAAAGTACAGGAATATCTGTTTCTTTTTTTTTCAAGGAGAGTTATGCCTAGTTTTTTTTTCGATTATATGAAAGACGTAGTACACGCGTAGACGCAACCATGCATGATCACCACAAGCACATACACGCAATAGTGCTTCCTTAGTACATGTCTAGACAGATGAAGGGTGAAGATAAATTCGTGATCTCATAAAATTCCTACTAAAGTGACTACATACGTATAAAAAGTGAGCATCATAATTTAAAACCCTGGTGGGTGAAGCCACCACCAACAAGTGATTCTCAAGATATGCCCATCTAGTAAAGCGCTTTAATATTATATTAATTTTTCCTCCATGAAAAATTGTATTACCTATTTTTCTCAATGTACTAATGTACCATAAGCATCATTTTAAATATCGTGCTAAAGCCCCGATATAGCACCACTATAGCGGTCAAGGTACCCCAAGCGCTATGTATCAGTTATTGTTGTGGTTTGGTGCAATATATATCACTGATATATCGGACCGATAAATGCGCTATCCGCTACAAGCTATATCAGCGCTACTACCCAAAAGAACGTTCAAACTACATATAATATAGGGATACGTCTCTTGATTTGTTAAGTTTTATTGATACCGGTCTTTCTATTGAATGAGCTTCCATATCCTACCTAATCCAATCAATTAACCTTACATATTCTCACAATCCCCAGCTTTGCTAGTTAATAATATTTTATCACTTTCTCTACCAATTGAAAATTTTTCTTTTGTCAAAAGAGGAGGGAATGGTCTATGCATACCTGAGGGCTCAAATAAGATAAGCCTCCTTAATCTATTTCCTTGTATGATTTACCAAACAATGCAAGCATGTATTATCAAAGGATAACGAGAAGCTACGCAGCAGGCTCATATTCTTCATGTGGACACAAAAGAAGGAACAAATGGGACATTGATTTTCCATTTTCTTCATCATAGGATGAAGATTATTCAATAAAACACTACATGCTTTTTATGATATTGATGTTATCTTAGATATAGACATATAAGATTTGATATTTTGGATGTTTTATAAAAATTATGGTTGATACTTATATTTTAAGATTAAGTATCTTTATATTTTAAGTGTTTTATAGCTCAGTATGTAGTGCCCACTATATCTCCAATATACGATGTTCGCTATAAAAATAGTCTACCGTTATGCTTTCGCTATCCACTATTTAAAACCTTAAGCATAAGGTATCTACTATGTGAAACAGTATCAATCAAGAAAAAAGTGACATCACAAAATACATGCGGTCAAACCATATTAATTTTGAGTAAATATATTACGTACAATATGTAGTTTAGATATAACAAAAGTAAATTTACCAAAAAAAAATACTTTTATGATATGCTCTCTCTGTTCTTTCTTGAGTGACACCGTAGAATTCGTGTCGTCAAACTTTCTAAAATTTGACTACTAATATATTCAAAACAATCTAAATTGACTACATAAAAACTATATCATTAGATTTATTGTCAAAAATACTACCATAATATTATATTGTTATTAGTATATAATAAGATAATGTTATAAAAAGTAACCGTTAAAGTAATGTCGTAGACTATGAAAAGTAAAAAGTCACTTTAAAATGGAGGAGCATTTTAGAACTTTTTTGAATATATGGGAACAAAGTTTATTAGTCAAAGTAGTATCTTATTAACTTTGAAAATTCAAAAACATCACTTTTTATTGACTGCAAGGAGTATCCTGAAAATAGTTAGTACTTTACTAGTATTATTTATGTGTTGGGCATCCCACAAACAAATCACGAGGTGTCTAAGGAGTACGTGAGTTAGGGCTATGCAATCGGTTTTTTCAATTTAATCAGTTTGGTTTAAACGGTATATACGGTAAATATGATGTTAGTAGTTCAGTTATATACGGTATTTTTAAAAGCCCGGTTCGATTTTGGTAAATCCCAATTTATTTCGGTGCGGGATCAGTAAATACCGTATTTACCAAAGTTAACGCGAATTGCTAACGATATAGCGACTAGTGAGACGAATAGACAATAATACATATACTAATAGCAATAGAATTAGAATTTTAAAAACATTCCAATGGAGTATGGAGATTCGACAAAATAGGCATAAAGTAATAATGCATAATAATTAATAATATGCTCTGCCTATTAGAAATATCTGTCTTAGTCTTACTCTGTTCGAAGTGAGCTATAACTTGAAGTATTTTCAGTTTTTAGCCGGTTTTTCCCGAAAAAACGAACACAAAAAACCCCTAAAATCTGATAACCGAACCGAATACTGAAAACAGATCAAATCGAGTTGTTTCAATCCTTTTTTTGGTTCGATTGAAAAATGCACAGCCCTAACGTGAGTACTTTGTTGCTAAATAGTACTCAAATTTTGATTCCTCAGATCTAGATTCAATGGATGAAATCACTTTACCTCTTTCACTCTTATTTGAGTACTATTTTGTCAAGGAGTATTCAAGTATTTAGATGTTAGATGCATGTTCGTCTCTTTCCGCTAGTTTGCTCATTAGTCATTAGCATATGATGTGATACATTAAGTAACACTCTAATATATATTATTCTTTTCTGTATGGTTTTTTATATCAATTTGTACTAATTTTATACAAATTAAATTATGTAAAAATGACGACAGCTTGAAAAAAAGAAAAACAAAAGAAAATTAAGGAACACAACAAAAACACTATTTATTCGTTTATTTTGCAGCTTCCGATGATATTAAATAAATTGATTACTTCCTTATCATATTGTTCATCTACTGAAAAAAAATCATAAAATCAAAATCATAAAGCATAATGTAGATCACAATATAACATCCAATGGATAAAAAAATTGAGTGTTCACAAACAAAAAAAAATAGAGTACCATTTAGCAAATTCCAACAAATTATATCCACGCGTGCGTACTCTCGCGCCTGTGCAGAAGTATACATACCAGCTCTGCATCAACACCATGTCGAGGTTGAACAACCCGAGCGGAGCGCCGTTCCCGGTGAGCCACTTGCACACCGGCGCCGAGGCGTAGCTGCGGTGAGCCCGCCCATCCGGCCCCAACTCCGTCGTGCACTTCACCACGCTGTTCGACGCGAGCAACCGCAGCATGCGGTCCACCGCGGCGGCCGCGGCCTCAGCCTGACGGCCCGCGGAGTGCTTCAGCAGCCGTGCCACTAGCTCCTCCGCGGTCACCGCGTGGCCGTCGGCGGCGAGCAGCTCGTCGATGAGGCCGAGCTCAATCGCCGCCTTGAGGGTCATGGGCACGCAGAACCCGCCCAGGAGCTCCAGTGCGTACATGCACGCCTCGTCATCGTTGGTGGTTTCACGGGATGCCTGGTTAGTGTAGCCCATGATCAATTAACAACGAGGTTAGCTAGTTACAATGAAACTATATATGGTGTTTACTTGATCTGTAGCTGCTTCTATGTATGCGTGTACGATGTATGTTGATCGTAGTATATAACAGCAAGTGCGAAGAGGGCTGGAGCCGTGATTTCAATCGAACTGTCCCTGTCAAAAGCATCCCAGCAACAAATAAAAGGAGAAGAAAAACGAGGCCGGCTTAAAAAAAGTAATGCCGTCCTTGTGTCAAGGAGCGTGGTTCATTCTTCGCGAAAAGAAAGAGAGAGAGTATTGCTCATCGAAGTGGGTAGTTGCACCCTATATAATAACTTGGTCCATTTCTGCTGTTGCCACGTCCCTGTGTTGCAGTGAGTATTCTTGATTAGCTTGCCCAAGTCGTTCCTCCTGTATTCCCTCCTCCTGTTCGTTTTGAGTCACCACAGCTACTTGGTACCTAATCAACCCTCAAGGCCGTCGTTACAATCTTGTCTCTTGCGTCGATTGCAACTGCTAACTGATACTAACAACCGGCACTTCATTGTCCGTTCATTTTACATCTGTTACTTTTTTGGAGTGTCAGTGTCAGTGTGTGTGGTCAATTGATATGCTAATACAAAGTTTAGTTGCCATTGCATCAGCTTCCTTATTTGATTTATCTGTATTATGGTTGACATTGTGGATTTTATTTATTTGTTTATTTAGTTTCTTGCGAGGGATAATGTTGTCGACTTTTTTAGAGAGAGATGATAATGTTGCGTATTCCACATTAAAGATGGCAACGGGTTGATACCCGTCGGGTATTGTCAACCCATACCCGTACCCGACACTCACACCTGCACCCGCTACAATACCCGTACCCGTACCCGGGTATAAAAACCTACCCGTACCCGCACCCGCACGGGTATTTATACCCGACGGTAACCCATACCCGAATTGATAAGGGTATATATCCATTAGCATACCCGCTAATTGATAAGGGTATTTTTTTTTGCCCATTAGCATACCTGCGGGTGAAGATATCTTTCCATATCCGCCTCCTTATCGGGTAAAACCCATCGGGTACTCGGGTTTCAGGTACCCGTTGCCATCCCTACTACACATGCTGGGTTTCGGGTGCCTTGGTGGTTGCCCGTGAGAACAAGTGGGTTAAACAAAATGCAGAACGCGTCAGCACATCTTCAACCGTACCATTTCAGTTGTTTTTTAGCTATACCATATTAGTAAATTCCTATCTAAACAAAAAAGAAGGTGAGCAAAAATAACTACTATCTCTTATGTAAAAGACAATTTGAGTATACAAACAAGCATAAATAGTAATAAAGTGTAAGATGAAATGTGATAAAAAATAATATAAAATAATTAGAAAAAATTAATTTTAAAACAAACTGTTGAAGATATTATTTTTAACGTTGTTTTTAGATATAAAAATTTTAGAAACGATCTTAGGACATATCCTGTTGTATAGTCAATTGTGGATGTGACTCTAGGGAGGTCCAGTTGTACCACGCTGAAAAAAATCTTGTTGTATAGTCAAGTATAGAGCTGGGAGTTGGGCCGTGCCGTGCACGACCCAAGCCCACCGTGCTTCGGGCCGATTCGTGCCATGCCGGCTCGGCCCAAACATCCCATCATGCTGTGACGTGCCGGCCCGCCTCACCTCCAGCTAGGCCCAAGCACGGCCCAAAGCCCGCTGTGCCGGCATTCGTGCCGTGCCAGCCCAAGCTTAGCCCAAAGTAACTATGCACGACGAAGGTGACGGCGACAATTGTGGTGACGTACGTCATCTTCCTTTCTCTCGTACCCGTCTCGTTGAAAATTAATTGAAATTGAATTAATTGTATGAAAACATCGGCACGCAACGAAGAAAATATTTCGGAAAAAGTGTAATTGCATTGATATTTTAAAATACAATGTTACTGCCTCGTTAAAAACCTTATGCTCCAGAGTGGGGTTTCCCGAGTAAGGAAAATAGTACAGTAACAATATATGTACATACTAACTATAATAACATAGTACATAGTAACTACTCATCAATGTCTAGATCGTTCATGCGTTCGAGATCAGCGTACGCCTGCACGATTTCAGGATCCTCGAATTGATGCTGTTGTCGTTCTTTAGCTAATTCCCAGTCTTTGGCATATGTGATTGCCTCCACCATCCTGGACGTGAGGGATGATCTTCTTTCTTCGATTATTCTTCCTACCGAACTGAACGTCGCTTCTGAAGAAACAGTGGACACCGGCACTAGGAGAATATCCCGTGCGAAATGTGACAGCATGGAAAATATCCGCTTGTTGTTCTTCCACCACTCGAGTAAGTCTATCTTGCCTCCACCAGTAAGATCAGGATCAACATTTGCAAAATCATGCTCCCCCGGTCCCCCCTTCCCCCTCCTCCCCCGCTCGGCCGCTCCCCTACCGCCTCCCCCGCTCCCCCTCCTCCCCCGCCGCCTCCCCCTCTCGGCCCCCTTCCTCCCCCTCCCCCCTGCCGCCCCCTCCTCCCCCCACCCTCCTCCCCCCTCCAGTCCTCCCCCTCCCCGCCCCCCTCCCCCTCCCGGCCTCCCCTCCCCCCCGCTCCCCTCCTCCCTCATCCGGTCCTCCCCTCGGCTCCCCTCCCCGCCGCCCCTCCCTCCTCCGGTCCTCCCCCTCCCCGCCGCCCCTTCCCCTCCCGGCCTCCCCTCCCCCCCCGCTCCCCTCCTCCCTCCTCCGGTCCTCCCCCTCCCCGCCGCCCCCTCCTCCGGCTCCCCCTCCCGACCTCCCCTCCCCACCGTTGCCTCCTCCCGGCCTCCCCCGCCGCCCCTCCCGGCCTCCCCCCTCCGGTGCTCTGCCTGCACATGGGCCATCCCATCCCATGTGGTTGCAAGGTGTGCTGGCGCCCGGTGAATGGCAGCGAGTGCTTCGACGCCGACATCATCGCGGCGTTCGACGTGGCCATCCACGACAGGGTGCACGTCCTTTCGGTGTCCCTCGGCGGCTCGCCCGCAGAGTACTTCAGGGACGGCGTGGCCATCGGGTCGTTCCACGTGGTCAAGAACGGTGTCACCGTGGTTTGCTCGGCTGGGAACTCCGGGCCAGGCGCCGGCACCGTGTCCAACACCGCACCGTGGCTCCTGCACATGGGTTGCACCGTGTTTGCAACTGAGCTGCCCATCCCACGGGTAATTGTCTCCTTCCCTAATCCTCTCTACTCCCTGCTCTTTGCTCTGTGATGTGTGAATGTGTGACGGGCAATGGGTTGGCGCCGGAAGGGCAACGAGAGGCGGGAGGGCAGGGGCGGGGAGGACGCTGGAGGGAGAGCCGGGGAGGCCGAGGCGGCCGCGGGCGCAGGCGTGCCGGCCATGCCGGTCGTGCCCCCGTGCTGGCCGTGCTCCATCGGGCCGACCCAAGCATGGCACGATCTGCCGTGCCGTGTCGTGCCGCCCACCGTGCCAGATTTTGAGGCCCGACCCGGCCAGCCGTTTGTGCCATGCTAGCACGGCCCACCACGTGTCGGGCTGGGCCATGCTTGGACCGGGCCGTGCCGGCCGTGCTTCGGGCTGGCCCAGAGAAGCATGGCCTGACTCCCAGCTATAGTCAAGTGTGCCTTGCACGTGAGGGACAAGATGGACCCACCATGTATATATAGCTCCATGCATGTCCATCCGTGAAATCTAGACCTATATTATAGGTGAGGGGTTCCGGCCCCCTCACCATGGCCACGTGTTGCCCCCCAAAAAAAGCCCTCATATTTTTGAAATTACATTTAGGTCTCCGATTCTCGCAAAATGGTCCCTGAATTTTTACGAAAAAGTCCCTACATATTTTTTGTTGGATAACGACCCGCGGTTTCTTGTAATTACGAACAGACCCTTATTTCTTACGCAAAGGCCCCTGATCTTTTGCAAAAATACCCCTCCACTCTTTTTAAATTGCGAAAAGGCCCTCGATTTTTTTCGAAAAAACCCCTGTGTTTTCTTTTTGCTGCGGATTTTTGACCCTTTTATTCCGATCCACACGGTGGCTGGTGTGGCGTGTCGCCACGCCTATGTAGCTAGTATAACTATATATGCGCTAAAAAGGTGGAAAATGGTAAAACTGCTGCATATTTAAGTAAAACACTAAATTCATAGGAACATAAAAGTAAAACAAGAGACGGATATAGTGCTAAGCTTTTCCTTGGCTCATGAGTGCCGTGATTTCAATCGAACTGTCCCTGTCAAAAGCATCCCAACAACACGTAAAACGAGAAGAAAAACGAGGCCGGCTTTAAAAAGTAATGCCGTCCTTGTGCCAACGAGCGTGGTTCATTCTTCTCGAAAAGAAAGAGAGAGAGAGCATTGCTCATCGAAGTGGGTAGTTGCACCCTATATAATAACTTGGTCCATTTCTGCTGTTGCCACGTCCCTGTGTTGCAGTGAGTATTCATGATTGGCTTGCCCAAGTCGTTCCTCCTGTATTCCCTCCTGTTTCGTTTTGAGTCACCACAGCTACTTGGTACCTAATCCACCCTCAAGGCCGTCTTGCGTCGATTGCAACTGCTAACTGATACTAACAACCGGCACTTCATTGTCAGTTCATTTTACATCTGTTACTTTTTTGGAGTGCCAGTGTCAGTGTGTGTAGTCAATTGATATGCTAATACAAAGTTTAGTTGCCAAGTGGGTTAAACAAAATGCAGAACGCGTCAGCACATCTTCAACCTTACCATTGGCTAAAGTATTGTTTTCCCAGTGCTACGGTCCTTTTTGAAACTGCAGTGCTTTTAATGCGCTAAAGTATGGTGCCCTTCTGAAGACCATCGGCTCTGTCGTGCGGCTCACTTGTCAACAGTATCGGTTGAACAGTACGTCGCCAGTACAGTGCAAGCCGGCGCCACATTATTCTGTGCTACAGCGCAGTATTCCTTTCGCGATGGTGCTAAAAGATGCCGGCTGAACTGCAGTGTAATGCGCTAAAGTATGGTGCCCTTCTGAAGACCATCGGCTCTGTCTCACTTGTCAACAGTATCGGTTGAACAGTACGTCGCCAGTACAGTGCAAGCCGGCGCCACATTATTCTGTGCTACAGCGCAGTAGGTAGATGCCGGCTGAACAGTAGGTAGATGCCGTCAGCACATCTTCAACCGTACCATTTCAGTTGTTTTTTAGCTATATCATATTAGTAAATTTCTATCTAGACAAAAAAGAAGGTGAGCAAAAATAACTACTATCTCTTATGTAAAAGATAATTTAAGTATACAAACTAGCATAAATAGTAATAAAGTGTAAGATGAAATGTGATAAAAATAATATAAAATAGTTAGAAAAAATTAATTTTAAAACAAACTGTTGAAGATATTATTTTTAACGTTGTTTTTTATATAAAAATTTTAGAAACAATCTTAGGACATATCTTGTTGTATTGTCAATTGTGGACGTGACTCTAGGGAGGTTCAGGCTACACCACGCTGAAAAAAATCTTGCTGTATAGTCAAGTATAGAGCTGGGAGTTGGGTCGTGCCGTGCCGTGCACGGCCCAAGCCCACCGTGCTTCAGGTCGATTCGTGCCGTGTCGGCTCGGCCCAGTCATCCCATCGTGCCGTGCCGTGTCGGCCCACCTCACCTCCGGCTAGGCCCAAGCACGGCCCAAAGTCCGCCGTACCGGCGTTCGTGCCGTGCCAGCCCAAAGTAATTATGCACGACGAAGGTGACGGCGACAATTGTGGTAACGTACGTCATCTTCCTTTCTCTCGTACCCGTCTCGTTGAAAATTAATTTAAATTGAATTAATTGTATGAAAACATCGGCAAGCAATGACGTAAATATTTTGGGAAAAATGTAATTGCATTGATATTTTAAAATACAATGTTACTGCCTCGTTAAAAACCTTACGCTCCAGAGTGGGGTTTCCCGAGTAAGGAAAAGAGTACAGTAACAATATATGTACATACTAACTATAACAACATAGTACATAGTAACTACTCATCAATGTCTAGATCGTTCATGCGTTCAAGATCAGCGTACACCTGCACGATTTCAGGATACTCGAATTGATGATGTTGTCGTTCTTTAGCTAATTCCCAGTCTTTGGCACATGTGATTGCCTCCACCATCCTAGGTGTGAGGGATGATCTTTTTCTTCGATTATTCTTCCTACCGAACTGAACGTGCTTCTGAAGAAACAGTGGACACCGGCACCAGGAGAATATCCCGTGCGAAATGTGACAGCATGGAAAATATCCGCTTATTGTTCTTCCACCACTCGAGCAAGTCTATCTTGCCTCCACCAGTAAGATCAGGATCAACATTTGCAAACTCATACTCCCTCGGTCCCCCCTTCCCCCTCCTCTCCCGCTCAGCCGCCTCCCCCGCTCCCTTCCTCCCCCGCCGCCTCCCCTTCCTCCCCCGCTCCTTCGCCGCCTCTCCCCTCCTCCCCCGCTCCCCCGCTGCCTCCCCCTCTCGGCCCCCTCCCCCTCGGCTCCCCCTCTCGGCCCCCCTCCTCCCCTCGGCTCCCCTCTCGGCCGCCTCCTCCCCCGCCTCCTCCGGTCCTCCCCCTCCCGCGCCGCCCCTCCGGCCTCATCCCCCCCGCCCCCCCCGCCTCCTCCCCCGGCTCCACATCCCCCGCCGCCTGCCCCCTCCTCCCTCGCCCCGCTGCCTCCCCCTTGGCTCCCCTCCTCCCCTCGGCTCCCCTCTCGGCCCCCTCCTCCCCTCGGCTCCCCTCTCGGCCCCCTCCTCCCACCACCCCCTCCTCCCCGCCTTCCTCCCGGTCCTCCCCCTCTCGCCGCCCCCTCCCCTCGGCTCCACATCCCCGCCGCCCTCTCCTCCGGTCCTCTCCTCCCCCCGCCCCCTCCCCTCCGGCTCCCCTCCCGACCTCCCGCCTTCCCCGCCGCCCCCTCCCCTCCCCGCCACCGCCTCCTCCCAGCCTTCCCCGCCGCCTCTCCTCCCGGCCTCCTCCGGCCCTCCCCTCGCGGGCTCCCCCTCCTCCCCCTCCGGTGCCTCGCTCGCACATGGGCCATCCCATCCCATGTTGTTGCAAGGTGTGCTGGCGCCCGGTGAATGGCAGCGAGTGCTTCGACGCCGACATCATCGCGGCGTTCGACGTGGCCATCCACGACGGGGTGCACGCCCTTTCGGTGTCCCCCGGTGGCTCGCCCGCGGAGTACTTCAGGGACGGCGTGGCCATCGGGTCGTTCCACGCGGTCAAGAACGGCGTCACCGTGGTTTGCTCGGTTGGGAACTCCGGGCCGGGCGCTGGCACCGTGTCCAACACCGCACCGTGGCTCCTGCACATGGGTTGCACCGTGTTTGCAGCCGAGCTGCCCATCCCACGGGTAATTGTCTCCTTCCCTAATCCCCTCTACTCCCTGCTCTTTGCTCTGTGATGTGTGAATGTGTCATGGGCTATGGGTTGGCGCCGGAAGGGCAACGAGAGGCGGAAGGGCGGGGGGGGGGACGCCGGAGGGAGAGCCGGGGAGGCCGAGGCGCCGCGGCGCAGCGCGTTTGGCCGCGGCTGGTCGTGCCCCGCGCCGCCATGCTCCATCGGGCCGGCCCAAGCACGGCATGATCTATCGTGCCATGCCGCCCACCGTGCCGGATTTTAAGGCCCAGCCCAGCCCGCCACATGTCAAGCTGGGCCGTGCTTGGGCCGGCGCCGCCGGCCGTGCTTCGGGCTGGCCCAGAGAAGCACGACCCAACTCCCAGCTCTAGTCAAGTATACCTTGCACGTGAGGGACAAGATGGACCCACCATGTATATATAGCTCCATGCATGTCCATCTGTGAAATCTAGACCTATATTATATTATAGGAGGGGTTCCGGCACCCTCACCATGGCCACGTGTTGCCCCCCAAAAAAACCCCTCATATTTTCAAAATTACATTTAGGTCCTCGATTCTCGTAAAATGGTCCCTGAATTTTTACGAAAAAGTCCGTATATATTTTTTTACTGGATAACGACCCGCGATTTTCCGTAATTACGAACATGCCCTTATTTTTTACGCAAAGGCCCTTGATTTTTTACGAAAATGCCCCTCCACTCTTTTTAAATTGCAAAAAGGCCCTCGATTTTTTTCGAAAAAACCCCTGCATTTTCTTTTTGCTGCGGATTTTTGGCCCTTTTATTTCGGTCCACACGGTGGCTGGTGTGGCGTGTCACGACGTATATGCAGCTAGTATAACTATATATGCGCTAAAAAGGGTGGAAAATGGTAAAACTGCTGCATATTTAGGTCAAACACTAAATTCACAGGAACATAAAAGTAAAACAAGAGACGGATATAGGTCCTGTTCTTTGCGGCTTCTAAAAGCCGCTTTTGGCTTTTGCTACAGTAACTAACTTTTAAACGGAATATTTTTTTAAGATAGAGTCTACAAGTTAATTGTAGTACATGTTAAAAAACTAATATCTGTATCATTAAAAATTGCAAGTGAGTATCTCTCTTTCCCCAATCTCTGTCGCAAACAGCCAAAAAGCTATCAGCCACAGGCAAAAACTATTAGCCGCAGCTAAAAAGAATATGCCCATATTGTTAAGCTTTTCCTTGGCTCATGAGTGCCGTGATTTCAATCGAACTGTCCCTGTCAAAAGCATCCTAGCAACACGTAAAACGAGAAGAAAAACGAGGCCGGCTTAAAAAAAAAGTAGTGTCGTCCTTGTGCCAACGAGCGTGGTTCATTCTTCTCGAAAAGAAAGAGAGAGAGCATTGCTCATCGAAGTGGGTAGTTGCACCCTATATAATAACTTGGTCCATTTCTGCTGTTGCCACGTCCCTATGTTGCAGCGAGTATTCATGATTTGGTACTGCAGTGCTTTTAATGCGCTAAAGTATGGTGCCCTTCTGAAGACCATCGGCTCGGTCTGCGGCTCACTTGTCAACAGTATCGGTTGAACAGTACGTCGCCAGTACAGTGCAAGCTGGCGCCACATTATTCTGTGCTACAGCGATAGATGCCGGCTGAACAATGTTGATGGTATATAATAATCCTTAAATTATTATTTATTTATAAATAATATTATTATGTTACTATACTTCTTGAGTGTATATATTATTTCTAAGAGAGATTTTACAAGGTAGTTATAAACTCTTTTACAACTACTCTATAGTTGTAAGTCCTTCTACGACCACTTAATGGTCATAAGTTTTCCTACGAGTATGATGTAGTCGTAAGTTGTCATACAACCACCCTGTGGTCGTAGACTCTCCTACAACTAGCCTAATTTTGACTAACTTATCTACAACAACATATTGCATCGAGGGTCTATCTGACAAGAAGCTATCAGATCAAAATTAGACAAGCTACTAAAAGCAGCTTTATAAGATAAGTTAATCACTTGGAGTGGTTGGCTAACCCTATAATAGTTATAAAGTCTAACGATAAGTGGCGTATATGTACAAACTATACTGATCTAAATAAAGCTTGTCTAAAAGATGATTTCTCTCTACCTTGTATTGATCAATTGGTTGATTCTACTATTGGTTGTGAAGTGTTAAGTTTTCTAGATGCATACTTTAGTTATCATCAGATTACTATGTATTTAGAAGATAAAGAGAATACCACATTTATGATGCCATTTTTAGTATTTTGCTATGTCAAAATGCTATTTGGTTTAAAAATGCTTATTCAACTTTTCAACGTTTGATGCAATTAACTTTTTCATTTCAACTAGGTCAAAATTTGAAAGCCTACATTAATGACGTAGTCGTAAAGAGCATCAAATTACTTAATCACATTTTAAACCTATAGGAAACATTCAACAACCTCAGAAAGCACTGCTTGAAACTCAATCTCAAGAAATATGTGTTCGGAATTTCTTCAGGAAGATTGCTCGGGTTCCTTGTTTTGGCAAGAGGTATCGAGGCAAATCCTAAAAAGATAAAGGTTATTGAGCAAATGCACCCTCCAACCACTAAGAAAGAAGTCCAAAAACTCACCAAGTGCGTGGTGGCTTTAAGTCATTTCTGTAACATTTGATTTTCAGAGCTTTTTTTAAGCTTTTAAAATAAAATTCACCATTTAGATTTTTCTAAAATTAATAATAGCTTAAATAAATTTTTATTAATTAAGAGGATTTAATATGAATAAAATAAACATAACATGTGTTAAAAATATTTTATTTAGATTCCTTGTGTCTCAAGAAATTTTCTGGAATTTTCTGAGAATTTTTCGAGTTTATTTGTTATTTTCTAGAGCTCCTTTAATTTTATTTGAATTTCTAAAATAAGAAAATTACCTAAAACCCATGAACAGTACTGGACTGGCCCATTACTATTCATCCAGCCCGCTGAGTCCCAACTACCCGATTCTTCCATTGCCACATGTCATCCATTCGACCATCCACTAGAACCGATTGTCGGATCTCGCCAATTGCCACGCGTTAGCCATCAAGGCATGCATGCACTGTTCATCGGTGTGGTCTGCCACAGCCATCTGATCCACTGCAGTGCCACGCGTCGCCCATGCAGTGAAGCGAGCACTGTTTATCGTCATCATCGACGACTCTTCACCGTGCACTGCTCAGTCTCAGAGTCTGTGCTCGCTACGCCACTGCCGTCTCTGACTCGGTCTCCCAACCATGTTAATCCCAGACTCCCTCGGTGTCTGTGCTATAAGGCTGAGCCACGCCTCATTCCCCGCATCCTAGAACTGACCACCAACACGCTGTTCTCAGCGCCGTGCCTCGCCGTGAGTTCGAGCTGCCGGAGTTAGCCGTAGTTTTCTCCGATCGTCGCCGTTAGGGAAGATCTCCGCCTTGTGCAGCTACCGTCTGTCGCCGTCCGTCGTGTTCTCTGCTGCCGGTGAGCTCTGCCTCCTCATCCAAGCCACCGTTCAACCTCACCTCTTCGCTCGACCGACCACATCGCCCCTCGGTTCCCGTGCCCATCATCGTCGACAGATTGATCCGACGGTCGAGATCCATCCATGTGGCTTGTCTACCGCCATAGGATTATCGTGAAGTCACCCCGCACCCGCGCCCCGTGACCTTTCGGCTTCTCCGTGAACCAAGTCCGCGTGCACTATGCCGTTGATAGCTGGGTCCCACCTGCTAGAGGTCAATGTTCCATGAACCCGTGAACCAGCCGAGCCGAGTCAGCAGCCACGTCAGAGCCACCTCAGCCCTAGGTGCCACGTGTCACCACATGTCAGTGCCACATTAGCACCCGAGCCATCCCAAATGCCATGTCAGCACACCACATGTCAGCCACGTCAGTCCTAGTACCACTTGTAGCCATGTATTAGTCCAGTCATCTGCCACGTCAGCCCCAGCCTCCACATCAGCACCCGAGTCGCCATGCACTATTTCGTGAGCTGAGTCTACCGTAAACCCACTACTCTGTACACCGAGTCTACAACACAGTAACTTTTCTGATTTTCCAATATTTTCCTTTAGGGTTAATTTTTCAAGAGCACGTTCTTCTCCATCCTAGCTCCGAAGTTCGTTCTCCTCCGTCCTAGCTCGGATTGACCCCATTCTTTTTTCTAAATTCATCTAAAATTGAGCTCTATTTTTTTGTTCTAGTTTTAAAGTTTTTGGAGTTCATTAGAATTTTATTTGATTTTATTTTTGTGTTTCCTTCGTTTCCTATCTTGTTAGATCGCATCTTCAAATGTGCGGGAGCACCACCAGAAGATCAAGAGTTTATAACTAAGTAAGGTCAAGGAAAATCGTGCCCTTTGATCATGTTGAATCTAGTTTTTAATCTATTAATTAAATATTTTATTTTAAATTATCATGCATCACTATTTTATTACAAACGTTCGTATGTGGTAGTTATTGTCTTACTTGATTAATCCCTCCTCAATATTTTGAATACCTTGAGACCATTGTTACCATAGGTTGAAAAATTATTTAGTGATACCATACTAGTTGTTACATAGCTTATACGAGAAAACTTGCTTAGCCATGCTTATAGTCTCGATGGGTTCATCATCATATATGATCAATTAATTACTTTGACTTAATGAGATATTGAATTGTGGTTGGAGCCACAGTTATAAAATTTATATGCCATGACATTGGTGTGTCATTGGTGTTGGCTATACAATATTGGTTTTTATTTGGACGAGTGATCGTCCAGTAAAGGGAAAGTGTGGATTCACTTCGAGGGATGTGGAAGCCTCGCTTGAGTAATGTTAAGCACTTAACTTTATGCGCTATTGATCTGAGCTTTACTGTGAAAACCACATGTATAGTATGGGATAGACCTAGTTGATTAATTTATGATATTTTAATTTCAATCTCACCATTTTAATGAACATAGTTGCTAATTTCCATTAGGCGCAAAGGGGTGTGATGCGAAACTCTAGCAGGCGGGATTGAGTTGAGGTTAGCTTTGTAAAGGTTTTATTATTGTTTTCTTAGTGCGAGGCTAATCACATCGTGTGAGTATAGTTGGGCAACCTCTGCAGGGTGTAAAACTATTTGAATAGCCGTGTCTCCGGTTATGGACAATGCTTAGGGATTTCACACGAGGGGTAGAGTTTTCATAAAAACTTGGTCGGTTATCTTTGAAAAGTGAATGGTTAGTTCATTGGTAGTTTAGCTTGTGAATGGGTAGTTCACAAGTGGATTACATAATTCTGTTGATTATTTACTTATTATCATTCATCTCTAAAGTTCGCTTTCATTCTATTTACTGTATTTACTTTAAATTGTTGCTTTCTGCAAATTAACCTTTCATCCATCAATTGGTAAGTCTTGCATATTATATTGTATTCATTTGTTACAAACGACTTGCTGAGTATCAATATACTCACGGCTTTATGTCCACTGTTGTTCAGTTGAGGAAGATGAGCTATATCAGCAGGAGGTACCAGAGAAAAGATACTTCGACGACTTCACAGATTAGAATTTTGCTTCCCAGTCGATTGCTTGTGGGCATGTCGAGTAGCTTCTATGCTTAATTGCTATTTTTCGCTGCTAGTTTCTTAAGCTCTTTAGGGTATTAATTGTAAGCTTGGTCATATGGTTGTACTTTGATAATTATTAATGTTTGAGTCTTTTTCTTTATTTTATCATGCATATGATCGATATTTTATCTATGTTACACTGTGTGCACTAGCATCATCCTAGACTAGTGCGGTATATACAAAAAGTCTGGATCTACATATTCGGATCTCGACAGAGGTGATATCAAAGCTATATCGACGTTAGGATGAAGCCCTTGTTAGAGTGGTCGCCTTAGCCCAATTTCAAAACTTATTTTCTAAATCAAACCAACCAAATTGGATATTTAGTAATCTTTTTATTCCCTTACTTCTTTCCTAAGGTTCTCACTCTTCGCCTTGTTCCCAAAATTTATTTTTCCAAATCCTTAAATTTACTCATTTCCTTTATAATGTTTTAGATGCCTCAAGCTTCCTACAACTAGTCTGGAGGATGGCGAGAACTTTTCTGAGTTTTGTTGCGGAGTCTTAGATTAAAGAGATCACCAGTTTACTTCACCAAGGATGAGAAGGCAAAAGGCCAATGCATTGGATGCATCATCATATCGTACTTCACCACAAGGATGGGTAACCAAGTTTTAGACCATAGCTTCAAGAGCACCGGTGCTTGTGGAGAATGGTAGACACAAGGAGCCACGCATAAGGCCATCTGACTTCTTTGTAAGTTATACAAGATCAGCATACCCAAGTTCATTCAGAACTTCAAGGAGCAATATGTAGCTACCCCTATTTTCTTGTTATGGTCAACCATTTCTTGGAATTGCTTGGAAACATATTCAAGTTCGACAGTTAATTTAGGACAGTTCAAACATGAAGCAATAGGCTCAAGCAAAGAAGCATGCGGTTAAACAATTTTATGATCTGCTCTTTTTAAGTTATTGCAATTTTTACAAATTTCAAGCAGATCAATAAGCAGTGTAAAGACCTCTAAAAGCATTATCCTTATCCTCATATGAGGTGCAAGATGTAGTCTGAACTGTAGAGGAAATAGAAGCAACCCTACTCATTTATAGTTCAGCACCACTTTAAGCAAATCAAGCTCAGAAGTCAAACTATCATAAGAGGTGCTTAGCTTCTCCATATCTCCAAGTAAGGAAGAACATACATCACATTCGTCACGAGAGGGAGTAGATATAAGTGAAGTAAGCTCCTGTGACAATCTCTCTACTTCATTCTTAAGATCACCAACCCTAACTCTAGATCTAGCATAAAACTTGCCTAGCTTAAGAAATGCATCATTGAGCTGGTCGTAGGAGGGACCTACCTCATCGGAGTCACTGTAGAGCTCGCTGTCGCTGACGTCGGTCTCGTTGGCCATGAAGCACATGCCGATGAAGTCGTCGTCATGCTTGGGATCTTGATCATCCTTGCCGTCGTCGTCGCTCCACCCCTCTACGTCGCTGAAGTCGATGTCGTCGAAGGCGGTGAGGACACGGTGGAAGAGCTTCTTAGCTTTGCCAAAGTTGCGAAACTTCTTCTCTTTGCCTTGGACGTGAGCTAGAGCTTCTTGTTGCGGTTCTTGTTGATGTAGTCATTCTTGCTCACACCGCCGTAGTCGTTCTTGCCCTTCTCAAGCTTGGGGTAATTTGCCCGAATGTGGTTGGGGCCACCATACTCGAAACAAATTATCGACCCACTCCATTTTCTATCCCTTACTCTCTTGTAGGCATGCTAAAACTTTCGGACTAAAAGGGCTAGCTGATCCTCTAGTAGTTGTTCTAATTGATCATCGGTTACTTCACAGAGAGCAGCTAGGGAAAAACCAGTAGCACTATCCGAGAAAACACCAGAAGAAGGACTGGGATCAGCAACCAAAGCCATCGACTGAGACTTTGACTTACGAGAGACAATGTCAATCTCGTGAGTCTTAAGGTGTGAGTACAACGCATCAAGAGTCAATGTCGAAAGGTCAGTGGTGTCCTTGATGGTGGTCACCTTCATCTCCCAAACTCGCAAATCTAAGGCCGAGAGCATCTGACGAGCATTGTCCGAGTCGGAGTATGTGAGACCAACGGCTCGGAGGTTGCTCAGAATCTTATGAAATCTCGCAAAACACTCATCTAAGGACTCACCAGCGAGCATTTCAAACTTGTTGTAATCTTACTTGAACTAGTCCTGTCGTACGGTCTTAATCTGGGTGGTGCCCTCATGGTATGCATCGAGAGTCACCTAGATGTCGTAGGGCGACGAGTGATGAGAAATGCGATCGAACTCGTTCCAGCTCAGACCCTGGATTATGATGTTTCTTGCCTTAGCATTTGCCTCAACATCAGGCATGTTATTAACAGTGATGTTCTCATCGACAGGAATAACAAAACGAGTCTTTAATTTTTGCCAAATCGCATAGCCCGAGCCTGTATGTAAGACTCCATCCTACTCTTCTAAAAGGGATAGTCGACCTCATCGAAGATAGCAGGCTTGGTGGAATACCTATCTGTCGCCATGGCTCATAGACCGGTTAAGATTTATAGACGAGAATTAACCGGCTCTGATACCAATTGAAGGATCAGAAATGGCAACAGAGGGTGGGGTGAATGGTACCTTTTAAAATTACCCCGAGGTATTCATACAACATTCTTCTCCGATAGCTATAAAAGCTATGAAGCAAGATGATAGACACTATAAAAAGTTTTCGCTAAAACAAAAGAGACAACCAACCGAAATAGCACAAAACTACTGTAATTAATGCTTCTATGCTCGACTAAAAGAAGATAAAAAGAAAATTAACCAAAATTGACTGGATATGCCTTAAAACCGAAAGCAAACAGAAGATGAAAGCACTCAGTCCTGCTGGCGGAACTGCAAAACAACTAGCATCTGGAGCTGCTACTGCTGAACAGAAAAGACAACCTAAAAAGCTTGACCAACCAATACAGCAAACAGGGAAGACTGCACTGCCGAACAGCACTTAACACTAGCCAAAAACAGCAGAACAACAGAGATCTAACTGCACCTATAGCTGCCGAATAGCAAGCAGACCAAGGGAACTGCTGCTAACCGAAAATAGCAGCTGTCAAGATCTGTGCATAGCAACCGAACAGGAGAGATGCTGCCTGACTGAACTGAAAAGAGAGGCTGCAGTCCAGCTAGCAAAAAGGTGCTGCACAGGGCCGACCCACTGAGAAGAAACAGCAAATCAACTTGTAGCAGGTGCTACCAAAAATACTAGAGAATGCTGAAAATTGAACCAAAAGAGGAACATCAGTTCGATTCACTGAATCACCACCGAAGGCTACTCTCCAAATCGGACGAGACTTTGAACCAAGAAACAGCAGACCGAAGGTATCACAGAGAACAGCAACTGCAGACCTGCTGCAGACTGAACCGAAAGTAAACAAGGCCACAAACCAGGCTGGCCGAAAAGAGCATGCTGCTAACCGAACCTACTGCTGGTTGCAGCAGAGAAAGGAGACACGAAAACTGCAAACTAAATTCTTGTAGAAGGTGGCCTGCTGTTCCAAAGAATCAATTGGCACAGGAAGAACAAGATAAGAACTGCAACAACAGTAGAAAACCAAGAGAATCTCAAAAACGAAATAAAGACTTAAGAGTTTGCTCTCGGACTTGACTAGCCAAGGGGGCCTTGAGACAATCTTCCGATCAAAGCAAACTTAAATCAAAAGACATACTTCAAAATAATAGAGATTCTTTGAGACAACCACTTTGCTCATGGGAGTTAATCGATCAACTGATCTTGAGACAATTTCCTATTCAAAGTAAATAAATCGCAACTAAACTATCAACGAAACAACTTCAAAACAAGAGAATGAAAAAAATAGCAAATCACTTGGACACAAGAATCTTCATATTGAGACGAAGAGCGATGAATGATTATAATAGAGGAATGTTTACATCAACTCTTCCATGTCTCCCTCAAAAACACACACAAGGAGAGAAACAAATGGAACCCTTAATCCAGCTCTCTACTAGAGCACAAGCATTAGGAAACCCTAACACTCACACCCATCTCTCTCTCTCTCTCAAAATGCACACCCTCCCACTAGAGAGCACCTCTATTTATAGCCTCCACTAATGGGTTTACAAAATCACTTTACCCATTAGGTCACAACAACTCCTCTCTTTATCCATTAGCTCTCAACAACGCATAGCACTGATGGATTTACAAACCACTTTACTCATTAGGTCACAACCACTCATAGCACAAATAGATTTTTCCTAACCAAATCCACTTCCTTTTGTGCAGTCCTGCGCATTTACCAAAATGCCACTTCTGCACCTTCCGGGAAGTTTCCTCGTTTCTTGCCGCGCACGCCTCGCAACCACTTCGAGTCCTCGCCGTCTTCGACACATCTCGATCGCTCTGACCTCAGCACCGCCTGTGCCTAGTCCGGTCACCCGTGGCTCGCCACGACTCCGTCTCAAAGTCCTGCAGCCAACACCGACAAGAAAACGCATCACATAGCACCGCATAAAATGTTATAACTAAATCGTTAGCATCCATAAATGGCACAAAATGCCCGAAACAAACTCTAACTTTTCAGAACACGAGTCAATTACTCATCACATAACTGGGGTTACCTCCATATGGTCTCTCAATCTCCCCCTTGATGAGTATATTGACAAACACAGAAAAATCATATAGAGTTGAGTTTGTTTTGAAAGTCATACATGATCTAAATGAGAGCAAAGAGATGCAAGACCATGTAGACAGAAGGAGCAAATTAGAAAGAGCAAGTTTTCCTCAAAAAAGCTCCCAAAGATCCCAGAAATTGGCTTTTTCTCCATTATTCTCCCCCTTTTGGCAATAAAATCATCAAGATGCACGAGAGAGAATGAAATTACTGTATGTTATTTATTTTGAGCATTCGGAGTCATAAAGATTATCCTAAATGACTTTTTGAGTATTACACCAAGCCATAACTTATAAGAATGCTATCAAGATCATGACGATTTATGTATAGACTAGTTAAACCCAATAAGTCATAATCTGAAAATTAGTTCAATTTCTTAGCATGTCAAGTCAACCAGGAATATAATCTAGCTAAAGGTATCGAAGGATTATGTAAGCCATGTCAAATAATCTAAGTGAAACCAAGAAGCTAGTATTGAGTCAGTTTAGAGTGCTACAAGTTTGAGAATGACTCATTTGATTAAGTACTTGGTTTTTTTGTAACTAAGCAAATTTAGCACAATTGATTTTTTCTTAAAATTATTTTTGGCTTTATCTTAGCATGGTAAGCCCTGGACTAGGAGCCATCTACAACTGCCTCCTAAGCTTCAACCATTTTTACAAATATCATTTTCTTAGCCATGTGCTAGATCTCAATCCTTATGCGACCACTCCAAGCGATAAGCTTAAGTAAGTGATCTTGGTCATCCAAACTGTCTGTGATATCACAGACGATTTTTAGTTAAAAACCGTCTGTGATATTACCACAGATGGTTCATTGGTAAGAACCGTCTGTGATGGTTGACTATCACAGATGGTTCGTTGGTAAGAACCGTCTGTGATATTCAGCACAGACGGTCTCCAAAATAAAACCGTCTGTGATAGCTCGATCGGGACTCGGGAGAGCAACTATCGAAGCGTCTATATCGGCATACGAACCGTCTATATCATTACTGTTTGGTATACGAACCGTCTCTGCTAAAGGTTAAATATGCGCGTCTAATCCTCAACGCAACGTACAATATGGCTTCTATGATCTCCTTCCTCTCATTTGCTCATCAAGAGTTGTTTGGCCGGAACCTTACACAAGCGGCCAGCAATTTACATCTGGAACAACTTCTCCGCACACGCCCTGCTCTCTTTCCCCAACTTTCTTGCATCCGTCAGCTCGACCTGATCATCCGCTGTCAACGGAGGTGTCTCGCTGTCGCTCAAGAAAGGGAAACAGCCCTCACCCTAGTTCTTCTCAACAATGTGCACAGAGCGGAAGAAGCTCTTCTGGCATTGGAGAGACTGATGGATAGTATTGTCGATCAAGCAGAAATGGCAGATTCTGAGGAATCTTATAATGCTATCCTCAACGAGATTATGGGCTATGCTAATCATTTGCCTAGGCTGGAGGAGGAAGTGCTGAGGGCAAGGACAATCTTAACGGCGTTCGAGAACTCAGTGGCTGATCCAACTCCCAAAGTCGAAGAAGAAGCGTACGAAGCCTGAAGATTAGAATACGGGAATCTCTTTATCTGTGCATGCGACTTTTGTAATAAATTTGTCTTTAATTTATGATCTCTTGTCTCAATAGTTCTGTAGGTAAGTTATTAGAAGCAATGTATACTTATATATTAACTAGTTCTATAGTTAAGTTATTAGAATCAATGTGTACGTACTTATATATTAACCTCTGACAGAAAATATCACAGACGGTTTTGTATTACAAACCGTCTGTGATAATCAGCTTATCACATACGGTTTTAAATAAAAACCGTCTGTGATAATTCCAGATTATCACATACGGTTTTTAATAAAAACTGTCTGTGATACGGAAATATCACAGACGGTTCATTGGTAAGAACGGTCTGTGATACTCGTTTTCTCCAACACTATCAACACAGACGGTGTCCAAATTAAAACCGTCTGTGTTAATGTCGATCACGGACGATTTTATCAAACCGTCTGTGATTTGACGTCTAGTATTAGGCTTTCTGTAGTAGTGCCTACTGTTCCTCCATCTAGTCTGACAGACAGACTTCCATGCTACCTGACAAGTATTCTAACGGAACATGCCGTGGCGCCCTTCCAAATCATGGCTCGACGAGGTTTATCAATCAAGCACATGTAGTTACTTCCTTCCTTCTCATGTTCATGCAGATCTGATCGACGGAGATCTCTCTTGAGATCAACCGTTACAGCCTCGACCTTGCGCTGAAGAAGTCCGTAGACAGTAATTTTGTTTTGTTTAGGATGTTGCGATGCATATGCAGTCCAAGAAAATTAATTACGATGCCATCCAACAAAATTTCCATGCTGGGATTCTGCCTAGCTAAGTTTCCCTTGAGCTAATCAATGGGCCTTCGTTTCCAGCTCGAATGATATCGCTCTATTTGTAACAACATATTGGGCACTGTTTGCTCATGCATGGCTGGATGACCCAACGTTGTAGAGGTGCTAGTGTACTACACCAGTATTTGAGGGAGCGTAGTCAACAGGAGACGAATGCAACAATTAGAGCTATCGGAACAGAACTCAATAGAAATATATATATGTCACATATAGTCATATACATGTGAAAACCATGATGCATATACACATGCATTTTGGCCTGAGGAAATATTATTACAACTTCACAGTTCACACAACGCACGTCACCACACAATCAAATTAATAAAGAGACAGCAAAGCACAGCTTGCATTGCACACATATTACATATCCATGCGTACGTATCATCGATCTCCTCCACTTTGGCCTGAGGAAACTAGTGTTGTTGCAAAGACACCAAAGCACAGCTCGCAGACATCCGTTGCATATGCACGCTGCACCTCTGCATGCCTTATTTAGGAGGCCTGTAAGCCAAACAAGATGCAGGAACAGCGAAGTGGCATGTGATGATCGAGCTACTTGGTGAACTCGAGAGCCCAAACGTTGGTGAAGATGTATGAGGCCTTGCACCCGCCAGCGAAGCCAGCCTCCGCGGCGAGCCTCGCGAACTCCGCCTCCGTCCTCTCCTTGCCGCCGGCCAGGCGGGACAGCATCACGACGTCGAGCCGGAACGCTCCCTGCGCCCCCAGCGTCGGCTCCGGGCTCGCCGGGAGGACGTATTCCACGACGATGACCTTCCCGTTCGCCGGGAGCGCGCTGTAGCAATTCTTCAGGATCTTGGCGCTGTCCTCGTCGCTCAACAAATGGAGAATCCACTGCACATTATTGAAAAGCATTTCCCGAGACAGGTTCATTTTATTGAATAAAACTGCAGATATACTGACATAAGAAGATAAACCCAATTAGGTCATCCAAGAAGACTGCGACTTGCTGGCTGCTGCGACCAATTGCCTTCGTGTAGTTTGCAAATGGTTAGATCTAGCTGAGCTTAGTTAGAAGTGGCATAACTTAAGCAATCTATTGGAATAGGAAAAAGTTCATAAATTTTACTCGAAAGTCCGTCTAATATCTTAAACTTTAAGGTCAGAAATTTGACCTCTAAACTTTGCAACTAGTTCAAATAACATCTTAACATAGTTTCAGATAGTGAGATTACCCACATGACATGATAAGTAAACGCATGACACACTGAAAGTTTATGTGAATGATAAGTAAAACCCATATGACCTTCTCTCCTAAATAGAAATAGTGTTTACATGGTTGATGTGTCGTGCCATGCTGTAAAATCTTTATTGCTTCGTGGAACTTCTGTCAACTATTGCAATATTTTGCTTTTTCTTAAGCTGAAAAGATGTTTCTATGCATATAGCTACTATATCCAGAAGTTGTAAAATAAAACTGTGGGTTTCAAGCCACCTAATTAAATGCCAAATTTACTCATGACTTGTGGACGCACAGCTGTGGCCTGTGGGGTCAACTGGCCATAACTTTTTAGAAACCCTCTTGTATTTGTTGATTTTTAATTTACTTGTATATTTGTAGAGAATTAGAGATAACCCTAATAAAGTATGTTCGCATTGTCATTGACCCCACAAGTCTCCGACACTGTTTACACAGATAAACATTTTTCAGTCAACTCATTGAAACTTTACTGGAAATATTAGTTAAGCTAGCTAGGAAGACAAAAAGCAATGCTTGGGAGAAGAGTAAAAACCAGAGTACCTTCAACAAGATTGCGTTTCCGGTAGGAACGTAGTCAAACATGCTGCCACCTACATGTTCCACGCCTGCATTCAGAAAAATCTCCTAGTTGTGACAAATTGGCAAACCTATGCATAAACTAAGGATATCTTGCAGCTAGGTTGTTTTATATGCGTACGCTGTTATATGGTCAAAATGGGAGAAAGTTTGATTGCATACGCACCATCTCTATAAATTAGTTCTGGAAATTGTACAGCCTCTAAGGTATACAATATATATGAGCAAAAACTTATAAAATTGTCATGCTGTGAAATTAAGTATTTATGTATAGCTTTATGTGACCAACCTATATTTTTAAATTTTCTTTGCGAGGACAATCCATATTTTCTGAGTAAATCAATTGACCTTCAACGGGTGGCGCCTGTGCGATGACATGTGGAAGGTCATAGTTGACGCCTCTCAGGTGCTTATGCTGGGCGGTGATCATCTGCAGCGTCGCGCCGATCCCGCCACCGACGTCGACGAGCACGTCGACGCCTTCGAAGCCGCGGAAGAACTCGAGCAGCTTCTTGGTGATGATCTCCGAGTGCCTGGCCATCCCCTGGTTGAAGAGCGTGTTCGACTGCTCGTTTGCGCCTAGGTACTTGAATATCGACATGCCGTAGGCTTTGTCGAACGGTGTCTCTCCCTCCGCCACTGCGTCCTTCAGGTGGAACCTACAAATGTTGACAAAAAATACATGCATGAATCAATAACAAAAAAGTACAGGAATATCTGTTTCTTTTTTTTTCAAGGAGAGTTATGCCTAGTTTTTTTTTCGATTATATGAAAGACGTAGTACACGCATAGACGCAACCATGCATGATCACAACACGCACATGCACGCGAGTATGCTTCCTTAGTACATGTCTGGATAGACAGAGGGTAGAGATAAATTCGTGATCGCATAAAATTCCTACTAAAGCGACTATATGCGCATAAAAAGTGAGCACCATAATTTAAAACCGTGCACTACTACAAAAATAATTATATTAGACGTCTTATCACAAACGGTTCATACAAACCATCTATGTTAATTGCAATCACAGACAGTTCTCAATTGAGAATCGTCTGTGATATTCCGCAATATCACAGACGGTTCTTAATTGAGAACCATCTGTGATATTACGGAATATCACAGACGGTTTTAAATTCAGAACCGTCTGTGATATGTTTTCCGCCTATCATATTTCTAAAATTTCATAATTTTTCACCTGAGTTTAAGTATGATTCCGTTTTGATACACTTTCGTTAAACGGGCATAACTTTTGCATACGGTGTCCGTTTTCGACGTTCTTGTACTCGTTGGAAAGCTAACGACGAGCCCAATCCAAAAAATGACCCGCTTGCGCCAGTTGCCCTCGAAGACCCCCAAAATCGGCCATCTTTAGTCTCAAATTCGAATCACAAGTTTTTGATTTTTGTTTTTGCGAAAAGTTTCGATCTTCCCTTCAAAATTTGAGGTTCGTCTCAACTGCAAAGTTGTAGATCTCGTCGAAATCTTTCAAATGAGTATATATAAGCTATATAGAACTTTGGTATTTTATATTTTGAGACTAATTGTTTATGTTGCATCGGTATATATAATGCCAATATCACAGACGGTTCTTACCAAAGAACCGTACAGACGGTTCTTGCCAAGAACCGTCTGTGATAACTTGTTCTCTAACCACTGGGCCCGTTAATCCTCCTCAACCTAATTCCAACCAATAGAAACCGATCAACCCACACCCTACGAATCGTTGCTCTCCCTCTTCTATAAATACTCACCCGAACCCATCCACCCCCTCCCTTCAAATGTGTCTTAAGCTTCCTCCTTCCATTGTTTCTTCTAGTATTTGTTCTTTGCTGTGTTATGGAGCTTACAGTATTTGTTCTCTTCTAGTATTTGCCTGGGAGTTTACAGTAAGGCGGCTGCTAAGAAGGCCTACTCGAGCTTGTGATGGTGAATTGTTCTCTACTATATTGCTTCCATTGTTCTCTCCATACAAGCCTTCATTATTACTTCCATTGTTTTCTGCTATGTTCTCTGCTATTGTAACGGTGGATTGTAATCTTGTGATGTTGTAATGGTGGATTGTAATGGAAATAAAATGTTCTTTGCTATTTTTGATGATATCGTATTTGCTAGTTTTCACTTGTTTTCAAAAAGTATAGCTAATATTCTGTGATGTCCTGAGGCTAACTGAAAAATATAAAAAATTTTAGGCATAGAATGAATTATCATAGACGATTTTGTAGTATAAACCGTCTGTAACTCACACATCACAAATGGTTCTAATTTAGAACCGTTTGTGATACTCACACATCACAGACGGTTTTAAGTTTAGAACCGTCTGTGATAGTGTTTTTTACAGACGGTTCTAAATTAGAACCGTCTGTATTGTATTTATCACAGACGGCTCACAAACCGTCTGTGATAACCTTCGATTATCACTGACCCATAAATTCAGATGGTTCAAAAAGCCGTCTGTGATGACGTTTTTGAACCGTCTGTGATGATGATTTCTATAGTAGTGGTGGTGGGTGAAGTCGCCTCCAACAAGTGGTTCTCAAGATATGGCCACCTGATAAAGTGCTTTAATATTATATTAATTTTTCCTCTATGAAAAATTGTGTTACTTATTTTTCTCGATGTACTAATATACAATAAGCATCATTTTAAATATCGTGCTAAAGCCCCGATATAGCACCGCTATAGCGGTCAAGGTACCCCAAGCATTATATATCGGTGTTGTTGTGGTTTGGTGCAATATCACTGATACATCAGACCGATAAATGCGCTATCCGCTACAAGCTATATCAGCGCTACTACCCAAGAACGTTCAAAAAACATATGATATAGGGATACGTCTCTTGATTTGTTAAGTTTTACTAATATCGGCCTTTCCATTGAATGAGCTTCATATCCTACCTAATCCAATTAATTAACCTTATATATTCTCGCAATCCATAGCTTTGCTAGTTAATAATATTTTACCACTTTCTCTACCAATTGAAAATTTCTCTTTCGTCAGAAGAGGAGGGAAGGGTCTATGCATACCTAAGGGCTCAAATAAGATAAGCCTCCTTAATCTATTTCCTTGTATGATTTACCAAACAATGCAAGCATGTATTATCAAAGGATAATGAGAAGCTAAGCAGCAGGCTCATATTCTCCATGTGGACACAAAAGAAGGAACAAATGGGACATTGATTTTCCATTTTCTTCATCATAGGATGAAGTTTATTCAATAAAACACTACATGCTTTTTATGATTTTGATGTTATCTTAGATATAGATATATAAGATTTGATATTTTGGATGTTTTATAAAAATTATGGTTGATACTTATATTTTAAGATTAAGTATCTTTATATTTTAAGTGTTTTATATCTCAGTATATAGTGTCCGCTATATCTCCAATATACGCTATTCGCTATAAAAATAGTCCACCGCTACGCTACTCGCTACGCTTTCGCTACCCGCTATTTAAAACCTTCACCATAAGGTATCTACTATGTGAAACAATATCAGTCAAAAAAAAGTGACATCACAAAATACATGCGGTCAAACCATATTAATTTTGAGTAAATATATTACGTAGAATATGTAGTTTAGATATAACAAAAGTAAATTTACCAAAAAAATACTTTTATGATATGCTCTCTTCGTTCTTTTTTGAGTGACACCTTAGAATTCATGTCATCAAACTTTCTAAAATTTGATTACTAATATATTCAAAACGATCTAAATTGACTACATAAAAACTATATCATTAGATTTATTGTCAAAAATACTACCATAATATTATAATGTTATTAGTATATAATAAGATAATGTTATAAAAAGTAACTGTCAAAGTAATGTCGTAGACTATGAAAAGTAAAAAGTCACTTAAAAATGGAGGAGCATTTTAGAACTTTTTTTAATATATGGGAACAAAGTTTATTAGTCAAAGTAGTATCTTATTAACTTTGAAAATTCAAAAACATCACTTTTTATTGACTGCAAGGAGTATCCTGAAAATAGTTAGTACTTTACTAGTATTATTTATGTGTTGGGCATCCCACAAACAAATCACGAGGTATCTAAGGAGTACGTTAGGGTTATGCAATCGGTTTATTTTCGATTTAATCAGTTTGGTTTAAACAGTATATACGGTAAATACGGTGTTAGTAGTTTAGTTATATACGGTATTTTTAAAAGTACGGTTCGATTTTGGTAAATCCTAATTTATTTCGGTGCGGGATCAGTAAATACCGTATTTACCAAAGTTAACGCGAATTGCTAATGATATAGCGACTAGTGAGACGAGTAGACAATAATACATATACTAATAGCAATAGAATTAGAATTTTAGAAACACTCCAATGGAGTATGGAGATTCAACAGCATAGGCATAAAGTAATAATGCATAATAATTAATAATATGCTCTGCCTATTAGAAATATCTATCTTAGTCTTGCTCTGTTCGAAGTGAGCTATAACTTGAAGTATTTTCAGTTTTTAGCCGGTTTTTCCCGAAAAAATGAATACAAAAAATCCCAAAATCTGATAACCGAACCGAATACTGAAAACAGGTCAAATCGAGTTGTCCGGTTTGGTTCGGTTTTTTCAATCCGTTTTTTGGTTCGATTGAAAAATGCACAGCCCTAACGTTAGTAATTTGTTGCTAAATAGTACTCAAATGATTTCTCGGATCTAGATTCAATGGATGAAATCACTTTACCTCTTTCAATCTTATTTGAGTACTACTTTTTCAAGGAGTATTCAAGTATTTAGATGTTAGATGCATATTCGTCTCTTTCCGCTAGTTTGCTCATTAGTCATTTGTATATGATGTGATACATTAAGTAACACTCTAATATATATTATTCTTTTCTGTATGGCTTTTTTATATCAATTTGTACTAATTTTATACAAATTTAATTATGTAAAAATGATGACAGCTTGAAAAAAAGAAAAACAAAACAAAATTAAGGAACACAACAAAAACACTATTTATTCATTTATTTTGCAGCTTCCGATGATATTAAATAAATTGATTACTCCTTTATCATATTGTTCATCTACTGAAAAAAATCATAAAGTCAAAATCATAAAGCATAATGTAGATCACAATATAACATCTAATGGATAAAAAAATTAAGTGTTCACAAACAAACAAAAAATAGAGTACCATTTAGCAAATTCCAACAAATTATATCCACGCGTGCATACTCTCGCGCCTGTGCAGTGTATACATACCAGCTCTGCATCAACACCATGTCGAGGTTGAACAACCCGAGCGGAGCGCCATTCCCGGTGAGCCACTTGCACACCGGCGCCGAGGCGTAGCTGCGGTGAGCCCGCCCATCCGGCCCCAACTCCGTCGTGCACCTCACCACGCTGTTCGACGCGAGCAACCGCAGCATGCGGTCCACCGCGGCGGCCGCGGCTTCAGCCTGACGGCCCGCGGAGTGCTTCAGCAGCCGTGCCACTAGCTCCTCCGCGGTCACCGCGTGGCCGTCGGCGGCGAGCAGCTCGTCGATGAGGCCGAGCTCAATCGCCGCCTTGAGGGTCATGGGCACGCAGAACCCACCCAGGAGCTCCAGTGCGTACATGCACGCCTCGTCATCGTTGGTGGTTTCACGGGATGCCTGGTTAGTGTAGCCCATGATCAATTAACAACGAGGTTAGCTAGTTACAATGTAACTATATATGGTGTTTACTTGATCTGTAGCTGCTACTATGTATGCGTGTACGATGTATGTTGATCGTAGTATATAACAGCAACTGCGAAGAGGGCTGGACATAGGCTGGCTTGTGTATATAGGCTTGATGCATCGGGTGTTGGTGCCTTGGTGGTTGCTCGTGAGGCCAAGCGGGTTTAACAAAATGCAGAACGCGTCAGCACATCTTCAACCGTATCACTTCAGTTGTTTTTCTTTCTATATCATATTAGTAAATTTCTATCTAGACAAAAGAAAAGGATGAGCAAAAATAACGTACTATCTCTTATACAAAAGACAATCTAAACATATAAATTAACATAAATAGTAATAAAGTATAAAATAAAATATGATAAAAATAATATAAAACAGTAAGAAAAATTAATTTTAAAACAAACTGTTGAAGATATTATTTTTAACATTGTTTTTAGATGACATAAAATTTTTAGAAACGATCTTAGGACATATCCTGTTGTATAGTCAATTGTGGAGGTCCAGGCTGCACCACGCTGAAGAAAATCATGACATGCCTTCCAACAGTATGCCTTGCACGTGGGGGACAGGATGGACCCACCATGTATATATAGCTCCATGCAAGTCCATCCGTGTGCATGTAGGCCTTTGGACATGCAGCCCACCGACGATGTCTTGTTGAGCTGTGGCCCCACGAGCTGACAAGCTGAGGTGAGGGGAGACCGAACCGTTGCCCCACGTTGTGAATCTAATGGCCTTTGTACTTCTGTGGCCCCACGAGCTGACAAGTTGAGGCGAGGGGTGACCTGAAACGTTGGGCCCACGTGACGTGGAAATCTTCCGGCCTTTGTACCTTCGAGATAAGGGTAAATTCTTATCAACTAAGATTTATAGTCTGTGGTTGTGGTTATTAAATTTTAGTCTATTTATAAGAGATAGTATGTGAAGAGAAATAATCATATATATTCGGATTTGAGATAACTGGACCCATGCAACATTATGAATGATATTGCCAGAGAGAAATAATCATATATATTCGGATTTAAGATAACTGGACCCATGCAACATTATAAATGATATTGTCAACCACCATCTTTGTTACGGTAACCTACGGTACTCGATTCATCCAGCTACAAGTTTTCGATCCTTTTGTCTGTTGTTCATATGGAGTAAATGTATTCTTATAATCATCGGGACAATCACAAAGACGACAGAGATTAGAGCTTTTAGATAATTCTTAATTCTATAGATGATGAAATTAAATATACTTAAACCCTAGAACAAAAATATTTGATTTCTGAAATTTCAAAGCTTCCATTTACAAGGCGGTTGTGCCCTCTTAAATCCCCTAAAAGGCGGTGCTACAGTGCTAAATAGAAAGCCAGCGGTGCAGTGACTTCTGCGCTACAGTTCTTTTTTTCGTTGCTACAGCGTTCGGTTCTTTTTGTATCTTTTAATGCGCTACACTTTGTTTGGTGCCCTTCTAATTTGTGTGTGTCGGCTCGGTCGTGCTGCTTACACTAGCCAACAGGGCTGTTTTTTTTTTTCAGTTTTTTAAAACGACTTTTGTCTTTTACTACAGTATTTAACTTTTAAATGGAGTATTTTTTTAAAATAGAGTCTACAAATTAATTAAAGTACACGTTAAAAACCCAATATCTGTACTATCCAAAATCACAAGCGAGTATCTCTCTCTCCGTAATCTTTGTCGCAAACAGCTAAAATCCAAAAATTTCGACCAAAAATCATAAAGCTGTAGTAAAAACAACAGACCCAGTAGTATCGACTGAGCAGTGTTTTCGAACAATGCAAGCTGGCGCCACAGTATTCGGTGCAGATTTGTGAAGAGTATCGGCTTGGTCGTGCAGCTCTACATTAGTCAACAGTATCTTTTACATAAATATAGAGTGTATTTTATATTTATAAAATTAATGTAAGTTTTTCTTTATATTTTTAATAAATATCTCATTTTACTTTATGTTTTCTATATGTATATATTAAATATAGTGTTTAGAGATAATAATTAGAGGTAGTCTAGTTGTTTCCAATATCTTCTGTTAGTGATATGCTCTAGAGTTAATCATAGAGATGATTGTATCACTTCTATGTTTATGATCTTTTGAATAATATATTATTTGTCCCTTAAATAAATGCATTTCATATTGATCAACAAGTATATGACTTGTTCAAGGAACTCTTTATTTATATTTTGATGTTATTTTAAATTATCCCTGATCTTATATCATTATGTAGGACAATTATGATTTACAAATCAGCACATATATTGATTGATGATTATATTTCATGGATCATGAATATAATATATTAAATCAATAATATATAGATATGTTAGATAATATGATGTTGAATTGACCCACTATGAGACACTGTGGAAATTATTGTATTCTTAAGTGTTATCAGTTGGTCTTATACATAGTGTATGTAGGATTTTATATCTGATATCATCATTGTTTTCTACATGTGTAATAGTTTACCTAGGTATTACCAAACACTACTCTGTGACTGGGTGATCATAAAGATAGCTTTCGGATTTAATATAAAATATGCGGAGAAATATGAGCAATCAAGATGAAATTTTTCCCTCCTATATAATAGGAGAAATATCTTTAGACCTCTCGATGTGATTGAATTAAGAAAATGTATAGTCATGCCAAATGTGGTTGAGAAGTCAATCACAACTGAGTGATCCACTACAGGTTCGAGTGAGGAACGAGTTATCATAGGATGGCACGCTTCTCCCCTTAAGTTCGATCTGGTATCATGAGGTAAAGGGATTGGTACAAAACCACTATATAAGTTTGTTCGATATGATCTTTATGTATATTTGAGAGTCGTTATGCTCTGCTAGGGACTGCTACTAACTTATGGACCGGAAAGGAGTTTTCGGCCCATGGTCAAATATATATGATTCTATAGGGTCACACACTTAATGGGTTATAATGATAAGGGTTCGAATGATAGTATCCGAGTGAGATATAATATCTACTCGTATTGGATAAGGATCTGATTGGACGCTATATAAAGAGAGGTGCGGGGGTTGAGGGAGGCATCTCAAAATATACCCATCGAAACCCTAGCCGTCATATCTCATAATCCCTACAGTGAGCGCTGGTGCTTGCACGTCGATATACGGTGTTCCATCCTCTAGACGTGTGAACCTCGGTAAAGACGCTGCTACGACTACAGCACTGATCGGGATGATCGTGAGGAGGAGATGGTTGGCCGGAGGATGATCGACTGCTTCCACTACATCGACGCACTCTTCGTTGAATCGGCTTCTTCAACTCTACTTTCGCTATACTGCGTATCTAGTAGTAACGATATATGATTTTTTACTCGTATGGCTTCCTGGTTTATATGGTAGAATGTAACATCCCAAAAATTTTATTCCTTTAATAAAATATTTATTGGATTTTCCTGGATTTTGTTCCAAGTCTTGGATTAAGAAAATTAAAAATTTTAATTATTTAAAGGCCAAATGAATTTATTGCATTTCATGAAAATCAATATAGATGTATTTCATTTTCCTAAAGTCAATCTGTAATTACTTAAATTTTCAGAAAATTATAAAGATTTAAAGCCCTCCCTTTAAAGTCATTTTGTGTTTGTGAGAAAATCATTTATCAAAATGGGTTGAAAATATTTTTATTAAGTCTAAAATAGTCCCAGAAGGTTCTCTGAATTTTTCTGAAATTTTCAAAATTTATTTGGTATTTTTCTGAGTATTTTAAAGTCTTCAACTCATTTCTGCAAATCAAAAAGAAAATAAAAACCCAAACCCTCCCTAGGGCCGCCAAGTGTCATGCATTGGGCCGAACCTCACCCGCCGGAACCAACCTCAGCCGTCCGATCTAACTTAACCCCTCTCCCCGCCTTGCCCTCCTCTCTGGCCGACACCTGGCACCCATCCGCCCGCTGCCCCTCCGCCCGATCTGATCCTAGCCGTTCGCGGCCACTTACCGCTTCGCCCGCGACCCTCCCCTCTCCGCCGGACGCGTGGTGTAATCTGCACCATCCCCCGTTGCCATACTCAATCGCATCCGCCCCCTCCCACTTATTGCACCGATCGGCTCAGATCTCACCCCCATTGCCGGATTTCCTCGTGACCGTCCCTGTTCACTTACCCCTCGCGTAGTCTCCGACGGCCCCGATCTCCTCCTCCTGCCACATGTCGCTGATCCAACCACCGCCCGATTTCTTTCCCGTTTCTTTCTCTCGCTGACGCTTGGGCCCCACATGTCGTATCCGTCTTCCCCGCCCCCTTTCCTTTTTTTCCCGCGCGATCGCCGCCCGCTGCCGCCATTAAAGTCAAAACCGAAGCTTTGATTGCTTTGGTTTCCTTCCCGCTACTCCCGCGCCGACGGCAAATTAAACCTCCGCCTCCACCGCGTCTGTTTCGGGCATAATCTCCCCCAATTACGCCCTGTGCGTCGTCGCATTGATCCTCCCCGCCCGTTGCTCTCCGGCGAGTTATGCGCGGCCGTTACCACCCCTCCCCCGCCTATAAAAAGCACACCCCGAGGACCCTCAACCCACACCACCCCTCCCTCGTCCCTCAATCGGAACATTCGAGCGCCAGAGCTCCTCCCCGTGCCAAATTTCGCCGCCGGCCCCCTTTAGCTCCGACGAGCGATTCCGGCCACCTCGGGCTTCCTTGCTCCTCGCCGACGCCTCTCCGACGTTGCTTGTGCCCCAGCAATCCTCGACGACCTCTGCCCCGAGCATCTGTGCCACCGGAGCCCTTCGCCGCCGTGAACCCTCCTCCGACCGCCGCCCCTCTCCGCCGACCACCCTCTCCAGTCATCCCCGAACCCCGCGCGAGGTACCAACGCACTCCCCTTGGCCCTCTCTCTCTGCTGATGCCTCGGCGGCGCCGCCCCCAGTCGGCGGCGACCATCGGTCCCCGTGCGCCACCGCCGGCCGGCGTGCCACATCTTTTTAATTGTATTAAAACTTTGGAGGGCTATAACTTTCTCATTTTAACACCAAATTGACCCGTTCAAATTTCTAAATTTTTCTAAAATCATAATATATCCATTTCTGGCATCCTTTTGAAAATTTGAATTTATTTGAATTTTATTTTTGAATTTTCTTTGAATTGGCTCTTTACGTTAGATTTTGACGATTCCAGAGAGTTCGAGTTCGACGATTGTCAGCAGGACTTCGATCAAGGCAAGTTACACCTTTGACCATGTTGAACCTAATATTTCATATTTAATTATGTTATTTTACTGTATATGCATGTGTACTTCTATTCAAATTTAATTTAAATTCAGTTTAAACTTTAGTTTTGCTCATGATCCTTTGATTATAGCCTATTTTGAATCCCGAATTCACATACCTTGTCACCCTAACTGAAAACTAGTTAGTACCATAGTATTGACTAGAAATTTTATAGAAATGCTTAGTCTGTCTTAGTATAACTTTAGGAGGGATCAATTCTTTCACATGAAATGACGATTCGAAAATGAAATCTTGACTTCGGTGAGTTAAGGATGGTTTATAAAAATGGTTTAGAAATAAAAATGAAAACTTATGATTTGGACTTAGGCTATTGGTTAGGTGGTGGGGTGCCGGCATGCCTCGTATTTGGTGACACCTGGTTGATTGTCGAGCATGTGGGTATGTGGTTGAGCCTGAGTCGGATTAAGGACTGTTTCTGAGATTCATTTTACGAAGTCATTTCGTACTACCACAAGTTCGGTATGGGATGGACCTGGCTAAGTAATTTGTGAAGTTCCAAATATAGTTTCGCTATAGGCTGAATGTGAGCGTGGCGTAGGCCGTGAGAAGTCTCACATGACACCAGAGGGGGCTCCAACTCGTGGATTCGAGTTGTGGTGAAACCTTAGTGGCGGCATGATTATTTTGGCTATGGATCATCGGAACAGCCTTGTCATGAACTCTCCACCGCACACCTAAGGCAGTGTGTTTATCGCGTGGCTCAAGTGAGAGGGAATGTCTTGTGGGTAAAGTTGTACACCTCTGCAGAGTAACAAACTGTCTGGATAGCCGTGTCCACGGTCATGGACATGCTGAGTAGAGTCTCACAGATTAGTTTTGGTTTTTATAAAACTTGGTTTTCGGACAAACAAATAGTGGTTTTGACAATGGTCCGGGTGGGATGCCTGTGGTTAGGTTAGTGTCGGTCGGAGCCTACACTAACGATAATACTTTGGTTAAAATATTACTTCATATGATATAAACTCAGCTTTTGCACTTATGCTAATGTATTTAAATTCAGTACTGCTTTTCACACAAATAAACTTAATAAGCCTCCCTTTGTTATTCCTATGCATGCATGAACTCTTTTATATTCCCGGTGTAACTTGCGTAAGCACTTAGTGTGCTTACCTTGGGAGTACTTTATGTGCTCATGTTGGTAAATCTGTTGCCAGACTTTGACGGCGACTACGACGGTGATGACTACTTCAGCGAGTAGGCTGCGTCTTACAGTCATTCGCCTGTGGGAGACTGGATGGGCTGTTCTGCTACCTTTTACCTTTTTCCGCTGCTTTAATTTCTTTTGTTGGCCTTGTGCCCCTATATTGTAAGACTTGGCCATAAGGCCGTATTTTCGTTTAATAATATTCTGTGGTGATTTTTGCATGATATACATTACTGTTGACCCTGTGTGCATTAGCTTTTTCTAGGATAGTGCGATTTACACAGAGGGACTTGGAGTCGTTGTTCCGGGTCCCGACAGAAATGGTATCAGAGCAACAATGACCCTAAGACGTGACCTTAGCTAGAGACCAACCTTAAGGATATATCTTCATAAGAAGTACCTCTTTTAAAATCATTTCTTCCTTTGCTCAGTCTCTTACCAAAACTGGTTACTAACTTCCTCTCCTCTTCAAAATTTTAGATGGAGCAACCTACCCGCGTCTCCCACGGAACCCTTGCTGGACTCTTCGCAGACGACCTGTACAATTTTATGCAGGAGCTCAACTTCCGTCCGTATCCCCTCTACCAAGGGTACGTAGGCATGTACGGAGACGAGGAGCGCTGGAGGGTGGAAGTAAAGATCTTCAAAGATTTTGCAGCCAACGCGGCCGTTCACATCTTCGACGCCCCCTTACCTCGAGCTACCTTCTTCGACGGAGTACAAGATGCAGCCCGGGAGGCCATTCGCCAGTTGAGGAACATCTACGCCCGGGACCTGTAGCGCACAGACTTTCACTACTTCCCCATGAAGACTCCTCTTGCGCGCGGCGACCTCATCCACGGAGTACGAGCAACCCCGCCTCGCATTTATGTGGAATTCACTAAGTCTATGGATCACATGTACTAGGCCACTCTGGACGAGCTGCACACTGCGACTCAGAAGCTCCGTGCAGTAGAAGAAGAACTGGCCGACCTCCGTGCTGAGGATGAAGACTCCACTACTTCTGAGCCACTTCCGAAGAGGCTCAAGCGTAGCGCTAGTGTCTAGAAGACCCTGAGTCTTAGCTTTAAAACGCTATCCGCGAGCTGTAGTCCTTTGTTAACAGCCGCGAGACTATTATAATAAAAGAAGTATTGTTTGGCTCTTATTTGTGTTTTCCTTGCTCTTGTGTGTTTTGTTGGTGGGATTGTTACAAGAACCTCTCCTTTAGTTCTCTCTCTCCTCTAAATCTGGAAGCTTCGGCAGATGATGAACACGAGGAGGAACCCCAGAGACAATGCCAACCACGGAGCCTAAGGGAGCCAGTCAGCCCCCATTCCCCCACCCCCGCCAGCAGCAGGACCGGATTGGGCTCAGTTGATGGCTAACCAGAATCAGTTGATCCAGTTGTTAGCTCAGACTATCAACAGCCCCCAAGCTCATCACCAACCTGCCCAAACACCTCCTAATCGGCTTTCGGAGTTCCTAAGGATCAAGCCACCGACTTTTGCCGGTAGTGCCGAACCCATGGACGCCGACGACTGGCTTAGGTCGATTGGCAAGAAGCTGGATATTTTGTAGTGCACTGATCGGGAGCGAGTCCTGTTCGCCTCCCATAAGCTGAATGGACCTGCGTCTCAATGGTGGGACACCTTCACGGCCTCACATGCCAATCCCCAGGCTGTGACATGGAACGAGTTCGAGTAAAGTTTTCGCAAAGCTCACATCCCCACCGGCACCATGGCCTTGAAGAAGAAAGAGTTCAGAGCTCTGCGATAAGGAAGCCGTACTGTCAATGAGTACGTGCAGAAGTTTAACCAGCTGGCCCGCTATGCGCAAAAAGATGTGACCTCCGACGAAGCCAAACAAGAAAGATTCATGGAGGGCCTGAATGACAACATCTAAGTGCAGCTGATAGCAGGTGACTACACCGACTTCCACCAGCTAGTCAGCAAGGCCATCCGCCAGGAGGGCAAGCATATGGAGGTGGAAACCCGAAAGAGAAGAATGGCGGATCAGAGGAATAACTCTGGTAGTTCTCACAAGGTTCGTAGTGCTCCTCCGCACACGAACAAGTTCAGACCTCTGGGCAGCAACTTCAAGACCCAGTCGGGCAAGTTCAAGTCCTCAATCAGCCACCCGCCGTTCCAAGCCAGCCGCTAGCAGTTCCAGACCAACCGCACCCCGACTACCGATGGCCAGGTGCAGAAGAGCAGTCCACCGTCAGACGGAGTGACTTGTTTCTACTGCAAAGAACCAGGGCACTATGCCAAGGCGTGTCCCAAGAAGATACAAGCGGCAGCAACTCCAGGAGCCTCCGGAAGTCAGAACTAGGGGCAGCAGAAGCCGCAGACCTTCATAAAAGGGAGAGTGAACCATGTGACAGTGGAAGAAGCACAGGCTGCAGTGGACGTTGTGCTGGGTATGTTTCTTGTCAACTCAGTACCAGCATCAGTTCTTTTCGATTCTGGAGCATCGCATTCTTTTGTATCAAAAACTTTTGTGGATAAACATGGGTTGGGCATGGTGACTCTTAGCAACCCTATGATAGTTCACTCCCCTGGAGCAGAAATGAGAGCAGGGACTTTGTGCCCAAAGGTAGAATTGCTCATAGATGGAACCCGATTCCTAGCCGATCTTTTGGTTCTGGAATCACAAGGATTAGATGTCATTCTCGGGATGAACTGGTTAGCTAAAAATCAAGGCCAGATCAATTGTGCTACCAGATCCATCACCCTCACCAATGACCAAGGCATAGAAGTGATCTTCTCTCCTCAAATTCCGGAAGCAGAAGAATGTGCCCTTTTTCATCTTCTTGGAAGTAGTGCCGATAGTACGGGAATACCCAGATGTATTTCCTGAGGAGTTACCGGAAATGCCGTCGGATAGGGAAATCGAGTTTGTGATTGACCTAGTCCCAGGCACTGCCCCAATCTCCAAGAGACCATATCGGATGCCTGCTAACGAGTTAGCAGAGTTAAAGAAGCAGTTTAAGGAATTGGAAGACAAGGGATACATCCGACCTAGTTCGTCACCGTAGGGAGCACTCGTCTTGTTCGTGAAGAAGAAGGATGAAAGTTTGAGGCTATGTGTGGATTACAAAGCGCTCAATGATGTCACAATCAAGAACAAGTACTCTTTGCCCAGGATCGACGACCTATTTGATCAGTTAAAAGGAGCTGGTGTCTTCTCCAAGATTGACCTACGGTCAGGATATCATCAGTTGAAGATCCGTGAAGAAGACATTCCCAAGACTGCATTCTCCACCCGTTATGGGCATTATGAGTTCACGATCGTGTCGTTTGGATTGACCAATGCACCAATCTATTTCATGAACATGATGAACAGTGTATTCATAAAATACTTGGATAAGTTTGTAGTAATGTTCATCGATGACGTTCTCGTCTACTCCAAGAATGAAGAAGAACATGAGCAACATCTCAGGATCACTTTAGAAAAGCTTCGAGAGCATCAGCTTTTTGCCAAATTCAGTAAATGTGAATTTTGGCTAAAAGAGGTTGCCTTTCTGGGACATATCGTGACAGCTGAAGGTATAGCTGTGGATCCTTCCAAGATAGAAGTAGTGATGGAGTGGAAGCAACCAAAGTCCATGACAGAAGTCAGGAGCTTCCTTGGACTTGTGGGTCATTACCGCCAGTTCATAGCAGGATTCTCTGAGCTAGCCAAGCCAAGGACTCAGTTGTTGAAAAAAGAAAAGAAGTTCGAATGGACGAAGGCCTGTGAGCAGAGTTTTCAGACTCTCAAGAAAAGGCTAGTCTCAGCACCCGTGCTTGTTCTGTCAAACGTGCATAAAGGCTTCGAGGTGTTCTGTGATGCCTCTCGCCTAGGCTTAGACTGTGTCTTGATGCAAGAAGACAAGGTGGTAGCCTATGCGTCGCGCCAACTCAAGTCTCATGAGTGCAATTATCCTACTCATGACTTGGAGTTAGCAGCTGTAGTGTACGCTTTGAAAATCTGGCGTCACTATCTTATCGGTAACCGTTGTGAAGTATACACGGACCATAAGAGCTTGAAGTATATCTTTACCTAGGCAGAGCTCAACCTGAGGCAGCGAAGGTGGTTAGAGTTGATAAAAGACTATGATATTGGCATACACTACCATCCCGGAAAAGCCAATGTTGTGGCCGGTGCCTTGAGCAGAAAATCTTATGTGAATGCGGTGTTATCGGAAGAAGACCAGACCCGACTTCAGGAGGGAGTCACCCGTCTAAGTCTGAATCTGGTCAATCCGAGCATTCTATCCACTCTGGAAATACAACCTGCATTTCCTGATCAGATTAAGGAGGCTCAGAAGGTTGACGAGGATATTCAAGAAATCAAAAAGAATATGAGAAGAGGCAAAGCACCAGGATTCAGTGAAGATGAGTATGGCACGGTCTGGTTTGAGAACCGCATCTGTGTGCCAAATAATCAGGAGATCAAAACCATGATCCTGAAAGAAGCTCATGACACCCCATACTCCATTCACCCAGGTCGTATCAAGATGTACCAGAACCTAAGGGAAAGATATTGGTGGGTTAGTATGAAAAGAGAGATAGCAGAATTTATTGAGGTTTGTGACACCTGTCAACGAGTTAAAGCAGAACATCAGAGGCCCGCTGGATTGTTGCAACCATTGCCAATTCCAGAATGGAAGTGGGAAGAAATCGGTATGGATTTCATAACCGGACTTCCGAGGACGCAATCAGGTTATGATTTAATCTAGGTAATCATAGACCGATTAACTAAAGTAGCTCACTTCATGCCAGTCAAGACCACTTATTCCGGAAGTAAGTTGGTTGAACTGTACATGTCCTGGATTATGTGCCTGTATGGCGTTCCCAAGAAGATAGTGTCGATCGGCGATCGGTTCACTTCGATTCGCAAAATCGCATGAAGAATTGGGAGTAAGCTCGGTTTGAGATGACTTACCACCCTTAAAGAGATGGTCAAACGAAACGTGTTAATCAAGTACTCGAGGATATGCTGAGAGCTTGTACTATGGACTTTGGGAACAGTTGGGACCGTTCATTGCCCTATGCAGAGTTCTCGTACAATAATAGCTACCAGGCCAGTCTGCAGATGGCACCTTTCAAAGCATTGTATGGCCGAAAGTGCAGGACACCCTTGCTTTGGGATCAGCAAGGAGAACCTCAAGAAGCTGGACCAAATCTGCTTCAAGATGTTGAAGATAAAGTTAAGAAGATCAGAGACAGACTGAAGATAGCCCAATCTCGCCAGAAGAGTTATGCGGACAACCGTCATCGAGATTTGACTTTTGAGGTCGGGGACTACGCCTATTTCAGAGTGTCCCCACTCAGAGGGGTCAAAAGGTTTCAAGTCAGAGGGAAACTATCACCAAGATATGTGGGACCTTTCAAGATTCTGAACCGAAGAGGTGAAGTCACTTATCAGTTGAACTTGCCGACAAGTATGTCAGGAGTGCACAACATCTTCCATGTCTCCCAGCTGAATAAGTGCCTCCAGGTACCCGCGGAGCAAGCCGCATTGGAAATCTTAGACCTTCAAGATGACCTCACCTATCAGGAGCAGCCGATCAAGATCCTCGAGACCGTAGAAAGTCAAACCAGAAGGAAGACCATCAGATTCTGCAAAGTTCAGTGGAGCAACCACACCGAAGACGAAGTCACCTGGGAGCGAGAAGAGGATTTGAAGGCCAGCCATCCCCACCTCTTTTGCTAGCTAGTGCAAATCTCGAGGGCGAGATTTCTTTTAAGGGGGTAGGTTTGTAACATCCCAAAAATTTTATTCCTTTATTAAAATGTTTATTGGATTTTCCTAGATTTTGTTCCAAGCCTTGGATTAAGAAAATTAAAAATTTTAATTATTTGAAGGCCAAATGAATTTATTGCATTTCATGAAAATCAATATAGATGCATTTCATTTTCCTAAAGTCAATCTGTAATTACTTAAATTTTCAAAAAATTATAAAGATTTAAAGCCCTCCCTTTAAAGTCATTTTGTGTTTGTGAGAAAATCATTTTATCAAAATAGGTTGAAAATATTTTTATTAAGTCTAAAATAGTCCCAGAAGCTTCTCTGAATTTTTCTGAAATTTTCAAATTTTATTTGGTATTTTTTTGAGTATTTTAAACCCTTCAACTCATTTCTGAAAATCAAAAAGAAAATAAAAACCCAAACCCTCCCTCGTGCTGCCAAGTGTCAAGCATCGGGCCGAACCCCACCCGCCGGAACCAACCTCAGCCGTCCGATCTAACTTAACCCCTCTCCCCGCCTTGCCCTCCCCTCTGGCCGACACCTGGCACCCATCCGCCCGCTGCCCCTCCGCCCGATCTGATCCTAGCCGTTCGCGGCCACTTACTGCTTCACCCGCGATCCTCCCCTCTCCGCCTGACGCGTGGTGTAATCTGCACCGTCCCCCATTGCCGTACTCAAACGCATCCGCCCCCTCCTCACTTACCCCTTGGCGCAGCCCCCGACGGCCCCGATCTCCTCCTCCTGCCACATGTCGCTGATCCAACCACTGCCCGATTTCTTTCCCATTTCTTTCTCTCGCTGACGCTTGGGCCCCACCTGTCGGATCCGTCTTCCCCGCCCCTTTACTTTCTTCCCCGTGCGATCGCCGCCCGCTGCCGCCATTAAAGTCAAAACCGAAGCTTTGATTGCTTCGGTTTCCTTCCCGATTACTCCCCCGCGCCAACGGCAAATTAAACCTCCGCCTCCACCGCATCCGTTTCGAGCATAATCTCCCCCAATTACGCCCTGTGCGCCGTCGCATTGATCCTCCCCACCTGTTGCTCTCCGGCGAGTTATGCACGGCCGTTACCACCCCCTCCCCCGCCTATAAAAAGCACACCCTGAGGACCCTCAACCCACACCACCCCTCCCTTGCCCCTCAATCGGAACATTCGAGCGCCAGAGCTCCTCCCCGTGCCAAATTTCACCGCCGGCCCCCTTTAGCCCCGACGAGCGATTCCGGCCACCTCGGGCTTCCTCGCTCCTCGCCGACGCCTCTTCGACGTTACTTGTGCCCCGGCGATCCTCGACGACCTCTGCCCCGAGCATCTGCGCCACCGGAGCCCTTCGCCGCTGTGAACCCTCCTCCGACCGTCGCCCCTCTCCGCCGACCACCCTCTCCAGTCATCCCCGAACCCCGCGCGAGGTACCAACGCACTCCCCTTGGCCCTCTCTCTCTGCTGATGCCCTCGGCCGGCGCCGCAACCCCCCAGGTTGCCGGCGACCATCGGTCCCCTCGCGGCGCCATCGCCGGGCGTGCCATCACCGGTAGGCTGGCCGACGTGGTAGCCGACGTGGCCTCCACCCAGGCGCCACGTACGCGCCAGGCCTCCCACGCCGCGCGCCACGCTGCGCGCCCGCTCACCTGCGTGCCACCTCAGCACGATCCGGTCCATGGACTCAGTCCACCATAGACCGGGCCCACATGTCAGACTCCGAATATTAAATTATTAGGGCTGACATCATGCTGACGCAATAAAACCAATTTCCCTTGTAAAAATAATCGGCGAAAAATTAATTACCTTGTTGACGTCATAATCTTTTATTTCCTTTAGAAAAATAATTCATACTGACGTCATAAATGTCTTTTCGGTTAAAAATAATTTCAGAAATTGGGTATTTTCTTTTTAATTGTGTTAAAACTTTGGAGGGCTATAACTTTCTCACTTTAACTCCAAATTGACTCGTTCAAATTTCTAAATTTTTTCTAAAACCATAATCTATCCATTTCTAGCATCCTTTTGAAAATTTGAATTTTTTTGAATTTTGCTTTTGAATTTTCTTTGAATTGGCTCTTTACGTTAGATTTTGACGATTCCAGAGAGTTCGAGTTCGACGATTCTCAGCAGGACTTCGATCAAGGCAAGTTACACCTTTGACCATGTTGAACCTAATATTTCAAATTTAATTATGTTGTTTTACTGTATATGCATGCGTACTTCTATTCAAATTTAAGTTAAATTCAGTTTAAACTTTAGTTATGCCCATGATCATTTGATTATAGTCCATTTTGAATCCCGAATTCACATACCTTGTCACCCTAGCTGAAAACTAGTTAGTACCATAGTATTGACTAGAAATTTTGTAGAAATGCTTAGTCTGGCTTAGTATAACTTTAGGAGGGATCAAATCTTTCACATGAAATGACAATTCGAAAATGAAATCTTGACTTCGGTGAGTCAAGGATGATTTATGTAAATGGTTTAAAAATAAAAATGGAAACTTATGATTTGGACTTAGGCTATTGGTTTGGTGGTGGGGTGCCGATATGCCTCGTGTTTGGTGACACCTGGTTGATTGTCGTGCATGTGGGTATGTGGTTGAGCTTGAGTCGGATTAAGAACCGTTTTTGTGATTCATTTTATGAAGTCACTTCATACTACCACAAGTCCGGTATAGGACGGACCTAGCTAAGTAATTTGTGAAGTTCCAAATATAATTTCGCTATAGGCTGAATGTGAGCGTGGTGTAGGCCGCGAGAAGTCTCACATGGCTCCAGAGGGGGCTCCAACTCGTGGATTCGAGTTGTGGTGAAACCTTAGTGGCAGCGTGATTATTTTGGGTATGGATCATCGGAACAGCCTTGTCATGAACTCTCCGCCGCACACCTAAGACAGTGTGTTTATCGCGTAGCTCAAGTGAGAGGGAATGTCTTGTGAGTAAAGTTGTACACCTCTGTAGAGTAACAAACTATCTGAATAGCCGTGTCCACGGTCATGGACATGCTGAGTAGAGTCTCACATATTAGTTTTGGTTTTTATAAAACTTGGTTTTCGGACAAAACTAATAGTGGTTTTGACAATGGTCCGGGTGGGATGCCTGTGGTTAGGTTAGTGTAGGTCGGAGCCTACACTAACGATAATACTTTGGTTAAAATATTGCTTCATATGATATAAACTCAGCTTTTGCACTTATGCTAATGTATTTAAATTCAGTACTGCTTTTCGCACAAATAAACTTAATAAGCCTCCCTTTGTTATTCCTATGCATGCATGAACTCTTTTATATTCCCGGTGTAACTTGCGTAAGCACTTAGTGTGCTTACCTTGGAAGTACTTTATGTGCTCACGTTACTAAATCTGTTGCCAGACTTTGACGACGACTACGACGGTGAGGACTACTTCAGCGAGTAGGCTGCGTCTTACAGTCATTCGCCTGTGGGAGGCTGGATGGGCTGTTCTGCTACCTTTTACCGTTTTTCCGCTGCTTTAATTTCTTTTGTTGGCCTTGTGCCCCTATATTGTAAGACTTGGCCATAAGGTCGTATTTTCGTTTAATAATATTTTGTGGTGATTTTTACATGATATACATTACTGTTGACCCTGTGTGCGCTAGCTTTTCCTGGGATAGTGCGATTTACACAGAGGGACTTGGAGTCGTTGTTCCGGGTCCCGACATAGAAAATTTTAATTTACGCTAGTGTAGCTTACCCGTATCGTAACATCTTCTTGGTCTATGTGGCAAGAGAAAATACGCCTTATAAACCTAAATGGAGAAAGTAATAAATAATATATCCGTTTTGACTAGCTTCACAAAGGTATCATTTATTCGGACATACAACACTTCTTTCTTTTCTCCATATCTTTCCTAACGTATCTTCACTTTAGACTTGCACAGATCAAGTATGCGTGATGCAGAGAAGGGGTGGTCCGATCTTCACAATGGAGGATTGAAAATATTTAGATTTGTGCAACCTGATAAATGACACTGCCAACTACTGTCTTTGTTACGGGAACCTATGGCATTCGATTTATCTAACTATGCGCTTCGATCCTTTTTTTAATTCACTCATGTGGAGTAAACGTATTCTTACGATCACTGAGGCACTCACAAAAATGATAGATTCAGATAATTCTTAATTCTATATAGGATGAAATTAAACGTGCCCAAATCCTTGAACAAAATATTTGATTTCTGAAATTTCAAAGCTTCCATTTACAAGGCGGTGGTGCCCTCGTATTTATATCCTTTGAAAGACGTGCTAGAGAGCTAAAAAGTAAGCCAACGTTACATGATTCCTGCTCTACAGTTCGTTTTTGGTGCTACATTGTTTTCCCAGTGCTACGGTCTTTTTGGTACTGCAGTGCTTTTAATGCGCTAAATTATGTTTGGTGCCCCTCTGAAGAGTGAAGACCATCGGCTCGGTCGTGCGGCTCACTAGTCAACAGTATCGGTTGAACAGTACGTCGCCCGTACAGTGCAAGCTGGCGCCACATTATTCTGTGCTACAGCGCAGTAGGTAGATGCCGGCTGAACAATGTCGATGGATATAACCATCCTAAAATTATTATTTATTTATAAATAATATTGTTATGTTACTATACTTCTTGAGTATATCTATTATTTATAAAAGAGATTTTATAAGGTAGTTATAAATTCTTCTACGACCACTTTATGGTTGTAAGTCCTTCTACGACCATTTTATGGTTGTAAATTCTACTACGAGCATAGCGTAGTTGTAAGTTGTCATACGACCATCCTGTGGTCGTAGACTCTCCTGCAACTAGCCTAACTCTGACTGACTTGTCTACAACAACATATTGCATCGTGGGTCTGTCTAACAAGATAGTTAGCACATGCACTTATTCTCCGGAATAACTGCGCATAACTTCTCTCTGACAGTAATAGCCGCACGACGATACCATGTATCTCTAACAATAACTCCCATCGGACGGTTATCATTCAAAGAGTTAAGACGTCTTTTGGCGTGGAACAACTGCCGCTATTTCGCAGGCTATATAAAGATTGATGTCAAGGAGAAGAACAAATGAGATAGATCCGGGAAAGCCCCGAGATAGTGCAAAATATTTCGCATTACTTTTCTAGTTGTAATCAGTTCATTGAGCAATAGCCACATAGGAGTAGGGTTATTATTCTCCTGTTAGAAAGCCCGAACCTGTATAAAAATCCCTGTGTCTTTTCTTTGTGTAATCATAGGCAGGTCCTCAAGAGTTTCCCCGAATCCAATAAATTATATGTAAGATCGGTATTAAAACACTGACAGTTGGTGCCGTCCGTGAGGAACTTCTTTGTCAAAACTCCGGTAATCCTTCGTCAGCAAGTTCTCTTCCTTCTGATGTCCTCATGACAGGAGAGTGGAACGAGAAGAATTGGTTTGACCTGGCCGACTACACAGATCTCGAATTGATGTCAGTTACTACTATGAGCAAACCACGCTCTCATCCGACGGTGAGGCTATCTCTAGAGATCCATCGTGAGATCTCAGAGATCGCACCACGAGAGAGGCTGGGGAGGAATCCTTATCCCCCATAGCATTACACCCAACAGAGGAACAAGTTTCTCCTAAGGGTAAGGTCAATCCGACTACGAATAGGACTCGAAACATTACAAAGGGCCTTCTCCTAAGTGTTCGAGTCCTTCAGCGGCCATCCAATCAGGCTCAATTCTGGGACTCCATCATTATCTAGTGGTCATAACTCTCCGGTTGTCCCCGCAAAGAGCGTGGGTGGGCTCCCTGCGAGTTCGCCCATTCTCTCACAGGGTTCATCTCCAATGGGAGATAGTTATAACCCAGAATTTTTTGTTCTTGGCGGGGTTTACTCCAGATCACGATGTGCTCTCATTAGAGGACTCTTCAAGCGAGGGGGCCTCCGACAGAAGTGGAGATTATATCTAGGAGGTCTTTTTGCTTCCTCGTAGATATTGACTGCTCTCCCGGAGGAAGGGCTGATAGTGCTTCCCACTGCTCACACACTATGACCCCTTGTGAGGATGGCGAAGAGGCCTCCAGTGATGAGCCAAGTGAGTACTCTGATGAGCGTAGGATAAATCTTAGAAATAATCACTCTCCTTTAAGGCGGTCTCAACGAGCCTAGTGATGTTTGCCGAGACCATTCGAAGGACGAGATTGGTTGCCTAGTGATGTTTGCCCGGGCATGTCCAGTACCAATCTAAAGAGCTTGCCTGGGCACCAGGCCCTGACCACTTCGCTGAAGGGATCACGCGACGGCTCCGAAGCATGATGGCCAGACTCAAGCAACCTCATTGATATAACTCTAGGAGTCGAATAGGTACAACTGTGTCTAGTCATTTGTAGAACTCGCCTCGTGGAAATCGACATGATGATAGGTTACGTCGTTCTCCTAACCACAACTCTAGTCGGAAAAGAGTTCCTCGAATGTCCCTGAATCGGTGAGTTTATCGAGGAGGTGATCAATCACCACTTTGAGCAAGAAATCTGCAGCAGCAGATGTAATACGATGAGTATTATTCTCGTATGGACGAGGCCTATTATAGGTTGGGTCCATCGACTACCAGGCATCATCGAGTACGGTCATCTGGAGAGGCCAATCACCCTTTCTCGTAAAGGAGGCATCATGATCCCATTACCGGATGTTAGGTGATACGGGGTTGCCCGATCTTCTCGACGTAGGATGGATACTCGCGGGAGTCTTGTTGAATCGCAATGATCCTCCAATGCCAATGCAAGGGACGAACACTCTTTAATCCGCCAAAACACACTCGCGTCGATTTCACGACCACCAAGCGAAGATCTATCGTGCACCCAATTCCCAGCGGAAAGGCTGAACGATCTTGATTGAAGAACACTCCTAATTCCCTCATGGAATTTCAGCAACAATGATAAACTCGAACAAAGTTCAATAGATTGATTATTCTCAAAGGTGGTCTCAGCCCTTAGGCTGCCAATACATGGCTTATATAGGACCTTGGGACGTCCATAGAGTCCACAAACCTAGTACAACTCAACCCTATATGGTTTTAGATACGAACTCTCACAAAAAAGAAACTAGATTTTACAGCCGTTACATTGTTTCAGCCATAACTTTTGATCCGTGATGAATTTGATGTTGGGACCAGATCCATTGCGTAGCCCTTGAAAATATCTTTCCAAGGAGTACAAGAACACCCAAATCGGACTCCGTTTGTGAAAGTTATGACCTTTTTAGTAAGTGCCTGTCAGGCTGTCTCGAACCGAATCCGAATTGAATTCTGAGTTGAATCCGAGTTTGAATCCAATTGGCCTTGTGGGAGGTACGAAGTCCTTGGGCTTCTCCCTTTTGCTCTCCCACTGAATGGGCTTTCTTCCTTCATGTCTTTGACACCAAATGTGGTTATCCTCTTTCTTTTGCGTCTCCATTGCTTTGCCATCAACAAACCTAAGAATACACCATTTAATGACATAAAATAGTATTCTATTCTTATGAATAACAACATTATATTTAGTTTGGAATGAGTTCACCTGACAATGTTTGATGCGGCTCAATAACTCTTTCCAGTTGAATAATATATTTAACTGAAAAGTACAAGACACGTGCGTATCCGCATCATCCTCCCCTTCTTCAAGAAAAGCCGTCCTCGGCTTTTGATAGCCTGAAATTGTACTAAACAAAGAATACAACGTGTATGCATGGTACATATATTTGTCAACAATACATCTTTGGCTTATCTCATCATTAACTTCTAAAGGTGTAGTAAACGAAAAGAACATCACATATGCATGATATATGTAAGAGTCAATTTCTGTGGCATTCTCATTATTTTGCACAAACCGATGAATATAGTATTGACCAAAAGACGTAGGTATTGCAATATTATTTTTCACATCATTCTCCCTCCCATAAAAGAAAGTCGTCCTCGACTTTTCTAAGGACATAGACAGATCATTAATGAGCAAAATCAGATTTATGTGTTCATCCATAGGAAAGAAAATTTTGAGCGGTTTCCATGCTTCAACTGCGCTACTCTGATTATTTTTACATGATTGTACATTAAAGATCGAACAAGTAGACTTATGAAATCTTTCTAAACAGTACGTGATATTGTTGAAATTCATCTCATTGTGATCACAACATGGCATAAAAGATTGTTTATCCATAATATACAATTTCAGTTCAGCAAGCTTATCACATGTAATGCAAATTCTGTGAACATAAAATTTTTCATCTACACCATAATCTCCAATCAAATTAAACTTATATGTGTAGGCATAGGTACTAACTAGTGATTTTAGACATGAAATTTCAGCAACATTATCAATCACACTAGATAGCTCTCTAGGATCATGAAACATGATATAGCATAAAGAATTATTAGGAGATATTCTAGTAAGAACTTCCTTATGGGTAATCAATTCCACATTATGTAAATTGAGCAAAGAAATTTCAGAACATGGAGTTTTCAGTTGATCATATGAGCTCTCAAAATTACTCACCTTTGCATAACTAAATTCAGCACCACTATTGTTACCTTTATCGTCCTTCTCAGATGATGTAGGTGCTGGGGGTTTTAAATTGTTTGGATGTACCCTCGGGGCAGCAAACACTTTATCCCTTCCCGTGGTTATCTCCTCATTTAGCTTCAAAGGTGTCGGTTGTTGAATGTTCAATTCTTCATCTTTAATGTCAACCTGCACAATGTGAGAAACAACACTAGAAATAGAAATTAATGTGTTAGTTTCATATGCATCCTCACTTTGTCTATCTTCTACTTCTCTCTTTTCTTTTGATGTATCTCTCACACTCTCAATTTGGATGCTCTTAACCTCACATATGGTGGAATCACACAACTCAGTCTTTTTATCACTCTCACTCAATTTGGCTATGTGGCTCTCATCCTCACATAGGTTGTGGTGTATCTTAGGAGCTATATGTAGTTTTGGAATACTATATATCTCCTTGACCGAAGGGAAAGTCCCATGCTTGGTCATCTTCTCATGTGTCACACTAGTAGAGGCAGCAGAAATGAAGTATGGACTGGGAGAAAACTGTGGTGTACGTCTCTCCATAAGTCTCTTCTCCTCTTGAATAGCACAATTCACAAGATCTTGCACACTACCAAAATATTTATATTGAAGTGTAGCGGCAATCTTAGAATTCAATCCTCTTTTGAAGTATGTCTTCTTTTGTAGTTCACTAATGACACCGGCTCGACGTAATGCATCTTGTAGCTCAAAATAATATTCTTGCACTGTATTACTCCCTTGTGTGATACTCTCCAAATAGAGAAACAATCCCTGTGCATAATAGGGTGGCACAAATTCTCTCCTCATGAGTGCCTTCAAATCTGACCAAGATTTAATGAATTTGTTTCCAGATTGTTGATGCCACCAACTATAAGCATAATCTTCAAATTCTCTAGTGGCACACATCACTTCTTGGTCTTTGGGAAGCTTTTGAAATCTAAATACTTTCTCCATTCGCCATTCCCACTCAAGATACTCCTCTGGATCCTCACTGCCGTAGAAAGAATTAAAGCTATCTTCGACTTGTTGTGGATGAAGTGCCCACATAACATCATTCACGATGTTCGAGCGTAACACTTTCATTTGATGATTGAATTCAATGCGCATATCTTGTGCGAAATTATTCATCTTGGTCTTGAGTTGCGCTTTCAAGGTGGAAGAAGTGGAGGTGAACTCATTGCGCAAAGTTTCCCTCAAAGTGTGGAATTGAAAACGATCCACCGGGATGTGCTTCTCTTCCATATTATCGTCTCCACCTGTCATGATTAATGGCACAAAGAAAGCACAAATACCACAACATATATTCGATATGTGGAGTTCACTCTATCTCACTTTTTCTTCACCAAGTAAAGTTCTTACCTTTCCGAAGTGAATTGAGGCCACAAAGAAACTTACACTTGGTGGTGGCTACAATAGCAAGTGATGATCAAGCGGATTTAAAAGTGACTCACAATTGCACGACAAAGGATATTTTGTGGAGTTTGGTTAGGAAGTATTTATCCTACACAATCTGAATTTCACGATATTGTAAAATTAAGTAATAATCCAAGCTAGAAAGTATTGCCTATGTGCCGATCCAAATGATAAAAGTGAAGTATATGAACGCACACACAATGATCAATGTGACTCAATGCAAACAAAAGGAATGAGCTAAAGGAAACAATCGGGAATATTAGCTCGTTTTGCACCAAGTACTAGGAGAGACGCTAGCCAATTGCAATAATATGAATTTGAGGGCACAAGATTGTCTAAAGAAATTAAATACACAATCTGAATTTATGGACTAAGATTAAATCACCTAAATTCGGCCAATGCTTTCTCTTCTTGCTTTTTTTTTTCTTTCTTTCTTTGTTTTTTTTTTGCTTAAGCCGTGGCTCTTTTTTTTAATTGGCTGCCTTCTTTTTTTTGGCTCTCTTTTTTTTATACTCAAGGCCGAACTAGGTTTAATTGTTCGTAAGTCCAAGGTTGTTCAGCAATGTGTAGATAATTCTAGAACAGCCCTAAAGCAATTATCAAAGACTAGTCTCAAGGTTCAAAGGATTTAAGTGAAGATCTGAATATGTGCAACTAAGATTCTTGTGGCCAAATCAATCAAGAAAAAGGAAACCCAGATATATTCGGAAGTGATATTCTTTCAAGATGCACAAAGATCTTATGTGGACAACAAGAACAAGATTTCAAAAAGTAAATTGAATCTACTTTTTTTTTGGATGCTAATTGAAAGATCAACTAGCGGATTTTCAAGGGTTCAAAATAACAACGATGAAGCAACGCAAAAGGACACTAAAATCAGCACGTAAACAAAATTTCTAATGGATCAAAACTTAATAAAACTCACGAAAATAACAGATGCGAAACTAGGGTTTGGATTTTTTTGTTGCAATTTTCGGTTTAATGGACTATAGGACAGAAATAAATCAATCTAAAAGTAAAGAGATAAGATCCTACCGAGTAAACCGCGCTCGATGCGGATGATACGGGTCGCCCGATCTTCTCGGCGAGGATGGATACTCGCGGGAGTCTTGTTGAATCGCAATGATCCTCCAATGCCAATGCAAGGGACGAACACTCTTTAATCCGCCAAAACACACTCGCGTCGATTTCGCCGACCACCAAGCGAAGATCTATCGTGCACCCAATTCCCAGCGGAAAGGCTGAACGATCTTGATTGAAGAACACTCCTAATTCCCTCACGGAATTTCAGCAACAATGATAAACTCGAACAAAGTTCAATAGATTGATTATTCTCAAAGGTGGTCTCAGCCCTTAGGCTGCCAATACATGGCTTATATAGGACCTTGGGACGTCCATAGAGTCCACAAACCTAGTACAACTCAACCCTATATGGTTTTAGATACGAACTCTCACAAAAAAGAAACTAGATTTTACAGCCGTTACATTGTTTCAGCCATAACTTTTGATCCGTGATGAATTTGATGTTGGGACCAGATCCATTGCGTAGCCCTTGAAAATATCTTTCCAAGGAGTACAAGAACACCCAAATCGGACTCCGTTTGTGAAAGTTATGACCTTTTTAGTAAGTACCTGTCAGGCTGTCTCGAACCGAATCCGAATTGAATTCTGAGTTGAATCCGAGTTTGAATCCAATTGGCCTTGTGGGAGGTACGAATTGGGCTTGAAAATCTTCTCCAAAACTTGTAGTTTAAGTCCTTGGGCTTCTCCCTTTTGCTCTCCCACTGAATGGGCTTTCTTCCTTCATGTCTTTGACACCAAATGTGGTTATCCTCTTTCTTTTGCGTCTCCATTGCTTTGCCATCAACAAACCTAAGAATACACCATTTAATGACATAAAATAGTATTCTATTCTTATGAATAACAACATTATATTTAGTTTGGAATGAGTTTACTTGACAATGTTTGATGCGGCTCAATAACTCTTTCCAGTTGAATAATATATTTAACTGAAAAGTACAAGACACATGCGTATCCGCATCATTAGGTATTCACGCCTGAACTCCGAGCAGCGCGCTGGCCCCGCGGTTTCGGTCGGTAAACATGGAGAAGTTTGATGGGTCCCAAAATCCCATCGAATTCCTTTAATTTACATGACCATGGTTCGAGCAGCAGAAGGAGGAAAGCATGTCATGGCAAATTACCTTTCGATCGTAGTTGCTCAATCAACCACTGGAGTCGATCCATTAGTGGTAACATCTCTACGACCTTCTGTTAGCCAATTTCTAAGGTACATACAACCGCCCTAGGAAGGAAGACAATCTGTATAGGATGAGGCAGAACACCAATGGGACCCTACGATAATTCATCAGACATTTTGTCAGTTCATAATTCTATTCTGGAAGTCTCTGACACTTCTATCATTAGGGCATTTAAGCAGGGAGTCCGCAATAGATGATTCACATAGGACATCGCCTTGAATCCTTCGACCACCATCACCAAGCTCTTCGAGATGGCTGATCGTTAATTGACCGCTACTGAAGCAGTCGAATGGAGCAAAACCATCAATCGGGTCAATCAAAGTTCCAAAGAGGAGAGTGAAGGTAGCAAAAGGAATAAGAAGGTCAAGAAATCTAAGAACATGGCAAGAGGTCATAAATCTCAAGCTGGAAGTTCTAATGAAGTCGTGGCCATGGGTGATAAGGAGCCACGGAATCCCAAGCTGTATTCTGATTGGGGCAAGGGGAAAGTCCCCGTACGGAAGGACAACAAGCCTAGGTGGTGCCCTCTCCATAAAAAGGAAGGACACGACCTTTGTAATTACTGAGTTTTCCATCAAAAACTCAAGGATTATTACTTCGACAAAGGACCATTCCGTACACTCGAAGAGTTAGGACAAATGAGTAGTCGGAAGCAATCGAAAGATGACAAGGAGATGCCATTCCAGAATTCGAAGCACACCATTGAGCACATCTATAGAGGATCTTTGGCATACAAGTCAAAACAACAGTATAAAGCTATCAAACGAGAGGTAAACTCTATTGACCCTTCTCTTGTTAATAATCTTCCAAAGTAGTCAGAAGTCACCATCTCCTTTGAGAAAAGTGACTGTCTGATTCGTTCAACTTGACCAGGTCGGTTTTCGATCATGGTCGAGCCCACAATCAACAACTGTCGAGTGAGTGCTGATTGATGGTGGTTGTTCTTTAAATATTTTATTTGTAAATGCTTTGGACGAGATTTAAGTTCCTCGAACCATAATATAGCGTGTACAGTACTCATTCTATGGGATCGTATCAGGATCTTCGTACAAGCCAACTATCCAAGTTTCTTTGCTTGTTACATTTGGTTGTCCAAGCAACTTTAGGATAGAGAAAGTCTCTTTTGATGTGGTCGACTTCGACATGGCGTATAACGCCATACTCGGACGACCAACTCTGGCACATTTTTTTTATTGTTGCTCACTATGCATATTAATATTTTAAGATGCCAGGTCCCAAAGGAATGATCATAGTTCGCTGTGATAAAAAAGATGACATGTAGATATGACCGTAAGTCTCACAAGATGGTCGGCCAGTTACAGACTCGAGAAGCAAACAAGGCGCAACCTTCGATCAAGCACTCGAAGCCTAAAGCTGCACTGAAGCCGAATGAACAAGTCAAAGAAGTTTTGTTGGATCCAGCGAAGCCTTTGAAGACCGTTTGCGTCAGGGTTACTTCTGACCACCCATAGGAAGATGCCCTCATCACCTTCCTCCGAGCAAATGTAGATGTCTTCACGTGGCAATCATCCGATATGCCTGGAGTCCTCAGGGAGGTGATTGAGCATAGGCTAGCTCTATAGCTTGATAAGAAGCTCATAAAACAAAAATTATGGAGATTTACACTTGATTGACAAGAAGCTATCAGATCAGAATTAGACAAGCTACTGAAAGCTGGCTTTATAAGAGAAATTAATCACTCAGAGTGGTTGGCTAACCCTATAATAGTTATAAAGTCTAACGGCAACTGGCGTATGTGTACAAACTATACTGATCTAAATAAATCTTGTCCAAAAGATGATTTCCCTCTAACGGTAAGTGCCTTACATATTATATTACATTCATTCATTACAAATGACTTGCTGAGTATCAATGTACTCATGGCTTTATGCCCATTGTTGTTTAGTTGAGGAAGAGGAGCTATATCAACAAGAGGTATCAGAGGGAGGATATTTCGACGACTTCACAGATTAGGACTTCGCTTCCCTGTCAATTGCCTATGGGCATGTCGAGTCCCTTCTATACTTAATTGTTGTTTTTCTCTGCTAAATTCTTAAGCCTTTCAAGCTATCAGTTGTAAGCTTGGCCATAAGATCGTACATTAATAATTATTAATATTTGAGTCTTTTTCTTTATTTTATCGTGCATATGGTTGATATTTCATCTATGTTACACTGTGTGCACTAGCGTGATCCTGGACTAGTGCGATATACATAGAGAGTCTAGATTTGCATATTTGGGTCTCGACGGTTTAGTCGCACGACTAGGAGAAAAAGGACTTCCTTTCTTCAACTTCTAAAAAAGCACAAAGGTTTCGAGTGGTCGAAGGAGGTTAATGATGCTTTTGAGGATGTCAATAGTTATCTTACGAGTGCTCCTATTCTTATCTCTCCAAAACCAGAAGAGACGCTCTTAATATATCTAGCTACCATGCCATAGGCAGTTAGCACAGTATTGGTCGCAGAGCGTGAGAACGTCCAACGACCAGTCTACTATGTAAGCGAAGTCTTACATAGGCTAAAGAGCACTACCCTTAGGTTCAAAAACTCTTATATGCCCTCCTCATATCTTTGAGAAAACTAATGCATTATTTTCAGGCATAGAAAATTGTTGTACTGTCTGAGTTTCCCTTAAGGTAGGTCCTCTAGAATAGGAAAACAACGGGACACGTGGCAAAATTATCAGTAGAACTTGAGGAGTTTGACCTCCATTTTGAGTTCTAAACGGCCATTAAATCCTAGATTTTGGCAGACTTTATTGCTAAATGGACAAATTCTAAACTTGTTCAGGATTCCTACTACAACTCCCATGACTAGTAGACAATGTACTTTGATGGGTTACTTACGCTAAGTGGCTCGGGGGGCTGGGGTGGTCCTAGAATCTCCTGCAAGAGAGACCTTAAAGTATGTCATTTAATTAAACTTTCCAGCCACTAATAATATTGCTGAATATGAAGGTTTGTTGATTGGAATACAAGTCGTGAAATCACTTGGGGTTCATCGACTACTCGTGAGAGTTGACTTTCAACTACTCATGAATCAGGTTGGAAAAGAGTAACAATGCTCTAGTTCGACCATGTTTCAGTACTTGTAAGAAGTTAGAAAGCTTGAGAAGCATTTTTGGGTTTTGAGTTACAATATCCCTCGAAAGGATAATTTTCTTGTTGACCAGTTGGCTCAAATAGCTTCTTCCCAAATGCCAGTAGGAGTCTCCTTGGAACAACTCCAGAAGTCATCTCTGATCGAAACGCCAGAAACAACTCTCTAGAGTATGAGGATACCTAGATGGCACCCATCTACGAGTATCTTTAGAAGGGTTCAGTACCCGATGACGATCTCAAAGCAGATCGTTTATCCCACAAGGCTAGAATGTATACTTTGGTCGATGGAGTACTTTATAAATGGACTACTCAAGAGGTTTTCATGCGATGTATATTGTAGAAAGAAGAATTACAACTCCTTCACGACATATATGGGGGCATCTATAGAACACATGCTTCTTACAAAAGCTAGTCAAAAAAGACTTTTGACAAGATTTTTATTAGCCAACAGCCCTCAATGATGCCAAAGAGCTGGTTAAGAAATATGTACACTGCTAGTTTCATAATAGGAAAAATACACCAATTGGTTTAGGCTTTTCAAATAATTCCTCTATCTTGGCCTTTTGCAACTTGTGATCTCGATATCCTAGATTCGTTCCCAAAAGCACCAAGGGGTTTCGAAGTCCTTTTTATGGCTATTGACATGTTCACAAAATGGATTGAGGCCGAACTTGTGACTGGGATAACAACAGAAGCCACTAAAAATTTCATGATAAGAAGTGTGATTACTTGATTTGGAGTCCCAAGTTGAATAATTATAGATAATTGTAGTAATTTTTTAGTGCAAAATTCCAAGAATTTTGCGAGGAATTGGGCACCAAACTATGTTATGCCTTGGTCACCTACCCCAAAACAATGGGGCAGTCAAAAGAGCGAATGGGAAAATAATGCAAGGAATTAAATGTAATGCTCTAAAACGTCATTTCAGCGTTCTGGAAATATTTAGCGAATTTACGAAATTCTTCATTTTCGGTGAATCGTGGGAGACGGTAATTGTCTAAAGAGAAAAATAATATTATTAATAATAAAAAAATATTGTGGGCTATTTTAGAGGGAGGGATGCCTCCCACATTTGGGCCCAGAGCAGCCCACCAGGCCCAAGCCACCCCTTCCCCCTTTTTACCCCTAACCCTAGCCCATGCGCCCCTATCCCCACTTCTCCCCCCTTTGGCCACCACCCCCTTGCCCCATGCACCCCTCCCTGCTCTCTCTCTCTCTCTCTCTCCACATGGTTGCCAAGGCTGAAAAGAAAGGAAGAAAAAGAAGAAGAAAGAAGAGGAAGAGAGGAAGAAGGGAAGGAGAGGAAGGGTGAAAAGGAAGAAAGAAAAAGAGGTGATTTTGTGGGATCACCTAGGTATAATTTCTTACCTCAATCCCCTCTGTTTTGGATTATTTTAGAGTTTTTGGCTCATGATTAGATGTGTTCTTATGGGATAAACCATCAATTAACAATTAATCATTGTTTGCGTGTAGGCTGTTAGGAGGTCTAGATGATTTTTCCTGAGGAAACAATTAACATGAAAGTTGTAGAAGACACGGAAATCTAGATACTATAATATTTGTAGAATTTTGGGCTGTGGGGTTTGGGCACAACAGAGATTGGAACTCTGCTATGTAGCAGGGGAAAATTCAGAGTCTAGTTTCTGATCAGGTGCAGATTCAAAGGGTCTAACGAATTTTATGAATTTGCCTCTAATAAAAAAGTTGTAGGTAATTATGTAGACTAACTTCTGTGAAAATTTCGTGATTTAAAGACCAGTGTACAGTGGGTGGTGATCTGTAGAAGCTTGCTGGCCAGAACTCCGAAGCAGAGTCTGTCCTCTGTTTTCCGTGTTGTTTTATACCCCTTTAACAACAGAATAAAAATAGGGTGTCTTCTTGGAAGTTGTATTTTTCATTATGTAGTTTTCAGAAATATTATTGTTTGCTGTGTTATGCCTAGTGGATTAAAAGATACAAAATAAACAAGTAGCGTTGCTGCAGTGGGCTAAGCGTGGGAACGACGAGCTGAGAGGGAATTGTCAGGTTTTGGGCTTCGTGGCACTTTATTATTCAGTTGTGGATGTTATGCTATGGATTTGTGCTACGTGGTGACCTGTGAACAGGTGTTTTTGCTCCTGACCGTGCTTGTGGCTTCCGTCCCTTCGGTAAAGGCAAGTAAACATAGCGGTTGTTGCTACAATTTAATTTGTTAATTTTACTACCTCCACTTTAATTATTGAATGATTGGCTATTAATTTCTTTTAAATCAGGATGCCTTGCTGTGCTACATGCTCCATTATAAATTGTGGTATATGTGGTAGTATTTTTTATGAATAAATTGTGATATATGTGGTAGTATTCTTTATGAATAAATTATAGTCTATGTGTTAGTATTCTTTATGAATAAATTATGGTATATGTGGTGGTATTATTTATGGATCAATTGTGGTCTATGTGGTTATATTCTTTATGAATCAATTATGGCCATATCATGCATATCATAGTATGCTATTTGCATCGTGGATGTCGTCGCACTTAGCCGCGACTGTACCAGTACAACATTGTACATTGCTATAGTATGATGCACACTCTTATCTTGTTGGGCAAGGGTACAGTGAATCATATGCATACATATGCATTTTCATTGTGGATGGATCATTGCATACATAAGCAATTTGTTGTGAATGAATTGTATGCATACATATGCAATTTCTTGGATCTTATGTAGAATTGGCTCATGAGAGTCACCTGTGGTATGAGGCATGTGGTTGTGGAGTGGGGTTCACCCTCTGGTGGTATGGTTGTGGTATAAGGTATTTCTCTTGTGGTAACTTTTGATTGCGGATGTGGTTATAGAAAATAATAAGGCTAGTGAGAAATATATGCTAATGCTTTACAGATGTGGATAGTAGTGGTGGTTGCAGTTGTCAAATAGACAAACGAGGATTAATTGCTAATGTTTTAATGTTGTTGGTAGTAATTGTGGTTGTGGATATGAATGCGGCCATTGAGAAATTAATTGTTGATGCATAATCAATCGTAGTTTCATTAACTTGTTAAACAGTTTCCTTGTTGAGATTTTATCTCACTCTTGTTTTCCCTCCTTCCAAGTGATCATTGAGCATGCATGGGAAGGGTAGAGCGGCACGACATTATTACACATCACTTCATGAATCTTGCTATAATAATTTAGAGGATTGTTTAGTCGTTTTCTATATCCCCATTGTTGAACACTATTATTTAATAATGCTAGAATGTGGTTGGCTTTAACTATATATGATCTTAGTGGTTGAACCTTTTAAATATCTTCCATTACTTGTGGTATTGTTATACTTCCGTGTAGTTTTCATTATCTTGGGAAAGATACTGCTAGAACTTTCTTGTATCCTAGCTAGTCATGGTGTAGTTTAGTAGCATTCCAGGGTAATGTGGTTCCTAGGGTGTTACATTAAAACTTGAGTATTTAACCAGCTTGTAAAGCACTCAGGGGCTTGGGTATAATAATTACCTTTAGTATTATGGGCAATTCGAATGATTCCCAGTTGGGTGATAGGTGAAACTTCATTTTTTCTAGTTTTGGGCCTAAAGTCATGCTTCCTCTAGAACTAAAGATTCGGTCGACATATGTCGAAAACTTTCACGACTCCAAGCAAGAGTAGCTTCGAGCAGATGACATTAACATACTCAAAAGAGAAGAGGAATCAAGCCTTAATCTGTTTGGTAATCTATCAACAAGCCATGCATAAGTACTATGATTGTAAGGTCCTACCTCGTAGCCTTGCTGAAGGTGATTTGGTATCGATGAAAATTCAATCCTAGTCTAATTGGAACAAACTTTCCCTCAAGTGGGAAGGTCCTTACACTGTGGTGAAGTCACATGACCAAGCTCAATACGACTTGCCATGGAAGACGGCCAGATTCTCTCAAACTCTTGGAACATCGATTAATTGCGTAAATTCTATGTATAACATTTATAATCTTTCAATAAAGTTTTTAGTTTGTTCAAATCTTTATTGACGTATGTTGAGTAGAGCTTCTCTTATGTTTGTTCGGCCACTTTTGGTACATTCAATTTGTTTAAACTTGTCGGAGAAGGAAACATCCTTAGTCGAAGTCTCTCTTCTCTGCATATAGTCCTACCCACCAGAAGGAGATTCCTAGTGTTGTACTATTTCTAACTCTTGCTATCAGCACAAAACAATTGAGTTGACTGAGAAAACATTGAAAGGATATAAAAGAAGGTACTCTGAATATTTGTCCTATTATCGTTTATGCCTTTGATTTGATTAACCTGGTCGAAGAAAGGTAACGTCACCTAGTCGAAGTCTTTCCTTTTTGCACGTGGTCCTGCCCACTAGAAGGAAATCTCTAGCATCGACTCATTCCTAACTTTTGCTATCAGAATATGGCAATCGAAGTTGACAACGATGGTCAGATGAACTGTTGTGCTCTCTGCATACATTACTCTGTACTATTTGCTTTGTTTATCCACATAAACTAAGCAAATAGTCAGGGGCGAGGATAGAGTTATCAGTATAACTTCGATTCTTAGTTGTAATTTCACTTTCTTTTATTTCTTTTTGTCTTACGAGTACTAACTACTCAAAAGATGAATTGCAGGAAAAGAAAGATGATTTTCATTAATAAAAGGTTTGTTCTTACAAACTTTCCTATTACAAGATACTCTGATGAAGGAGATTCAATTTGCATCTCCTCCATGACCTTCCGTCCAGCCGGCTCCATTTCTTTAGAGTAGATGAAGTCATGCTCGATTGGTCGAAGACTAATGCTTTGGTCACATGCCTTGAGTTTTGCCAAGGCATAGCTTGCTGCACCTTTGACCGCCTCTCGTAACAAGTCAGCCTGGTTAGTCTTTAGAGTAGCTATGAGCTTCTCTAAAGCTCCAACTTGTTGTCCAATCACACTCGTATGGGCAGTCATGGTATCCTTAGAAGGATAGATCTTCTTAGCACCAAGCGCACCGAGTAGATTGTTTAGGAGTGAAACATTGTTATGAAGAATGATCTTCATTGACTTTGTCTCCTCCTGACCATGAGTCAAAGCTTCTACGAGTCGCTTTATTTCTACCACAGCCTCTGCAAACAAAGTAAAGGTGGTCAGAAAGGTTCTTCTCAAAAGACTAGTTAGCAGAACTAGTCAAAGGTTAAGATTTTCTACCTGCTAGTTGAGTTTCAAGTTTCTCAACTTTATCTTTGTGCTGATCTTCCAGTGACTTATTCTTCTGGTCTTTTTCTCTTCTAATATGAGTATGTTGGCTTTCTATTCAACCTCAGTGCAGAGCTTACTCGTTTCACACATCTTTATCTGTTAAAACAAAAGAGTTACAGGAAGATAAGGAAGACATCTAAATAAACAGTCTTAAGTTTAGAACTTATTATTTATTTTCTCCTATAATGCGTTAATTGCATAATTGGCCTTCAGAAGGCATATTGTTAAATTGACATTTCCCTTCTTTAGCTTTTGCGTCTCGACCTTCTCGTTGTCGAGTGTGTCAGGTAAGACTTCTCATCACTCTTAAACCTGTGAAGGTTAAAGACAGAGATGAAAAGCTGGACAAGTGGTCAAAACATAACAAAACTACATGTACCAGTAACTTACAATTCCTCCGCCTTCTTGTAGAGTTCAACATTTTGCTGTCGTAAGAGAATAAGCTATCTATGGTATTCAGCCACAGTAGCCATGTCTTCCAACACTCTTTGAATAAAGGACAGTGAGTGGCCAGAAAGACAAATAAGAATGTTCAAGTGTAATGCTCTAAACGTCTTTACGACATCCCTAGGAAGGTTTAGCGTAATCGCAGAGTCCCGGTTCCTTTTCGGTAAATCGCGGGAGGTGAAAATAAACTTGTGGAATAGTCTAAAATAAAAACAATGAGTTAAATAATTAAAATGAGGAATTTTAGGCTGTTCGGAGGGGTGGGCCAGCCACTTTGGGCCGGCCAGCCCAAAGGGGACTGCACCACCTCAAACCCTAGCCCCTCCCTCATAAAACCCCCTTCCTTGGCATATCATTTGCATCATAGATATCGCCGTACATAGCCGCAACTGTACCGGTACCGCATCGTACATTGTCGTAGTATGATGCACACTCTTACCTTATTGGATAAGGGTGCAGTGGATCATACGCATTCATATACATTTTTATTATGGATAGATCATTTGCATACTTATGCAATGTATGGTGGATGAATTATTTGCAAACAAATGCAACTTCTTAACTGTTTTTGTGGAATTGGCTCATGAGAGTCCCTTGTGGTATGAGGGCTGTGGCTGTGGTCGTGGAGTGGGGTTCACCCACCTTGTGGTATGGTAGGGGATGTGGTTGTGGTAGGAGGAATATCTCTTGTGGTAACTGTTATTAGCGGTTGTGGTTCACCCACCTTGTCGATACTTACGTTCATGCTTGCACGAGTGAACTTGGCAAGTACCCATCAAGAATCTTTGAGTTGATTGAGCTCATCAACCTTGTTCCACCATACCTTCTCCAAGCGCTCGTCATCAAAGACATTTCCCTTATCAGGAAGATCATTGGGATGTGGGACTTAGTTGTGAGATCAACCAGAAGAAGATCCCATCACAAATGCAGGGTTAAAAAATTTAGAGAAGAAATCGGGTTCTTCTTCTTCAGTTGTACCTCCTTGGAGATGAGGAAGAGCCTCCTTAGTATCTTCCTCCTCGGCGCGGTAGTCGAAAGGATTTTCAACCTCCCGATGAGGTACTTCTACCCTATCTTTCACCACCTTCATTTCTGTTGCTACGACCACCTTCATGGTCGTAGTTGTTTCAACTTCGGCAACAATCTCCATCACTGTAGTGGTCATCTCTTCTACTATCTTATCTACCGTCTCTTCGACTGTGGGTAGAATCGCAGGGAGCTTCTCCATAGAAGCATCCTCTGATGATGAAGGAGCTGAGCTAAAAATGCAAAAAAAGGGAAGTAAGTCAGAATTTAAAAATACAAAAGGGGTAAGATGCTTTCCTTATGCTTTTATTTTCATACCTTACTTTCTTAGCTTTAATTCTGAATTTAGAAGAAACCTTTCCTAGGGGAGGTTTCTTTGACTTTGTCTCTATGACCATGTCTGGTCATTGAGGAACAGGATCATCTATGACCACGTCTAGTTGTAGATCTTGAGCAGATGCTACTGCTCTTTGTTCTTCTTGCCCCTCTTGGTGGTCGAGACCCATTCTGACCACCTGAAGGGTAGACTCCCTTTCAATCATAGGTTCTGTTGTTGCAACAGTCTCCTTCACAAAAAGTATAAAACTCTTCCTTTTGTTGCTCTAACTAAGCCATGAGAAGGGTAGATTCCCTTTCAATCATAGGTTCTGTTGTTCCTTCCTTTTTGAGTTTCTTAACAAAGCCATGAGAAGTGCTAACTAAGAAAGTTTTATCATCATAATAGAAGGGTACCTTGATCTAAGGAGTTTGTTGCTCTAGTAAGACTACCCTTATTTTCTCTGCAGTAGTCATATCTACAATGAACTGCTCAGTGGGGCTAGTCGAAGCAATAGGAGGAGGAGTAGCACTTGAGCTCCCACTTTTCTTGTCGATAGTTTTTATTAGTCGACACCTTTTGGCCGGAGGATCTTTGGCTTTCTTTGTTTCTTTTCTGATAACCATCAATTCTACCTCTTGGTTGTCCTGACGGTTTTCCATGCCTACTTTCTGCAAGAATGAAGAACACTACTTAGTCATTCCCTATAACTCTAGATCCTGTGGCGGATGAGGGTGGACGTTGCTAAATATGTCGTATCTTGTGGCGTATGTCAGCAGGTGAAGGCCAAGCATAAGCGGCCTACTGGTTTGTTACAGCCTTTGGAGGTACCTGAGTGGAAGTGGGAGCACATTACTATAGACTTCGTGGTTGGTTTACCGTGCTCACCTTGAGGGCGAGATGCAGTTTGGGTGGTGATGGACAGACTTATCAAGTCCGCACACTTCATTCCGATGAAGTGGACCAACACAGCGTAGGATCTGGCCCCGTTATATATCTGAGAGGTGGTGAGGCTGCATGGTGTGCCTAAGTCAATCGTCTCTGACTGGGACACTAAGTTCATCTCCAAGTTCTGGTAGAGTCTTTAGGCTGCATTGGGCACACCAGTTTCCCTCATTATGGCTTTTCACTCTCAAACGGATGGTCAGTCTGAGCGGACCATTCAGACTTTGGAGGATATGCTTCATGCTTGTGTTCTGTCCTGAAAGGGCAGTTGGGAGGACCATATGGCTTTGGCAGAGTTCGCATATAACAATAGTTATCAGGCGAGTATCAAGATGGCTCCTTTTGAAGCTTTGTATGGTCGGAGGTGTGTGTTCCCTCTTTGTTGGGATGCAGTGGGTGAGAGGTCTTTACTTGGCCCGGACTTTGTTCAGCAGACTATGGAGAAGGTGCGGGAGGTTCGTCAAAACCTGTTGGCCGCTCAAAGTCGACAAAAGAGTTATGCAGACGTTCAGCGCCGAGAGTTGGAGTTTGCGGTTGGTGACCTTGTGCTCCTTCGGGTGTCGCCAACCAAGGGTATTATTTGGTTTGGTTCCACCGGGAAGTTTAGCCTGCGGTACATTGGCCCTTTTCTAATGGTTGCTTGCATGGGCAGCTTGGCTTATCGATTAGAGTTGCTGAGCTCATTGAGTGGAGTGCACAATGTCTTCCATGTGTCTATGCTGAGGAAGTATCTACGGGACCCCGAGCACAAGATTGACCTAGAGCAGGTCACGGTAGATCAGGACCTCACTGTGGAGAGTCGGTCGATGTGTATCTTGGACTCATCAGAGCGGGTCTTGAGGAGGAAGACCATCAAGTATGTGAAGGTCCTTTGGACAAATCAGTCTGAGAGGGAGGCAACATGGGAGCTTGAGGATCAAATGCGAAAGAAGTACCTCGAGCTCTTCGAGGCTGGTGAGTGCTCATAGTTGTGGTTTCCTTTGGTTGCTCATTTTTTTGTTGCTCTCTTGCTTTGTGTTTTGAGGAGTTGGATTCGAGGACGAATCCTTTTTAGGTGGGGAGAATGTAATGCCCTGAACGTCGTTATGGCGTCCCTAGGAAGGTTTAGCGAAATCGCGGAGTCATCCGATTTTTCGATGAATCGTGGGGGGTGGAATTAAAATTTGTGGGATTGTCCTAAATAAAAAAATGAATTAAATTAATTAAAAATTAGTTTGTGGGCTGTCTGGAGGGGTGGGCTAGCCACTTTAGGCCAACCAGCCCAAAGTGGAGCCGCCCTCCCTAACCCTAGCCGCCCCTATTTAACCTCTTGGCCGCACCCCCTCCCCTTTCCCCTCTTGGCCGCCACTCCCTCCCCTCCCCTGAGCCTCCACCTTCTCCCCAAGCTACAACCCTGCCATTTGATACAAAGGAGGAATCAATCAAGAGAAGGGAGAAGAGAAGGAAGAGAAGGGAGAAGAGAAGGAAGGGAGAAAGAGGAAGAGAAGGGAGAAGAGAAGGAAGGGAGAAAGAGGGGTGATCTCGACGGATCACCTAGTTAACTTTTTTCCATCCAATTCTCTCTATATTAGGTGTAAGTAGGGTTCTTGACACGAGATTAGTAGGGTTCTAGCAAGGTAATTAGCCGATTAGAGTTTTCTGTTGTCTGCGCGTAAGCTGTTTCGTGCAGCGCGACTGTTTGTATAGATTAGAGTATCAAAATGATTTTTTCTGTGGGTCTGGCCAACATCAAAGTTGTAGAGGAACACGAAATATAGCTTCTACAATTTTTTTGATTTGTTGGCAGCGAGGTTTAGGTGCAGTAGAGTTAGGAACTTCGCTGTGTAGCAGAGGGGTAGTCTGAAATAGGTTGTTGTTCGGGTGCAGTTTCAGAGGAATAGATGATTTTTATGATTTTTCTTACAGTAAAAAAAGTTGTAGGAAATCTTGTAAACTATCTAATGTAAAAAGATCATGAATTTTAGAGTTTTGTACAGAAGGTGGGATTCATGAGAAGATTTCTGGCCAGATCACCGAAGCCGAGTTAGTTCTCTGTTTTGTGCAATAATTTACACCCTTATAGCAGCAGAATAAAATTAAGATGTATACTTGAAAATTGTAAGTTGTTCACTTTAGTTTCCAGAAATATCTCTTTTGCTGTGAATGGTCTAGTAGTTTTAAAGATACAAAAAAAAAACAAGCAGCGTTGCTGCAGTGGGCTAGGCGTAGGATCGTCGAGCAGAGTGGGTATTGTCGGGTTTGGGGTATAGCGGTGTTTTTATTTTCTTAAGTTGCAGATACCTTGCTTGTAGTCTTGTGCTGAGAGGTAATTTTGGACAGGTGATTTCGCTCCTGACCATGCGTGAGCGCTTCGCTTCATCGATAGAGGCAAGTAAACATAGCGGATGTGCTACCGTTTAACTCGTTAATCATACTACTTTTACTATAGTTAATTCTCTTAATTTGAGATTCTATGCCATTGTTACATGCTTACTTAATGTGGTCTATGTGGTAGCAATATAACAATCAATTGTTTATGCCCTGGATGAATTACTTGTGGTTATGTGGTAATATGCTTAATGAGACATATGTGGAATATGAGGTAGTATTCATGATGAATATGTTGTCGATCTTTGAGGTTAAATTCTTATGAATCATGTTTATCATATCATTCATAGCATGACATGTCATTTGTATCATGGATGTCGCCGCACATAGCCGCGACCGTACCGGTACAGCATCGTACATTGCCGTAGTACGATGCACACTCTTACCTTGTTGGGTAAGGGTGCAGTGGATCATAAGCATGCATATGCATTTACTTGTGGATGGAATAACTGCATACATATGCCATTTGCTTAAAACTTATGAGGTTTGACTCGTGGGAGTCCTGAGTGGTTTATTAAATGTGGTTGAGGATTTTAGTTGTGGTCATTGTGGTAATTAAATATTGATGATTAAATATTTGTAGTTTAATTAGCTTGTTAAACAGTTTGCTTGCTGAGATTTTTTATCTCAATCTTGTTTTTTCCCCTATAGGTGATCCTTGAGCATGCATGGGAAGAGTAGAGCGGTACCATATTAATGCACTTTATTCTATGATTTATGTTGTAATAAAATTGAGGAGACTCTAGCCATTTATCTATCTACCTCATTGATGTTTACTTCAAATTAATAATGCTAGATTGTGTACCATTTTATTTGGTTAAATTGATAGTGGTTGTTCTTAATTATTGATCTTAGTTAATATTTACCTTATCTTTTCATTTGGTTATGCTTCCGCTTAGCTTATCATGTTTTAAAAATTTGTTGTCTGTTAATTTTATCTTGTAATTTGGCTAGTTGTAGAGTGGTTTAGTGGCATCCCAGAGTAATGTGGGTCCTAGAGTGTTACACTAGGATTAGTCCGATCTCCCCCGTTGGCTAGGGAGGGATCTTCCCAACCTCCTCCAACGCCCTCAATTTCTCAACATCTATCTCTGATACCGGCCAATTGGATAGGACTTAGTCATTTTTCCTACGTGGTTGGTTAGAATTTGGAAAAAATTAGAGGAAGAAGACGATTTGGCTGGGGCAGAAAGCTTGAAGTGAATCGAAGCAGAAGGGGAAAGTAAAAAGCCCAAAGGTTATCTCATAGTAAGTTTTATAATCGTGCGAGTCGATTACCTATCTCATAAACCGAACGATTATTACCTCTTCGGGAACCGCTCCAAAGGACAGATTGACAAAAGTCGATTTGAATTCCTCAATTCCTCTGTTTGAAATTTGTCTTCACAACTCAAGTGAAATTATCTTTTTGACCAAGTTCACTTCTCATTGAATTAAATCAAAAAGGCCTTGCTTTCGACTTTCCCTTTTCTATGACTTCTCTTTCTTAAGTAAGTTATTTTTACTTAAAGTTAGGGGCTAGATGATGAGGATATAACAATCCTTAAATTATTATTTATCTATAAATGATACTATTACGTCATTATACTTTCACAAGGTAGTCATAAACTCTTCTATGACCACTCCTTAGTCTTAAGCTCTTCTACGACCACTCCATGGTAGTAAGTCCTTCTACGACCATCTCATGGTTGGAAGTTCTCCTACAAGCATAATATAGTCGTAAGTTATCCTGTGACCACCCTATGGAGGTAGACTCTCCGGCGAGTCTAGCTCCAACTGGCTTGTCTACGACAACCTACTACAATGTGGGTTTGTCTGTCAATGTAGTTAACATGTGCACTTATTCTCCAAAATAACTACGCATAACTTCTCTCTGACAGTAACCACCACACGACGATACCATGTCTCCCTGACAATAACTCTTGTCAGACGATTATCATCCGAAGCGTTAAGGCATCTCTTGGCGTGGAACAACTACCACTGCTTCGTAGGCTATATAAAGGTTGACATCATGGAGAAGAAGAACAAACGAGACAGATCTGGGAGAGACCTGATAGAGTGCAAGACATTTCATATTACTTTCTTAGTTGTAATTAGTTCATTGAGGAATAGCCACACAGGAGTAGGATTATTATTCTCCCATGAGAAGGTCTGAGCCTGTATAAAAAATCCATGTGTCTTTTCTTTGTGTGATCAAAGCCAGGTCTTCAAGAGTTTTCCTGAATCCAATAAGTCATACGTAAGATCGATATTAAAACACCGACAAGTGTTTTCAAAGAAACAATGCATTTTGGAATTGTCTTGTGTTTTTTAGATATCTTTTTGAACTTCAAAATTCAAAAACATTGTTCATTCGTCCCTCCTACACAAGATACTCCTCCAGATTATTACTTTCATAGAACATACTTGTGACACGCCATGGTTAGTTGAAGCAAACAAAAATTTCCATTCTAGGTGTATAATGTGGAATCACTCAATCTCACTTCTTACTTATCGAAGTTATTATGATTGCTTCACAGATTGAAGAATTGTGTTTACTCAAGTGACAGTATACAATACAAAGATGATGTATTAAGTGAATCAATATCCAAGTGTTGTAAATAATAGTGGCTATATTTGTGGAGCTTAGAGGGTTAGTATGATCCTATATAATTAAAATTCTAGATGTTGTAATGATAAGTAATAACCCAAACTAGAGTCCAATGCCTAGTTGCTGACCTCCAGATATATGTGAAAATTATAGCAACTCACGCACAATAATAATGGAACCTAATGCAACCAATGAATGAGCTATAACACCAAGTATGAGTGAAAGAACAAAATAACTCATGTTGCATAAGTTATAGAAAGACATTAGCTTGATTGCAATTGATGTAAACGGGCTATGAATTTACACACAATAATAACAAACTATACTGAACTTTGTAATAAAACTTATGCTTGACAAAAGTATTAGCCACGATACTTCTTTATTTTCTTTCTTTTTCTTACTTCTATTCTATTCTATTTCTTTTGTACTTTTTCTTTGCTTTTCTTTTGCACTAAGGTTAGCACATATATCAAGAGTTTGTAAGATATCTAATAATTCAGTTTTGAAATTCAAAGCTCAAAAGCTAGTCTTCAATTAGGACTAAAGTTGTCGAGACCTGAATATATAAATCTAGACACTTTGTGTATTCTGTACTAGTCCAGGATCATGCTAGTGTATACAGTGGAAACATACATAAAATATCAACCATATTCATGATTAACTAAGAAAAACACTAAAATGTTATTACTTATCAGGATAACGACTTTATGGCCAAGTTTACAAATAATAGCTTAAAGAGCTTTAACAAAAGCTAGCAGCAAAAAACGGAAATAACCGTAGTAGCCATTCAACATGCCCACAAGCAATCCATTGAGAAGTGAAGTCCGAATCCGCGAAGCTATCAAAGAATTCTCCCTCAAGTATCTCTAGTTGATATGGTTCTTCTTCTTCAACTAAGCAAATATGGATATAGCTATGAGTACATAGAGTAACAAGAATGTAATATAATTATGCATGGCTTACCGAATGATGGCTGACTGGTTAATTTACAGAAAGCAACAATTTAAAGTAAACATAATAAATAGATTAAAAGCGAACTTTGAAAATGACTAATAAGTAAATAATCAAAGGAATTGAATAGACCATAAGTGAGCTGACCATTCACCCAATAAACCATTCATGAATTGACCATTCGTGTAATGCACCATCAGTGAACTAACCATTCACTTCCCAAACTTAACCTAACCAGGTTTAAATAAAATATCTACCACTCATGTGAAATCAATGAGCATGGTCATAACCGGGGATACGGTTATTCAAATAGCTTTACACTCTATAGAGGTTGCACAACTTTACTCATATGATATAATCCTCTCATAATGACACAAGAGCAACACGATTCCTTAGGCATGCTGACCAAGAAGATCATAACAAGGTATTTACAATGCTCAATCTTAAATTGATCATGCCCGCTAAGGCTTCGCTATCGAGTAGGCTAACCACTTGGTCGGAAAAGACCCTCTTGCGCCAACATAGCATCTCAATGATAAAATCAAGATTGAAACTTTACAAATTAATTAGCTAGGTCTATCCTATATTAGACATGTGGTTGTACGGTAAGGCTCATATCAATGGTGCATAAAAGTTAAGTTGATAAATATTTCCCAAGCAAGATGTCCACATCCCAATAAGTGCTGACCATACTTTTCTCTTTACTACACAATCACTTGTCCAAGTGAAAATCATTTTATTTAACTAATACCAATGGCACTACCCATGTCATTAAGTCAAAATTAATTAATTATTCTATATATGATGAGCCTAACGTACTACAAGCATAGCTAAGTATACTAAATGTACAACTCACATAGCAACTAGTATTGCATTACTAGATAAATAACCAACCTATGGTAACAATAAAATCATGGCATTCAAATTGTCAAGGTGGAATTAATCAAGTTAGACAATAACTACCAGTACAAAGGTTTGTAGTAAATTAGCAATGCATAATAATTTAAAATAAAATAATAAATAAATAGATTTGCAAATTAGGTTTAACATGATCAAAGGACATGACTTGCCTTCGCCTTGCTCAGTCACCAACTCTTGGTTTTAGATCATGCTTCAGCTCCTTCGAAGATGTTATCTAACAGAATAAAAAGCGAGCGAAACACAAATAAAATCAAATAAAATTCACAAGAACCCCAAAAACTTCAAAATTAGAACTAAAAGATAATGATCTGACGAGGATAAAATAATCTTCTAGTTTATTACGTCATCATATTTCTTGAATATACCCCTTAGTGATAAGGGAAAAATTTCATAAAGTAGTCGTAAGACTCACTACGACTCCGCAGGCCCTTCTACGACCGCCTAGTCGTGAGTCCTTCTACGACTATCTAGTTGTATGTCCTGCTACGACTACCTAGTCGTAAGCTCTTACGACCACCTAGTTGTAAGCATTTCTGTGGCTACATGGTTGAATCCCATTGTGACCGTCTGAGTTAGCGACTGACTTACTCCTACAGTAGGGTGGTCTGACAAGACAGTTAGGCATGCACTTATACACCATAACCGCACATGATCTCATTCACGTCTCTCTGATAACAACCATCCTACGATGAACTGCTCCCACGTCTCTCTGACATTAACTATCATCCAACAGTTAAGTCCCGAAGTAACAAGACGCCTCCTGGGTAAGGAGCAACTACCACCGATTCGCCAACTATATAAAGGATATGTTTTATGTAGAGAGGGAGAGGCCAGTGCAAGAGATAGGTCCTAGTAGGGACAAATCCATTATGTAATTCCTTGCACTGAACACGCTTGTAAGCCATTTCCATAGTAGTAATAGCACAGGACATAGGGTTGTTATTCTCTTAGGAGAAGGCCTGAACCTGTATAAAATCCATGTGTCTTTTCTCTGTGCGTTCACATTACAGCCTTGAATGACTTCCCCCGAATCCAACAAATAATATGTAAGATCGATATTAGAACATTGATAGTTGGCGCCGTCCGTGGGAAATTTTCTTCCAAGGCTTTGGTGAAATCCTCATCGACGAATTCTCAGCCCTCTGATGCCATCATGGCGGGAGAGTGGAATGAGGAGAATTGGTTCGACTTGGCGGACTACGCGGATATCAACATGGCAGACTATGAGCAGGTCCTACATGCTTCTGATGGTCAGGATATTCCTGGTGATCCAGCGGAGAATCCCAAAGACCCTACCGTAGGAAAGGTTGTGGAGGAACCCGAATCCTCCGCAACAGTGTGCCTACAGGAGAGTTCATCCTCCCCAAGTGGCAAGGGACAATCTGACAATGAGCGGGACAATCTAACAGCCACTGGCGACGACTCGACTAGTTTCACCTGAACCTGAACAACCAGAGTCAGGGGCTCTAGCGTTGCCTACTAGTGGTAACACTCCGATGGAGTCATTGGGGGATTTGCACCCATAGGGTTCGTTCGCACGATCGCAGAGCGCCCCTCTCGTCGGAGATAGTTATAACCCAAATTTCCCCTATATGGCGGGGATTGCTCCTAGTCACGAGGCGTTGTCACTCGACATCTCCTCAGATGAGTCGACCTCCACTAGGAGTCGAGGTTCTATACAGGAGGTCCTAGCTCTCCCTTCAGATCTTCATCACGCTCCCGCTGGAGGTCATCACGAGGCTTCCCCTCGAGCATACTCTGCCCCCTCATCTGGGGATGGTACAGTCACCTCCGATGATGAACAGGATCAGTGCTCTGATGAGTGTGGGAGAAATCCTAGAAATCATTGCTCTCCTTTGAGGTGGGCGCTCTCTGCCTCAAAAATTGAAGATCCTTACACCGCTCAGAGGAAGCAACTGGCTGCTCAGAAGACTTTGCCTGGGCACGTCCAGTATCAGACAAAGGAGGCATGAGAGCTCCAAGACATCAACCATCTTCTCGAAAATCCGACTCCGGATCTTGCTCGGGCGCCCGATTACGACCACTTCGCTGAAGGAATTGCGTGTAGACTGTGCAAGATGATGGACAGACTCAAGCAGCCTAGCCCACACAATCCAGGGAGTCAGATGAACATGACCACTTCTAGTCATTCATGGAACTCTCCGCGCAAAGTTTGACATGGAGACGATCTGCGATGATCGTCTGAGCATAAGTCCAGCCATAGAAGAGTTGCTCATGTGACTCTGGATCGGCGGACAGACCGAACACGTGATTGGTCACCTCTTCAGCCAAGGAATCTGCATCGGTAGATGGAGTACGGTGAGTATTACCCTCGTATGGATCAGATTTATTATCAGTCGGGCCAATCTACTATCGGGCATCGTCGACTATGGTCTCCCGATGACCCAAGTTATCCTTTCCCGCAAAGGAGACGTCAGGAGGTAGTTACCGGATGTCGAGCATTCATACCCGAACTCCGAGCTATGCGCTGGCCAACACGTTTCCATCCAATCAATATGGAGAGGTTCGATGGGTCTTAGAATCCCATCGAGCTCCTTCAAATCTATACGACTGTGGTATGGGTAGCAGGAAGCAATGAGCACGTCATGGCCAACTACCTCCCGACAGTACTCGAAGGGTTCGCTCGGTCTTGGTTGCTCAACCAACCCTTCTAGTCGATATATTCTTGGAGGCACCTCTGCGACTTACTGATAGCCAACTTCCAAGGGACGTACAACTGCCTCAGGAAAGAGGACGACTTGCATCGGATGCGATAGAATAGTGGCGAGACCCTGTGTCAATTCGTCAGGTGTTTTAGCCAGGTTTGTAATTTGATTCCAGAAGTCTCTGACGCTTCTATGTGTTCACATTACAGCCTTGAGTGACTTTTCCTGAATCCAATAAATAATACGTAAGATCGATATTAGAACATCGACAAGCTCAATTTTAGAAGAATTTAGGAAAAAAAGAATTGGGTCAATCGGAGCTAGGACAGAGAAGAACAAACTCTTGGAAGATTTAAATCTAAGAAAAAGGAAATAGAAAATCTTATTTCTTTTCAGGAATTATTTTCCTAAAGGAAATTCTGAATTATGACATCAGCATCTAGTTTCTTCTTGGCTGAATTATTTTCCAAAAGGAAAATAGGATTTATGATATCATTGTTGATGTGGTGGCTAACTAGGCTTCTAAGGTTCACGTGGCATGACATGTGAGATTAGGGCTGACATGCCTTGCTTGCGTGGTTGCTAGCATGGCTCGGTCTATGGGTCTATGGCACAGTGTGCTCTGACATGTGGGACCAAGCTGTCAGAGACTTGGCGCACATGGACTGGGTTCACGAAAAATCCGAAAAGGTGGTCGGTGTGCATGGCATCAGGGCTGACATCGGTGATGACATTGGCGGGCATGTGTGAATTGAGGTGGCCCATCTCACGGTGAAGGTCATGTGGGCATGTGCACTGAGGCATAGTGGGGTGACAATGTTGGTGACCAATGAAGCTGGACGGATGGGGGAGCAGCAAGGCACGGCGATGGAGAGGACAAACGGAGGCGAGGCATGGCCGGATAGCTTACTAGCATCGTCGGCGAAGGCAGATAGGGACGGAGGGTGTCAGAGATGAAGACAAAGGCGATGATAGTGAAGAATGTGCACGGGCAAACATTATGATGCGACTTTAGTAGCTTGGGCCCGACAGCGAGGACGAAGGCGGCTTGGGAGATGCAAAACACGAGGGCATGGTGGCTATTTAAGGTGCAAACATCGAGAGTCCACAGCGAGCGCGACTCAGACACTGAGTCCGAGGCAAAGACCACGAGCATGAACTCCGAGATGGCCATGGCGGCAAAGTCCCAGACGGGAATGACGAATAGTGCACGGGCAGCCGGATGGACGATACGTGGAACCCTAGGGTCACAGAACGGCCGAGGTACAGGGTGGGCTGGTTGGTCGACACACAAAAAAGCGATTGATGTGATAATCCAAATTTTTGTTTATATTATTTGGATTTTCTTTGGATTTAATTTCCCTTTTCTTAATTCGTTTATTTTGCCCTAGAGTAAGAAGTTGTCAAAACTAAAGTTTAATTAGAGCAAAATCAAGTTGCTTTATTTTTATTATGTTCTCTATAATTTGTAAAATTTTTGAGAATTGTCTGGGATTTATTTGGATTTTTTGCTACTTTCTAAAGCATTTCTCTATTTTTGGGGATTTCTAGAAAATCAAAAATAAAATTTTAATTTTAAAACTCCCTCTTTCCTCCCTGGGTTGACAATTGGCCGACCCAGATCCTCACCGCCCCCCGCTGACCCATCCCCTCTGTTCTCTCTCCTCTTTTCTCTCACCCCCCGGGTCCCACCCGTCGGTGTCTTCACTCCCCCTCCCACTTACATGTAGGCCCTCACTGTCATTCCTAACCGCACCATTATCCTTCCTTTCCTTCTTCCTCCTCTTCTCTTTCCTATTCCACCGTCGACCGCTCAAATCTTTGCCAGCCACCTTTCCTTCTCCGTCCTCTCCCCGGTTTTGGAATCCTTGCGCCACCTAGGGACAAATCCCCTAAGTCTCGTGCCTCCCTTTCCTTTCACTCCCCATTTTTCCTTCTCTCCCCTAACCTTGCATTCCGTCGGCCACCAATTTCAACAAGGAATCCCGCTGTGCCTCCTACCCCTCAACCCTACAAAAAGGACCCTCGAGCACCGCAAAGGACCACACCCCACACTCCCCTCCTCGTGCTACTCTCAAACCTCATTGGGAGCTCTTTTGCCGCAAGCCATCGCCCCGAGCCCCGGATCAACTCTGGCGAGTGATTCTGTCCCACTAGAGTAGTGCCAAGGCCCACCGATGGCACCACTAGCTTCACCGTGCTGAGGTCAACTCCACCCACCCCTTCGTCGGTCAAAAATGCTGCCGAAACCGCACCCCTGTCAGAGCACCACACCACCGCCACCTTTTGCTCGTCGCCGACCAACCTGTGGCCCTTCTTAGTAACTCCCATGTGCACCCGTACAATCACCATGTTTTCCTCTCCTGTTTGCGCACTGGTCGATGATGCCACCTCAGACCACACGCCAACATGGCACATCATGTAGTGCCACTTGTCAAGCCATCTCAGCACTCCTCGCCACACGGCATGCCACACCAGCACCTAGCTATCGTGTCAACTTCCCGTACACAAGATAGCTACATAGCACACCACTTGGTAACCCCGTCAGCCAATTCGCTGAGTCATCAGTCACATGGCATGCCACGTCAGCACCTAGCCCCACCCGTGCCACGTCATCGCCACGTGTCCGCCCCTGACATGACACGTTAGAAAATGAGCCCAATCATCTGCCACATCGACGCCATGTCATCTCCCTTGCCACCTCGACCGACTACTGGTCCATGGACCTAGTCCACAATAGACAAAGCCCACAAGTCGGCCTCCAGCCTAAAAATTCAAACTCAAGGCTGACGTCAGCATGATATCATAATCTGAATTTCCTTTAGAAAAATAAAATAGTCAAAACTCTAAGTTACTTTGCTGATGCATCAATCACTTTTCCTTGAGAAAATAATTCCAAAAATTCTAGTTTTTCTTTTTCTTTAAAATTCAAACTTCCACAAGCCCGTTCTTCTCTATCTTAGCTCCGATTAAGCCCCTTGAAAATTTTAAATTCATCAAAAATTATAATATATCCATTTCTACCCTCTTTTCAATTTTCAAAGTTTATTTGCAATTTATTTAGTTGTTTGATTATTTTCACGTGTATACTACAACGATTGAAAAGAATTTTATTTCGACGATACCCACCAGTCAGCAGAGCATGGCAAGTTACACTCCTTGACCATGTTGATCCTAGTTTGAAAATAAAATTATCTTGTTTGAAATTATATTGCATGCTTAATTTTATTCACATTATGTTAATTCCTATTTTACTTTATGTAATTCCCATTTGTTATAGCACCTTTGGCTTTGCGAATTCCTATACCTTGTCACCGTAGAATAAAAGTCTAGTTAATACACTAGTATGGCTAGAGAATTTTTTGTAGCAAATGCTTAGACCTACAAGATATAACTTTAAGCTTGGGATAACATTTTCACATAAATTGATGAGATTTTAACATGTATTCATGTCTTCGGTGAGTCAAGAGAGTATATGGAATATTTCACAATAAAATATAAAACTTGGTTTAGAATTAGATAATTGGTTAGGCGGTGGGTGTTTGTTAGCATACGTTGTTGCTCGGTGGCTCAATGTGGATGCTAGGTACGAGGGGTATGTGGTTAGTGCCTAAGTCAATTAAGGACCAGTCTGTAAGCTAGTGATACAAAGCCCTTTCGTACTACCACAAGGCTGGTATGGGACAATCTTAACTGACTAATTATCAGGTTCCAACTTGAGTCTCACTATAGGTTAAATGTGAGCGTGACGTTAGCCATAGAAAATCTCAGATGGCACAAAAGGGGCCCCGATCCGATAAATTCCTTATTAGGGTGAAACCTTAATGGAGACTTGGTCAGGTTGGTGGCTTAGCTTTATAAAAGCCTGTTATAATTACTCAGTCACACACCTATCGAAGCGTGTAGTGGCTGATATAACGAGTTAATCATAGTCCAGAGTTTATAATTGTCAAGACCTGAATTTGCAAATTCAGACTCTCTGTGTATACCGCACTAGTCCAGGATCATGCACTGTAACATCCTGATTTTCAAAGATTTTTAAAACCCTGAATTTAAAAATAAATTTTTGGAATTTTCTGGAATTAATAAAGCTTAATTAGAATTTTTAGAAATTAAAAAGGATTTAATGTGACTAAAATAAACTTCAACACAAGCTGAAAATATTTTATTTGGGTTCCTTGTAGCTCAAGGAATTTTCTGGTATTTTTGGTGAAATTTTAGAGTTCATTTGCCTTTTCCTAGAGCCTTTTTGGATTTTGTTGAGTTATAGAAAAAGAAAAAAAGAAAAATAAATCCCAAACACCCCTAACTCTAGTGGGCTGAGCCCACTCGGCCCGCCGCTACCCCCGCCCCTCGGGCCACTCCCGCTCACCCCCCAGCCCACCTTCTCCCTCGCGTCCGCCCTGCCCGCGCAGCTCTCCCTCGCCATCCGATCTCGCCCTCTAGCCACACGGCGCCATCCCACGTGCCCGCGCTCACCGCCGCCTCCACTTTCCCTAGCGCCGCGCCCGCGCGTTCCCAGCCATTCGATCGCTCCCCCGACACGTGTCACGCCTGCATTCTTCATCTCCGAAGCGGTCTCCTGCACACCCGGGACCGAGCCGGACTCCTCGGGCTTCGCGCTTCAAAAGCCGCCGCTGCCCTCGCCTCCTCTCCTCGTTTGCGTCGCTCCTTCGTCTTCACCGTGTGTCCTCGCCGCCGTTCCTCGCCCCGCCGGATCACCTTCCGTACCGCCTCTGTCTCTCCCGGAGCGCTGCTGCCGTCATCCCGGACCTGCACCCCGTCGGACCTTCCGTCGCCTCACCGCGCGCGTCGCCTCCGCCTCTTTCGCCGTCGGTGAGCACTGGAGCCCCTCCACCGCTCGGACCTCGCCGAACCCTGCCGCCTCATCCGCATGCCGCCCCTTGGTTGCTGCGCCGCCCCGGACATGCATGCACCGCCCGCCTCGGTCCCCGTGCCCGACCGCACCCACGCCCGCATCCACGACACCTCGGGAAGCGAGCCCGCCACGCGTCGCTCATCGGACGGATCCAAAACCACCACTCATCCAGATCCAAAACCAGCGCACCGGATCCCGCCATGTGGCCTTCCTCCAGTCATCCAATCCGTACTGCCGCCATCGCACCCGAGTGCCACATCAGCCCTGCCTGCCATGTGGCAGCCACGCGTCATGCCATGTCAGCCCAACTCGAGCCCCTAGGTGCCACGTGTCCGCCACGTCAGCAGCCACGTCAGCCCTAGCCACGTGTCAGCACCAGCAGTTGCCACGTCAGCCCTAGATTGCCGCGTCAGCACCGCCACCCGCATGAACTATTCTGTGGACCGAGTTCACCGTAGACTAGTTCTCCCGTGGACTGAGTTCACAGCATGGTGCGATTTCTGATTTTCCTGATTTTCCTTTAGGGTTTATTTTCCGAGATCCCATTCTCCTTCGTTCTAGCCCCATTCTTTTTTCTAAATTCATCTAAAATTGAGCTCTAGCTTTTGGTTCTAGTTTTATAATTTTTGGAGTTCATTTGCTTATCATTTTATGTGTTTTTCTTGTTTTGGTCATTTTCTCTCTCGTTAGATTCCGATTCCAGAGGAGCAGGAGCTACACCCGAAGATCAAGAATACCTCACTGGGCATAACCAAGGCAAGTCGTGTCCTTTGATCATGTTGAACCTAGTTTATAATCTACTAATTAAGTATTTTGTTTTCGATTACATTGCATCGCTATTTAAATACAAATTTTGGATGTGGTAGTTATCGTCCCAATTGATTATTCCCTCATTGATATTTTGAGATACCATGATACCATTGTCACCATAGGTTGGGAAACATACTAGTGATACTACGATATTTGTCACATGGGTTGGTACGATTAGAATAAGCCTTGCTTAATTTACGATTTGGTTTATCATCACATGTGAATTATTAATTTGACTTAATGAGATATGAAACAGTGGTTGGTGTCACGTTTATTAAAATTTGTGCCATGACATTGATGTGTCACTGGCGTGGTTATACAAACCTGGTTTTGCACTCGAGCGAATGATCGTGCAGTAAAGGGGGAAGTGTTGGAGCACTTCGAGGATGTGGTAGTCTCACCCGGATGGAATTAAGGATTTAACTTTGTGCGCCATTGATCTGAGCTTTACTGTCCAAACCACATTTCTGGTATGGGACGGACCTGGCTGATTAATTTGGGATGTTTCAACTTTAATCTTGCCATTGAGATGAACATAGTTGCTGATTTCCATCTGACACAAGGGTGGGTGTGATGCGAAACCCTAGCGGGCAGGATTAGGTTGGAATTGAACTTTGTAAAGGCATTGTTGTGATTTCCTTAGGCCGAGGCTAATCACATCGTGTGGGTACAGTTGTGCAACCTCTGTAGAGTGTAAAACTATTCGAATAGCCACGTCCTCGGTCGTGGACAATGCTCGGTGATTTCACACGAGGTATAGTTATTTCTGAAAACTTGTGGAATGTGGTTGGACAGTGGATGCACTACTAGAAAACGAATTATCCCTCATGGGCTTTAATTTTCCTGACGGGCCCGCATAGAACGTGAGAGATTTCAATTTTTGTGACGGGCCCACGTAGCATCATCGCAAAAATTAATTTTGCTGTCGGGCTCCTTAAGCCGCCAAGGAAATATACTATTTTTGTGACGGTATTACATGAAACGTGAGGATAATTGGAACAGAGGCCCGTGAGGCTTCTGATCCAGCCCGCCCGCTATTCGTGCAGCACCCCATTGAGGCTGGAAACCCTAAGACATTTTCGCAGCCGCCGCCTCCTCCCATCCGCTTGCCCGCCTGCTTCGCCCCAAAATTTCGTAGCCGCCTCCTCCTCCCCATCCCCTTGCGCCCGCCTCCTCCACTCCAAACCCTCACGCGCCCATCGCCTCCTCCCCATCCCCTGGCCCGCTTCCTCCGCCCCAAACCCTCGCGCCCACCTCCTCCTCCCCATCCGCTCGCCCGCCTCCTCCTCCCCATCCGCTCGCCCGCCTCCTCCGCCCCATCCCCTCGCCCACATTCTCCGCCCCATCCCATTGCCTACCTCCTCCGATCCTCCCTATCCCCTCGCCCCGCCGCCCCAGGTCCACCCTGTCGCCCCACCTCCCCAGGTCCGCCCTGACGCCCTAGCTCTACCCCGCCTCCCCAGGTCTGCCTCACCGCCCCAGGTCTGCCCCGCCGCCCCTCCTCCCCAGGTCTGCCCCGACGGTCCAGCTCCGCCCCGCCATCCCACCTCCCCAGGTCTGCCCCACCGCCCCGACACCCCAGCTCCGGGTCGCCGCCCCAAATCCGCCCTACCCCCTAATGGCCCAGCTCCGGCTCGCCGTCCCGCCGCCCCAAATCTGCCCCGCATTTATCTTTTCAATGTTGTAGTGAGTTTTTGATTTGGATCCTCCATCGGTTCTTGATTTAGGTTTGTATTTTGCCGCAGATGAGACGGCATATAGTTGCAGTGGCAAGGCATCAGGTCATCTTTATGGATCGACTTTCTTGTTGATGCCCATTGGTATTATGCTGTTCATTTAGATTATAGTTTTTACAATTTTTATTAGCCACTTGCATATCCTTGCATCAAATAAGGAATTGTGTAGTCTCGATGTTTTGTTTGACAAAAGAAGTACCGTGTAACTCAAGAAATGATTATAGTCTTTGCCTTCATTCCGGTTTGTCGTCAAACCACATGGTCGCACAAATTATAAATGGCTGACTGCATGGATATTTTAAGTGAAACATATATTTGCAGGGGATTATATATATGCATTGGAGGCTTTCTCTAGTGCTTCAGTAGCAGTTAGTGTTTGCATGCATTGTAATATGAAGCTTTCAGCTGAACTCTATTTGGATTTACAGAATGCACACAATTGCTAAAACAATGGTGTGTGTATGTTGCAGCGATAGCGATTGAGATAGGAGCATTGTAGACTGTTGATGTGTTGACTGCCGAATACCAGATAATCATAGCAAATTTTGATCCCTCATGGTTCAGAACGTCCTTTGATCTTCCAAGGGGCAACCCCACGACGAGGAGCCACCGGTCAGTTCACGTCGTTGGTATATTCATATACACATATCTGTCCAGTTTTCAGTCTACATCATTTTTGTGTTAGTATACATTTCAGTTTGTGAAAGATAAATTGCAATATGCTATGGTGGTTTAATCTTAAATTAGGCTCAACACTATAGTTTAGTATACATTTCAGTTTGTGAAAGATAAATTGCAATATGCTATATGATATTTGTACAATACAAATGCAACATACCTAGTTTTAATAAATATAATTTTATGCCTGACATATTCATGTTATGCACACAGAATTATTTCATGGCACATCATGAATGGATGTATAGTGGATGGCAGCGGGGTAAAGCTCCCTCAAATGAATGGATTGAACAAACTACACAATTCTTAGATCATGCATTCTCAAATCCTAGAATAGTTGAAGGTGACACCATTAAGTGTCCATGTGCAATGTGCAAGAAGTATTTTAGGCGCAACAGGCATATTGTAGAGTTGCACTTAAGTAAATATGGGTTTAGGTCAAACTATCAAACATGGACAACACATGATGAACAGGACCCTTCAATAGATCACGAGGAAATCAATGAATGTAATCAGATGGACAATCTGTTGATTGACGTAGGCGGTGACCATCCACCAGGAATTGATGAGGAGCCAACGGCCTCTGCCCAAGCTTTCTATAGAATGGTCGCTAGCGCTGACGAACTAGTCCATGAGAATACAACACACTCAAGTCTATCTGCTGTCGCTCGTTTGCTAGCTATGAAGTCACAATACAATATGTCAATTGCACACTATGACGATGTATTACAAATAATTCATGAACTGTTATCTCCGGAGTCTAAGTTGTCTGAGGACTTCTACCGTTCAAAAAAGTTGTTAGAGGGTCTCGGAATGCCATATGTAAACATTGATGTGTGTTATAATAACTGCATGCTTTACTGGAAAGATAATGAGCATAAAGACTATTGGAATACGCGTAGGCTACGGAAGCAGAAAACAAAACTTTTCTACCGCGCACCCAAGAACATCATGCTAAGGAAGGATCATGGATCGTTACCACTTAGACGCGCAGCGCAGCGGAAGAAGAATTGGAAACCGATCCAATCTCGCGCGTCGAGGTAGTAGTGGAAGTAGCCGATCGTCCCGAACAGATCGTCTCCTCCACGCACGCCGATCAGCACTGCAACGAGCAGCGCCTCCACCGGTATCCACACGTCCGGGGCTGGAACGCCGATCGCGAGTGTACTAGCACTCGTGAGCAGCTAGGGTTTGGCTCGGGAGGTGGCGGCTAGGGTTTTGCTAGATGTTAACTGGGACGAATCCTCCGCCTCGCCTCCATATATAGACCTCCTCACGTGGGCCTCGTGGACCGAGGCCCAATAGGAGTCTATTCGGATCTCTATCCGAATTGAGCCCATATCCGAATCATATTTGAATTAGTGTTCCAACCCGTTAAGCGTGCGACCCTGTAGGTTCACGTATACTTGGTCGTGACCCGGAAACGCCTTTCCAGTTACCATGTTAATAGCGGCCTCTAGTAAGACATATTAACCCCAAAGTATATGTAAAGATCATATCTATTTGAACTTGTAATGTTCTCTCATGTACGAATCCCTTTGCCTCACGATATAGATTGAGCTCAAGGCGAGACTGTGTCATCCTCTTAATAGCTCAATCACTCTCTCGATTCCGTGATGGATTATAAACTCGTGATTGACTCCTCAATCACCTTGGCATGGCCATGCACTTTCATAATCCATTACATCGAGGGCCCAGAGATATCTCTCCCATAAGGAGGGCAAATTTCTATCTTGATCATTCACATCCCACTACATGTTTCATGGCAAACCCGAAGACTACTTTTATGACTACCCGATTCACGGAGTAGTGTTTAGTAGTCCCAAAATAAGCTACTACTCATGTTGGGAACCATGATGATCTCAAGTCTAAGGACTCTACATAAACACTACTTGAGACCAGCCGATGACACATGGAATCTCTGCAGTTGTCTCATGGCAGTCTATCCAACATATGTTCACTAACACATGTCCATATTATTGATTTAGTATCACCATACCATGATCCATGAGACATGATCATCAATCAATACATATGCTGATCTTTGTCTTTGAATCATATTTATTCCTCATATGATATACGATCAGGGATCATTTAGAAATAGCAACATCTTAGTATTTAAGAGTCTCATGAATAAGTCACATACTCATTGATCAATAATGATGATGTCTATTCCAAGGAACAAAGTAATGTATCATAAACATAGTATGTGATATATACAACATCTCCATGTTGCCTCTAGGGCATATCACTAACAGTCTCCCACTTGCACTAGAGTCAACCATATAGTGGTATCAGAGCCATCTTGCTTAGTTTGCAATCTGGATCAGCGCATATATGTTGATATGCGATAGTAGTAGATTGGATCTATTACAGTCTAAATAAGGTAGCACGGGTTGATGAGATCAATCGGTCATAAGGGGTTGAAATTGGTATGAGTTGATAGCATCACAAGGCCAAAAAGATTAGTTCGTGCTCCTTCTTTGATGTACGCGCGACTTGCCCCTACCGGCTGGAATCACCATCGGGGCTAACTGCGCGCACAATCAGTAAATCGAGTCAACAGATCGAGGTCTTGTGTTGTGGTCTCCTCAAGTATACCGATCGCGATGATCAATATGATTGATCTAATGAAAATTGAGACATTTTGAATGGCTCGGATTTGGGTTGATTTGATCGGCTCGATAAGATTTTCATAGCGATTTCATAGATGCGATCTATGTAATTCTGTGAGGTTCACATCGTGTGGACCGCCGTGTGTATCCCCCCTTGTATAGCGTCGTGGGTTCACATCGTTAGGTAGAATGCGATTCTACGTCTAACTTGTTTTTGCAGAGAATGATGTGAATAGTATGGCCCTATAGCTTATTTGAATGTATGAGATGTATGTGATGCATGTAACATTCGTTCATGGCCTGCGTGTCATGATTATTTCAGCTATTGTTAGCTGTATATATTGTATTTAACGACCTGCGTGTCGACCTTAATGCTTGAATCTATCTTTGTAATCTTCAATTTCTAGCTATTATAGGTAGTAGCCTAGTTTTGAGGTTACAAGCTTTTTAAGCATGGTGGCCTAAAGGAGTGATGTGGAGGATGGAGATCGTCTACACCTACTTGGAGATGGATATCACCATTTTTGGGCCATACTACTTCACAGTTAAATGTGTTTATCTATGATGTTATCTATCTTATTCTTATGCAATGATATATGTGATATGTTGCTTTGGTAGGATAGAATCCCTCTTAAAATTAGGTGTTAATGCCCTTCCATATGTTGCACCAAAAGATAATGATCACCGCATGGTAGGTCTACCAAAGTAGAGTGCCATCGGTTATCATCATCATTTGGGGTAGATGTCGGACATCTACATGCGGAAGCATTTGGTTTATTTAACAAGGTTATCAAAATAGTTTTGGACCTTGGGGCATAGATTGGGGCCGAGGCATACTAATGTCACCCAAAGTAGAGTCACATAGGGATGTGATTAGCAAAGTGTTGCTTACCCATGTCACTAGTTTTCTAGCCGTGATGCCAAAGCTCACTAGGAATTAGTGAAATGAGGATCTTTACCCACTATGTAACTTAGAGGAGTTTTGTTGCAAAACTCATAGTGGGAGTCTTTTGCTAAATAGTTTAATAAAAGATGAACATAAACATAGTGCTAAACTTTGCATATTCTTGTGTTGTAGATCATGTCAGCTAACGCCGCATCCAGTACTTTTAATTTGCGATCTATTCTTGAGAAAGAAAAACTCAATGGAACAAACTTTTTGGATTGGTATCGCAACTTGAGAATTGTTCTCAAGCAAGAGCGCAAGGAGTATGTCCTTGAGTCTCCTTACCCCGAAGACTTGCCTGATAATGCTACTATGGCTGCACGGAGAGCTTATGAGAAGCAAACGAATGATTGCCTTGATGTGAGCTGTCTCATGCTTGCCACAATGTCCTCTGAGCTTCAGAAGCAATATGAGAACACAGATGCCTACAATATCATTGTGGGGTTACGTGGTATGTTTGAGAACCAAGCAAAGGCTGAGAGGTTCAATACTTCAAAGTCCTTATTTGCGTGCAAAGCTTGCGAGATGGGAATCCGTCGACCCTCATGTGATTAAGATGATTGGCTACATTGAGAGTCCGGAAAAGCTTGGTTTCCCTTAGCCAAGAGTTGGCTGCGATGTGATTCTCCAGTCGCTTCCCCCGAGCTTTGAGCCATTCATAATGAACTTTCACATGAACAACCTGGACAAGACCCTGGCTGAGTTGCATGGGATGCTAAAATCTGCCGAGGAAAGCATTAAGAAAAGCAGCAATCATGTGATGATGATGCAGAAAGGCAAGGGCAAGCCCTATGTCAAGAGAATCGCGGTCAAAAGAAAGAAAGCTCCTGATGCGATCGCGAGCAGTTCTAAGGCCAAGAAAGACAAGAAGGGCGATGCTCATCCTGATGCAGATTGTTACTACTGTAAGCAATCAGGACATTGGAAAAGGAACTGCCCAAAGTACTTGGAGGATCTTGAGAAGAAGAAGGGAAGTACGACTTCCACTCCAGGTATAAATGTTATAGAGATCAATCTTGCTACTTCATCAACTGATTCTTGGGTATTTGATACCGGATCGGTTGCTCACATTTGCAAATCGTTGCAGGGGCTAATAAGAAGTAGAAGTTTGAGGAGGAGCGAAGTGGATCTTCGCGTTGGCAATGGAGCAAAAGTTGCTGCGGTAGCTGTTGGCACCATGCCATTGTCTTTACCTTCGTGGATTAGTTTTGGAATTGAATAATTGTTATTGTGTTCCATCTCTTTCAAAGAACATTATTTCTGCTTCATGTTTGCAAGCAGAAGGTTATGACTTTAAATCTATGGACAATGGTTGTTCTCTTTATTTCAAAGATATGTTCTATTGTCATACTCCATTGGTGAATGGGTTATCGTTCTTACTCTTGAAGGGTCACCGGTCTATAACATTAATGCAAAGAGGCAGCGTCAGAATGATTTGAATCCCACGTTTATTTGGCATCGCCGCTAGGTCACATAAATGAGAAACGCATGCGAAGCTCCATAGAGATGGTATTCTGCACTCATTTGATTTTGAATCATTAGAGACATGCGAATCTTGTTTACTTGGCAAGATGACAAAGGCACCTTTCACCGGTCAAGGTGAGCGGGCAAATGACTTATTGGCACTTGTACATGCCGATGTATGTGGACCAATGAGCTTAATGACAGAGGTGGTTTTCGATTACTTCATAACTTTTATCGATGACTTTAGTAGATATGGGTATATCTACGATGAAGCATAAGTCGAATCCTTTGAAAAGTTCAAGGAATTCCAAAATGAAGTGCAAAATCATTTAGGCAAGACAATCAAGTTTCTACGATCGATCGTGGAGGTGAGTATTTGAGCCATGAGTTTGGCAATCATCTAAAGGATTGTGGAATTGTTCCACAATTGACTCCGCCAGAACACCTCAATGGAATGGGGTATTCGAGCGGAGAAATCGCACCTTATTAGATATGGTGCGCTCCATGATGAGCCAAAGTGATCTTCCGTTGTCTTTTTGGGGTGCGCTCTTGAAACGACCAAGCGTTCACACTAAGCAGGGTTCCATCAAAATCAGTAGAAAAGACACCATATGAGATGTGGACAGGACAACGTCCTAGCTTGTCTTTTCTTAAGATTTGGGGATGTGAGGCTTATGTAAAACGTTTACAATCTGATAAGCTCACTCCTAAATCTGATAAATGCTTCTTTATCGGGTATCCTAAGGAAACAAAAGGATATTACTTTTATAATCGAGGAGAAGGCAAAGTGTTTGTCGCCCGGCATGGTGTCTTCTTAGAGAAAGAGTTTCTCTCAAGAAGGGATAGTGGGAGCACAGTGCAACTTGAAGAAATTCAAGAAACACCTGATAACGTTTCAGCTCCTACAGAACCACAACAGGATGAACAAACTGTTGAAGAACCTGTTGTTAGTGATATGCCCTAGAGGCAACATGGAGATGTTGTATATATCACATACTATGTTTATGATACATTACTTTGTTCCTTGGAATAGACATCATCATTATTGATCAATGAGTATGTGACTTATTCATGAGACTCTTAAATACTAAGATGTTGCTATTTCTAAATGATCCCTGATCGTATATCATATGAGGAACAAATATGATTCAAAGACAAAGATCAGCATATGTATTGATTGATGATCATGTCTCATGGATCATGGTATGGTGATACCAAATCAATAATATGGACATGTGTTAGTGAACATATGTTGGATAGACCTGCCATGAGACACTGCAGAGATTCCATGTGTCATCAGTTGGTCTCAAGTAGTGTTTATGTAGAGTCCTTAGACTTGAGATCATCATCGTTCCCAACATGAGTAGTAGCTTATTTTGGGACTACTAAACACTACTCCGTGAATCGGGTAGTCATAAAAGTAGTCTTGGGTTTGCCATGAAACATGTAGTGGGATGTGAATGATCAAGATAGAATTTGCCCCTCCTTATGGGAGAGATATCTCTGGGCCTCGATGTAATGGATTATGAAAGTGCATGGCCATGCCAAGGTGATTGAGGAGTCAATCACGAGTTTATAATCCATCACGGAATCGAGAGAGTGATTGAGCTATTAAGAGGATGACACAGTCTCGCCTTGAGCTCAATCTATATCGTGAGGCAAAGGGATTCGTACATGAGAAAACATTACGAGTTCAGCCGATATGATCTTTACATATACTTTGGGGTTAATATGTCTTACTAGAGGCCGCTATTAACATGGTAACCGGAAAGGCGTTTCGGTCACGACCAAGTATACGTGAACCTCTGTGGTCGCACGCTTAACGGGTTGGAACACTAATTCGAATATGATTCGGATATGGGCTCAATTCGGATAGAGATCCGAATAGACTCCTATTGGGCCTCGGTCCACGAGGCCCACGTGAGGAGGTCTATATATATGGAGGCGAGGGGCGGAGGATTTGTCCCGATTAACATCTAGCAAAACCCTAGCCGCCACCTCCCGAGCCAAACCCTAGCTGCGCCACGAGTGCTAGTACACTCGCGATCGGCGTTCCGGCCGGGCGTGTGGATACCGGTGGAGGCGCTGCTCGTTGCGATCGGTTGATCGGCGTGCGTGGAGGAGACGATCTGTTGGGACGATCGGCTACTTCCACTACTACCTCGACGCGCGAGATTGGATCGGTTTCAATTCTTCTTCCGCTGCGCCACGCGTGTCTAAGTGGTAACGATCCATGATCCTTCCTTAGCATGATGTTCTTGGGTGCGCGGTAGAAAAGTTTTGTTTTCGCTCCGTAGCCTACGGCGTATTCCAATAGTGGTATCAAAGCCATCTTGCTTAGTTTGCAATCGGATCAGCGCATATATGTTGATATGCGATAGTAGTAGATTGGATCTATTACGTCTAAATAAGGTAGCACGGGTTGATGAGATCAATCGGTCATAAGGGGTTGAAATTGGTATGAGTTGATAGCATCACAAGGCCAAAAAGATTAGTTCGTGCTCCTTCTTTGATGTACGCGCGACTTGCCCCTACCGGCTGGAATCACCATCGGGGCTAACTGCGCGCACAATCAGTAGATCGAGCCAACAGATCGAGGTCTTGTGTTGTGGTCTCCTCAAGTATACCGATCGCGATGATCAATATGATTGATCTAATGAAAATTGAGACATTTTGAATGGCTCGGATTTGGGTTGATTTGATCGGCTCAATAAGATTTTCATAGCGATTTCATAGATGCGATCTATGCAATTTGAGTTTTCAGGCGCTGCCACTGAACTCCGGGGCGGCTCCCCCCTCGACCCCCCGCCCGCTGACCGGTCAGCGGGACCGCCGTGTGTATCCCCCCTTGTATAGCGTCTTGGGTTCACATCGTTAGGTAGAATGCGATTCTACGTCTAACTTGTTTTTGCAGAGAATGATGTGAATAGTATGGCCCTATAGCTTATTTGAATGTATGAGATGTATGTGATGCATGTAACATTCGCTCATGGCTGCGTGTCATGATTATTTCAGCTATTGTTAGCTGTATATATTGTATTTAACGACTGCGTGTCGACCTTAATGCTTGAATCTATCTTTGTAATCTTCGATTTCTAGCTATTATAGGTAGTAGCCTAGTTTTGAGGTTACAAGCTTTTAAGCATGGTGGCCTAAAGGAGTGATGTGGAGGATGGAGATCGTCTACACCTACTTGGAGATGGATATCACCATTTTTGGGCCATACTACTTCACGATTAAATGTGTTTATCTATGATGTTATCTATCTTATTCTTATGCAATGATATATGTGATATGTTGCTTTGGTAGGATAGAATCCCTCTTAAAATTAGGTGTTAATGCCCTTCCATATGTTGCACCAAAAGATAATGATCACCGCATGGTAGGTCTACCAAAGTAGAGTGCCATCGGTTATCATCATCATTTGGGGTAGATGTCGGACATCTACATGCGGAAGCATTTGGTTTACTTAACAAGGTTATCAAAATAGTTTTGGACCTTGGGGCATAGATTGGGGCCGAGGCATACTAATGTCACCCAAAGTAGAGTCACATAGGGATGTGATTAGCAAAGTGTTGCTTACCCATGTCACTAGTTTTCTAGCCGTGATACCAAAGCTCACTAGGAATTAGTGAAATGAGGATCTTTACCCACTATGTAACTTAGAGGGAGTTTTTGTTGCAAAACTCATAGTGGGAGTCTTTTGCTAAATAGTTTAATAAAAGATGAACATAAACATAGTGCTAAACTTTGCATATTCTTGTGTTGTAGATCATGTCAGCTAACGCCGCATCCAGTACTTTTAATTTGCGATCTGTTCTTGAGAAAGAAAAACTCAATGGAACAAACTTTTTGGATTGGTATCGCAACTTGAGAATTTGAGAGACCATGTGCAGGTAACCCCAGCTGTGTGATGAGTAATTGACACGTGTCCTAGAAAGTTTGAGTTTGTTCCGGGTATTTTTATGCTTTTTATCGATGCGGATGTTTATTTAAATCATCTGGTGCGGTGCTATGTAATGTGTTTTCTTGTCGGTGATGACTGCAGGACTTTGAGACGGAGTCGTGGCGAGACACGGGTGACCGGACTAGGCACAGGCGGTGCTGAGGTTAGAACGGTCGGGATGTGTCGAAGACGGCAAGGACTCGAAGTGGCTGCGAGCGGCGCGCAAGAGACGCAGGAAGCTTCGTGAAGGTGCGGGAGGCGTTTTGGAAAATACGCAAAGCTGCAAAATTGGAAGCGGATATTATATGGGATGATCCATTAATGGAGAGGTGTTGTAACCTAATGGGTATAATTGAGTGTAAACCCATTAGTGGAGAGGAGTTGTAACCTAATGGGTATAATTGAGTATAAACCCATTAGTGGAGAGTGGTGTGACCTAATGGGTAAAGTAATCTACTAGACCCATTAGTGGAGGCTATAAATAGAGGTGCTCTCTAGGTGGAGAAGTGCACTTGAGAGAGAGAGAGATAGAAATGGGTATGAGTATTAGGACTTCCTAATGCTTGTGCTCTTGGGAGAGAAAAATTGTATGCAAGTTTTAATGTTGTATTCTCTCCTTGTGGGTGTTCTTGGATGAGACATGGAAGAGTTGATATAAACATTCATCGCTCTTCGTCTCAATATGAACATGCTTGTTTTATTTCTCGTGCCATTTACTTGCTTTAATTTTAATTAATGTTCTTGTTCTAGGTGCTCTCTCTTTATATATATATATATATATATATATATATATATATATATATATATATATATATATATATATATATATATATATATATATATATATATATATATATCCCTAACTATTTCTGTTATATCATTTGCACTTCTTTTCTTGCAAGAATTAGTCTAATCTTTGTTGTTGATCGGCAAGTGCGTGTGTGCAATCCTTAGTATTGGACAAAGCAGCAAGACCTTCTCCTAGGCAAAGTGATTCTAGATCAATTTTCCTGTGTTCTACTGTCCCATTTCTCTGTGCTAGCAGTTCTCGATTCGGTTTAGCGAGTTGAGACTGCATCATTTTCTGGATGTCTTGACTGTGTTCGGTTCCTGCTGCACATATTTTATTGTGTCTCTCTGTTGCTGTTTTTGTCAACTAGTCTTGCACTGTGTTTGCTGCTGTAAGAAGTAGAAGTACTTGCACCAGTTCCTTTGTTTTAGTACTTTCGGCAAGCATCAAGAGCTTTAAGTCTCCAATCGGCAAGAACAAAGAGATTCATTGTTTTCGCCGCATTTTATTTTTTTGTTGCAGTGCTTTCGGCGGACATTTTAATTGTTGCCTTGGGTGTTGTTCCCTGGTCGGCTTCAGTAGGGGTAATATATATTTTTTGCTGCAGTTTTTGCTATTTTGTGTTGCTGTTCGGCCAGTACTTGTACCAGTCTGCTGTGGATAGATGCTTGCTCCCTGCCGCAGTTTTCTTGTTCCTATGCTTGTTCGGCAAGCAAAGAGCAGCAAAGATCCACTAAAGTTCTTTTAGCAGCAATACTTTAGTTGGTAGCAAAGCAAGATCGATTTCAGTTTGTGTTGTTTTTGGTTTTTTGGTAGCGTAGTTTGCGGTCCTATTGTTTGCTTCTGACACAGCATTGCAATATTTAATTTTTTTTGGTGAACAATCTGCCTTCCGTTCCTTCTCCAAGTCTTAGTGCATTTCCATTTTTTTCTTTTTCTGATTTTCTACCATTTTGCATGCGATCCAGACGGTGTCATTTTCAGCTAAAATTTTTTTCTGGTTAATCTCTGATTTATGCTGAATTTTTTAGTATCGCATGCGTTCCTATATTTTTTTCTGTTGCATGCAGTCCAAAATTAATTTTTTGTGAGTTGTTTTATTCTGCTTCCTGTTGAAATATCAGTATTCGAAGTTTTAAAGAGCGACATTCACCCCCCTCTGTCGCCATTTCGGTCCTACAATTGGTATCAGAGCTGGTTAACTCTTGTCTATAGATCTTAACCGGTCTCAAGAGCCATGGCGACAGACAAGTACTCGACCAAGCCGCGCTTTCGATGGCATCGATTACTTCCGGAAGAGCCGAATGGAGACATATATCCGAGCCTGTGGGTATGCCATCCGCGCAAGGTTAAGACCCGCTTTGTTGTTCCTACCGATGAGGACATCAATGCTAATAATATGGCTGATGTTGAGGCAAATGCTAAGGCAAGGAACATTATAATCCAGGGTCTGAGCAGGAGCGAATTTGATCGCATCTCTCATCTCACGTCGGCCTTCGACATCTGGGCGACCCTCGACGCATATCATGAGGGCACCACCCGATTAAGACGGTTCGACAGGACGGTTCAGCGAGATTACAACAAGTTTGAAATGCTGTTGGCGAGTCTCTTGATGAGTGTTTTGCGCGTTTTCACAAAATTTCGAGCAACCTCCGAGCGGTCGGTCTCACATACTCCGACTCGGATAACGCTCGAGATGCTCACCGCACTCGATCTGCGTGTTTGGGAGATGAAAGTGACTACCATCAAGGACACCACGGACCTCTCGACTTTGACTCTTGATGCGCTATACTCGCGTCTCAAGACTCACGAGATTGACATTGTCTCGCAAGTCGAAGTCACGATCGATGGCCCTAGTCACCGATCCCGATTCACCGGTCTTTCTTACGACCGTGTGGATTCTCCTTGCTGCTCTCGTGACATAAGCGATGATCGCTAGAGCAGCTCGAGGATGAGCAATCGGCCCTCCTAGCTCGGAAGTTTTCCCATGCTTACAAGAGGAGGAGGGATGAAAGAGGAGGACACATCATTTGTTTGAGTGTGGCGCCCCAACCACATTCGGCAAATTGCCCCAAGCCGGTGAAAGGCAAGAACGACTACGGCGGTATAAGCAAGAACGACTACATCGACAAGAACCGCAACAAGAAGCCCCGGTTCACGCCAAGGCAAGAAGAAGTTCGCAACTTTGGCAAAGCCAAGAAGCTCTTCCACCGTGTCCTCATGCGCTTTCGACGACATCGACTTCAGCGACATGGAGGGGTGGAGTGACGACGACGATAAGGATGATCAAGATCCCAAGGACGGCGACGACTTCATCGGCATGTGCTTCATGGCCAACGACAACGACGTCGACAATGAGCTCTGGCGACCGATGAGGTAGGTCCCTCCTACGACCAGCTCTATACTGCATTTCTGAAGTTAGGAAAGTTCTATGCTAAATCTAGAGCTAGGGTTGTGGATCTTGAGAAGGAAGTAGAGATCGTCACGGGAGTTTACTTCACTTATATCTGCTCCCTCCCGTGACGAATGTGATGTATGTTCTTCTTTGCTTGGAGATATGGAAAAGCTAAGGACCTCTCATGATAGTTTGACTTCTGAGCTTGATTTGCTTAAGGTGAAGAATGATAGTCTGCTTGCTGAACTAGAAATGAGTAGGGTTGCTTCTATTTCCTCTAATATTCGGAATACTTCTTGCACCTCATGTGAGGATAAGGATAATGCTTTTAGAGGTCTTTATACTATGCTTATTGATCTGCCTGAAACTTGTGAAAATTGCAATAACTTAAAAATGAACTTAAAAAGAGCAGATCATAAAATTGCTGAATTGCATGCTTCTTTGATTGAGCCAACTGCTTCATGTTTAAATTGTCCTAAATTAACTGCTGAACTTGAATCTGTTTCTAAACAATTCCAAGAAATGATTGATTACAACAAGAAAATAGCTAAATATGCTTCTAAGGACCCTGTTAGCTCACCTTGCAAAAATTGTGATAAACTAAAATCTGACTTGATTATTTTGGAAGAAAAATGCGTGAAGCTAACCAAGGATCTACTAGAGAAGTCACAATCATGTTGTAATGTGTGTCTTTGGTGTTGGGAGAAGCCCAAGGGTAAGGTAGAGACGCCTAGCGACGTGAGCCAACCTGCTAGTAGTAGGACTGTCCCATCAGAGTCGGCTGTGCGTGCACAAGCCATTCTTTCCTCTACTATTGGTTCTTCTTCTGCTTCCTTACCCTCTGCTGTTCCCCTTCTCCCTGCTCTTCTTGCACCTCTCTCTTTCGGGAGTGTCAGATCTTATGAACACTCTCGAGAGATTTGTAGGAGGCAAGAAGAAGCTCAATCTTATTTTAGACCAATCTAAGATTTGCGATTTAATCAAGGTCTAGGATATGATTTCTATGAGGACATGAGGAAGCATCCACCGCCGTGCTCGGACCCATAGCACCGTGTGTGATCAAGACTGAGCCAGGGACTCAAAAAGTCAAATTTAAATCTGCGGGCTTCGTCAAGGGATTTCGATAAAGAAGGTGATTCCACCGCAACTTCGCCTCTCACGGGGTGAAGTTTCATTGCACCTTCTCATCGAAGGATGGACATATGATCGGACCGATGCTTCAAGTGCTAGGATTGCGCAGAGACCGTGTTGCAGCTCTTAGGCGTATTCAGTGGTCAGCCCGGACTCGAGTGCACCTAAGACCAAGACGAGGTCTAAGGTTGCTATTGTTGATGCTTTTCGCAAAGATCGAGGACTTGGTTTTTTGGTTCTTCCGATTTTCGTCCTCGATGTGCCCCGGTCATGATATCCGCCGTCGAGGGTAGATCTCGTTTCCATCGAGATAGCTACCGCGGCGAGATCGAGTGTTGTTGGTACTCCGACTCGCTCTCCGTGAGATCGGACTCAGCAACACTTCGTGTCCGCTCTTAGACCTTACGCTTTGAGTAACAGGGCGTAGGGTAGATAGAGGTCGGCCGTGCTTGACTACTTCATCCGCCGGCGTGTTATTCAAGATTTGGTGCGAAATCACCGTTGATTTACCCCAACATCGAGACTTTACTCTGCTTGACTCAGTTCGCCGGCGAGGAAGGAAAGGTTTGGCTCGTAGACTCGGGTGTTCACGACACATGACCGGAGATTCCGCTGGTTTTCTTCCCTTGCCCGTGCTCCGGTGATGAGACGATCACTTTGAGATGCTTCTTCCGGGCGTGTCATCGCCAAAGGTACGATCTTGCATTAATGAGTCTTTTGTTTTAAAAGATGTTGCCTTGGTTAGTAAGCTGCAATATAATTTGCTTTCCGCTTCTCACTTACGATGACGACTTTGAGGTGAGCTTTAAGAAAACAATTGCAAAATTCTTGATTCTTGGGTAGTCCGGTTTATGGATTTCGCTTTGGGAGGATCTTTCGTGCTGATTTTTCCGAGTCTTCGGTGATCCTCTCGGTGTTTAGTTGCTTCGATTCCCGCGACCTCTCTTTCTCGCATAGGAGACTTGGTCATATTGGATTTGACCATTTGACCCGAGTTAGCGGCCACGATCTCATTCGTGGTCCGCAAGCTCAAGATGGTCAAAGATCTTGTTTGCGCTCTTGCCGCACGCGGCAAGATGGTTGCCGCTTCTCATCCTCCGGTCACCGCCACGATGACCGATGCACCAGACAATTGCTCCACATGGACACATTGGACGGCTAGAGCAACGATCAGGAGGGAAGTGGTATGTTCTTGTTGTGGTTGATGACTTCTCGAGGTATTCTTGGGTGTTTTTCTTAGCCTCGAAGGATGAAACATTTACCCATTTTCGGGGTCTTTTTAGTAGGCTTTCTGTTGAGCTCCCGGGTGCCTTACGAGCGATCCGCAGTGACAATGGCACGGAGTTCAAGAATTCCTACTTTGAGAGGTTTTGCGATGAGACAGGTGTAGAGCACCAGTTCTCTTCTCCATACGTCCCACAGCAGAATGGCGTCGTGGAGAGGAAGAACCGTACCTTGGTCGAGATGGCCAGGACGATGCTCGATGAATATTCTACACCGCGGAAGTTTTGGGCTGAGGCTATAGCCACCGCGTGCCATGTTTCAAATCGAGTTTTTCTGAGGGCACACTTGCATCGCACTTCTTTTGAGTTGAGATACGGGCGAAAGCCCAGCGTATCTCATTTTCGTGTTTTTGGTTGCAAGTGTTTTATTCTGAAGTCCGGGAACCTAGATAAGTTCGAGTCACGTTCCTGTGATGGAATTTTTCTGGGTTACTCGACTTCTTCGCGGGCTTATAGGGTCTGGAACTGCGAGTCTAGTAAAATGGTAGAGACCTGCGAGGTGACCTTCGATGAGGCGGTCCGGGACTAGGCCCGACATCTCGAGTTGAGAGAGCATCCAAGCCCATCTTTGTGGATGATGAGGAGGATGAAGATGAGGGTTGTCTACCCGATCCGTTTCTCCTCCCTTGAGGTGCCTACTTCCACCACCGTACCTCAAGGAGATCAGCCCATTCCTTCCGCATCCTCAGGAGCTAGTGGCTCTGTCCCTACCTCATCAGCTCATGAGGTAGAGGCCACTACTTCTTCTCATCCAGGACCTCCCCATCATATCCAGAAAGCTCATCCTTCAGAGCAGATAATTGGAGATCTCTTTGAGCGCGTTACACGCTCAAAGTCTGGCACGTCTCACTTCTGTCTCCACTCTGCTTTTGTTGCCTCTTTTGAGCCCAAGGATGTATGTCAGGCTCTTTCTGATGAGTCTTGGGTCAATGCCATGCATGAGGAGTTAGAAAATTTCGAGAGAAACAAGGTCTGGTCGCTTGTCGAGCCCCCGCGCGGTCACAATATTATTGGGACTAAGTGGGTGTTCAAGAACAAGCAGAGTGAGGATGGAGTGGTTATTCGGAACAAGGCTAGACTGGTAGCTCAGGGGTACTCCCAGGTTGAGGGTCTAGATTTCGAGGAGACCTTTGCCCCTGTAGCCAGACTTGAAGCCATTAGAATCCTGCTTGCCTTTGCAGCTTCTAAGGGTTTCAAGCTTTACCAGATGGACGTCAAGAGTGCCTTTCTCAATGGCTTTATTGAGGAAGAGGTCTACGTCCGACAGCCTCCTGGTTTCGAAAACCCCAAATACCCAAACCATGTCTTCAAGCTTTCCAAAGCTTTGTATGGACTTAAGCAGGCCCCTAGAGCTTGGTATGAGAGGCTTAAGTCCTACCTGTTGAGTCATGGTTTTGAGATGGGTAAAGTAGACAAGACCTTGTTCATTCGCCGGCATGGCAATGATCTTCTGCTCGTCCAAATTTATGTGGATGACATCATCTTTGGCGGCTCCTCACATGCTCTCGTTTCTCAGTTTTCCGATGTCATGAGCTCGGAGTTTGAGATGAGCATGATGGGCGAGTTGAGCTTCTTTCTTGGCTTCCAGATCAAGCAGACTCGGGAGGGTACCTTCTTGCATCAGGGCAAGTACACTCGAGACCTCTGAGCGCTTTGACATGAGTGATGGCAAGCGGTATCTACTCGATGGCGACAACGACTTCCCTTGATCCGGATGAAGATGGCGAGCCCGTTGATCGAGAAGGAGTTGAAGCATGATCGGTTCCTCTTGTACCTCACCGCCTCGACCGGACATACACTTCTCGTCGTGTCCAGGTGCTCGATTTGAGCTTCTCCTCGCGTGTCTCACCGTCAGCGGTGAAGCGCATCTTCGGTACCTTCGAGCTACCATTGACTATGGTATCGGTACTCTTCGTCTTCTGTCTTTCCCTCGAGCCTACTCCGATGCGGACTTTCTTGGATGTAGGATAGACAGAAGAGCACTTCTCGCTTTGCCAATTCATTGGCACTTCTCTTGTGTCTTGGTCATCTAGGAAGCGATCGGTGTTGCCTGATCCACCGCAGAGGCGAGTGCGTTGTTGCCGCCGATTCTTGCGGCGCAGATACATACTGGATGGCTCGACCTGCGGGACTTTGGGTTAGTTATCGACGATGTTCCACTCTTTCGTGATAACACTTCTGCGATTAACATTGCCAAGAACCCGAGACAAAGCACTCCGGACCAAGCACATTGATATCCGTTATCACTTTCTTGAGACCATGTGGAGAAGGGTGATATAGTGCTCCGATTTGTGAAGTGACCACCGATTAGCTGATATCTTTACCAAGCCTTTGGATAGCTCTAGGTTTTCGGCTCTACTGGGAGAGCTTGGGGTGGTTTGTCCTTATGGACTGTTGTGAGGGGAGCTTTATGCTTTCTTGCTTTTATTATATTGATTATGCTCTTACTCCTTTCTGTTGCATAGCATTCGGGGTGCATTGAGATTAGTCCTTCTAGCATAGGTTAGAGTGTTATTCTTGTCTAGTTGCTTAGACTTATGCTCTTATCTTGTGATTCTAGAATGCTGCTTATTAGCTATCTCTTATCTCACTAGATTGAGCTCACTCACGGCTTGTAGGTTCTAGCGAGGTTGGGCCATCCTCGGGTAGACAGTGGCGTGTTTGCTCTCTAGTGTGTGTGCTAGACAACGGTGATAGTCTTGGAGTCATATGGGGTAGACAAGAGTCTGTCTAAGCTATAGTATCCTTTACATCTTATCTATGCTTTAAGGACTACCCATTTGGATTTACTTTGCCAGCTTCTCGTTTTTATTGCTTTAGTTTAGGGGGAGTTCATTTGGGAGCTTCTAGATATTAATTGTGACATAACTCAACTTGAACTAAAAGTGCATCTCATGTTGAGGGGAAGCTGGATTTAATTGCATTTCAGTTTGCACTATAATATAACTACATGGAGCCTTGATTATTATCCAATTATGATCTATTTATAATGCATTACATCTTGCCATGATCTGTGCTTAATTGCTAGATTTATCATGACTTTATATGTGTAGTCTAGTCTTTGCCATGATAAGTTAATTAAAAATGCTTTACTTCATGTCATGGTAGTTCTTGAGACTAGTCTATTTTTAGTTATCTTTTTATGATTCCGGCCATGTCAAATAGGTTGAGTTGAATCTTGAATCTTTGTTGAGTTTTAGATTGAGCTATGTCATTGGTCTCTTTTTGGTCTAAAGACTAAATGCAACAAAAGCAAAATGATCTCTTTTTGTGCGAAAAACCGATCTCACCAATTCACTCTCATGAGACGGCTTGCCATTGCACTAGGCATGAACTCGGGGAGTTTTGTTGACCAAGATCATTTCCTTAAGCTTCTCGCTTGGAGTGATCGCATAAGGCTTGAGATCTAGCACAAGGCTAAGAAATATGAAAATAGTTGAAACTTAGGAGGCAGTTGTGGATGGCTCCTAGTCCAGGACTTGCTTTACTAAGATAAAACCAAATGTGATTTTTTAAAAAAAAAAGGGCAATTGTGCTAAATTTGCTTATTTATAAAAAGACCAAGTACTTGATCAATTGAGTCATTCTTGAACTTATAGCACTCTAAACCAACTCAATATTAGCTTCTTGATTTCACTTAGTTTATTTGACATGGCTTGCATCATCCTTGGATACCTTTATCTAGACTAAAATCATGTTTGACTTGACATGCTAAAAAAATTTGGATCCATTTTCAGATTATGACTTATTTGGTTTAGCTTTTCTATACATAAATCGTCATGATCTTGATAGCATTCTTATGAATTATGGCTTGGTGTAATACTTGCAAAATCATTATGGATAATTTTCATGGCTCCAAATGCTTAAAATAAAGAACACACATGTCATTCTCTCGTGCATTTTGATGATTTTATTGCCAAAAAGGGGGAGAAGTTTGGAGAAAAAGCCTTCTGGAGTTTTGCAGAAAAATTTGCTCTATCATTTTCTGCTCCAGTTTTCTCTTTTGTCGATATGGTCTTAGTTATCTTGATTTTCTTTTAGACCATATTTGACTTTCAAACTCAACTTTATATGCTTTTTCGGTATTTGTCAATATACTCATCAAGGGGGAGATTGAGAGACCATGTGCAGGTAACCCCAGCTGTGTGATGAGTAATTGACACGTGTCCTAGAAAGTTTGAGTTTGTTCGGGTATTTTTATGCTTTTTACCGATGCGGATGTTTATTTAAATCATCTAGTGCGGTGCTATGTAATGTGTTTTCTTGTCGGTGATGACCGCAGGACTTTGAGACGGAGTCGTGGCGAGACACGGTGACCGGACTAGGCACAAAGCAGGCCGAGGTCGAACGGTCGGGATGTGTCGAAGACGGCAAGGACTCGAAGTGGCTGCGCGAGGCGTGCGCGCAAGAGACGAGGAAGCTTCCAGAAGGTGCAGGAGGCGCGTTGGAAAATACGCAAAGCTGCAAAATTGGAAGCGGATATTATATGGGATGATCCATTAATGGAGAGGTGTTGTAACCTAATGGGTATAATTGAGTGTAAACCCATTAGTGGAGAGGAGTTGTAACCTAATGGGTATAATTGAGTATAAACCCATTAGTGGAGAGTGGTGTGACCTAATGGGTAAAGTAATCTACTAGACCCATTAGTGGAGGCTATAAATAGAGGTGCTCTCTAGGTGGAGAAGTGCACTTGAGAGAGAGAGAGATAGAAATGGGTATGAGTATTAGGACTTCCTAATGCTTGTGCTCTTGGGAGAGAAAAATTGTATGCAAGTTTTAATGTTGTATTCTCTCCTTGTGGGTGTTCTTGGATGAGACATGGAAGAGTTGATATAAACATTCATCGCTTCTTCGTCTCAATATGAACATGCTTGTTTTATTTCTCGTGCCATTTACTTGCTTTAATTTTAATTAATGTTCTTGTTCTAGGTGTCTTCTCTCTCTTTATATATATATATATATATATATATATATATATATATATATATATATATATATCCCCGCTATTCTCTGTTATATCATTTGCACTTCTTTCTTGCCGCAAGAATTAGTCTAATCTTTGTTGTTGATCGCCAAGTGCGTGTGTGCAATCCTTAGTATTGGACAAGCAAGCAGCACCTTCTCCTAGGCAAAGGATTCTAGATCAATTTTCCTGTGTTCGGCGTCCCATTTCTCTCGTGCTAGCGTTCTCGCGATTTCGGTTTAGCAGTTCGACAGCATCATTTTCTGGATGTCTTGATCGTGTTCGGTTCCGCATATATTTTATTGTGTCTCTCTGTTGCTGTTTTTGTCAACTAGTCTTGCACTGTGTTTGCTGCTGTAAGAAGTAGAAGTACTTGCACCAGTTCCTTTGTTTTAGTACTTTCGGCAAGCATCAAGAGCTTTAAGTCTCCAATCGGCAGCAACAGCAGATTCATTGTTTTCGGCTGCAGTTTATTTTTTTTTGTTGCGAGTGCTTTCGGCCAGACATTTTAATTGTTGCCTTGGGTGTTGTTCCCTGGTCGGCTTCAGTAGGGGTAATATATATTTTTTGCTGCAGTTTTTGCTATTTTGTGTTGCTGTTCGGCCAGTACTTGTACCAGTCTGCTGTGGATAGATGCTTGCTCCCTGCCGCAGTTTTCTTGTTCCTATGCTTGTTCGGCAGCAGTAGCAGCAGTCCACTAAAGTTCTTTTTCGGCAGCAATACTTTAGTTGGTAGCAGCAAGATCAGATTTCAGGTTTGTGTTGTTTTTGGTTTTTGGCAGAGCTTTGCGCCCTATTGTTTGCTTCACTGGCGGGCAGATTGCAATATTTAATTTTTTTTGGTGAACAATCTGTCTTCCGCTCCTTCTCCAAGTCTTAGTGCATTTCCATTTTTTCTTTTTGATTTTCTACCATTTTGCATGCGATCCGCACGTGTCATTTTCAGCTAAAATTTTTTCTCAAGTTAATCTCGATTTATGCTGAATTTTTTAGTATCGCATGCGTTCTATATTTTTTCTGTTGCATGCAGTCCAAAATTAATTTTTGTGAGTTGTTTTATTCGCTTCTGTTGAAATATCGATTCGAAGTTTTAAAGAAGCGACATTCACCCCCTCTGCCGCCATTTCGGTCCTACTGAGAATTGTTCTCAAGCAAGAGCGCAAGGAGTATGTCCTGAGTCTCCTTACCCAAGACTTGCCCGATAATGCTACTATGGCTGCACGGAGAGCTTATGAGAAGCAAACGAATGATTGCCTTGATGTGAGTGTCTCATGCTTGCCACAATGTCCTCTCGAGCTTGTAGCAATATGAGAACACAGATGCCTACAATATCATTGTGGGGTTACGTGGTATGTTTGAGAACCAAGCAAGGGCCGAGAGGTTCAATACTTCAAAGTCCTTATTTATGCAAGGCTTGCGTATGGGAATCCGTCACCCTCATGTGATTAAGATGATTGGCTACATTGAGAGTCCGGAAAAGCTTGGTTTTCCTTAGCCAAGAGTTGGCTACGATGTGATTCTCCGCCGCTTCCCTCGAGCTTTGAGCCATTCATAATGAACTTCACATGAACAACCTGGACAAGACCTGGCCGAGTTGCATGGGATGCTAAAATCTGCCGAGGAAAGCATTAAGAAAAGCAAAGAATCATGTGATGATGATGCAGAAAGGCAAGGGCAAGCCCTATGTCAAGAGAATCGCGTCAAAAGAAAGAAAGCTCCGATGCGATCGCGAGCGCTTCTAAGGCCAAGAAAGACAAGAAGGGCGATGCTCATCTCGATGCATTGTTACATCTGTAAGCAATCGTGACATTGGAAAAGGAACCGCCAAAGTACTTGGAGGATCTTGAGAAGAAGAAGGGAAGTACGACTTCCACCTGTATAAATGTTATAGAGATCAATCTTGCTACTTCATCAACTGATTCTTGGGTATTTGATACCGGATCGGTTGCTCACATTTGCAAATCGCTGCAGGGCTAATAAGAAGTAGAAGTTTGAGGAGGAGCGAAGTGGATCTTCGCGCTGGCAATGGAGCAAAAGTTGCTGCGTAGCTGCTGGCACCATGCCATTGTCTTTACCTTCGGATTAGTTTTGGAATTGAATAATTGTTATTGTGTTCCATCTCTTTCAAAGAACATTATTTTCGCTTCATGTTTGCAAGCGTAGGTTATGACTTTAAATCTATGGACAATGGTTGTTCTCTTTATTTCAAAGATATGTTCTATTGTCATACTCCATTGGTGAATGGGTTATACGTTCTACTCTTGAAGGGTCACCGGTCTATAACATTAATGCAAAGAGGCAACGTCCGAATGATTTGAATCCCACGCTTATTTGGCAATCGCCGCTAGGTCACATAAATGAGAAACGCATAAGCTCCATAGAGATGGTATTCTGCACTCATTTGATTTTGAATCATTAGAGACATGCGAATCTTGTTTACTTGGCAAGATGACAAAGGCACCTTTCACCGGTCAAGGTGAACGGCAAATGACTTATTGGCACTTGTACATACCGATGTATGTGGACCAATGAGCTTAACAACAGAGGTGGTTTTCGTGATTTCATAACTTTTATCGATGACTTTAGTAGATATGGGTATATCTACCGATGAAGCATAAGTCCGAATCCTTTGAAAAGTTCAAGGAATTCCAAAATGAAGTGCAAAATCATTTAGGCAAGACAATCAAGTTTCTACGATCCGATCGTGGAGGCGAGTATTTGAGCCATGAGTTTGGCAATCATCTAAAGGATTGTGGAATTGTTCCACAATTGACTCGCCAGAACACCTCAATGGAATGGGGTATTCGAACGAGAAATCGCACCTTATTAGATATGGTGCGCCCATGATGAGCCAAAGTGATCTTCCGTTGTCTTTTGGGGTACGCTTGAAATGCTGCTCACACTAAACGTGGTTCCATCAAAATCGTAGAAAAGACACCATATGAGATGTGGACAGACAACGCCCTAGCTTGTCTTTTCTTAAGATTTGGGGATGTGAGGCTTATGTAAAACGTTTACAATCTGATAAGCTCACTCCTAAATCGATAAATGCTTCTTTATCGGGTATCCTAAGGAAACAAAAGGATATTACTTTTATAATCGAGGAGAAGGCAAAGTGTTTGTCGCCTGGCATGGTGTCTTCTTAGAGAAAGAGTTTCTCTCAAGAAGGGATAGTGGGAGCACAAAGGCAACTTGAAGAAATTCAAGAAACACTGATAACGTTTCAGCTCCTACGTAACCACAACAGATGAACAAACTGTTGAAGAACTCTGTTGTGGACACACCAAAGACCACGAGGTCGAAGGTCACGTCGTGCACCGAGAGGTACATGTTCTTGACTACTCAACAACGGGACATATTGTTGTTAGACAACGATGAGCCTAAGACCTATGAAGAAGCAATGGTGGGACCAGACTCGAGAAATGGCTTGAAGCCATGAGATCCGAAATTGAATCCATGCACAAGAATCAAGTTTGGAACTTGGTTGATCCACTGATGGTGTTAAAACCATTGAATGCAAATGGGTTTTCAAGAAAAGATAGACATAGATGGAAATGTTCACATCTATAAAGCGCGACAGGCCAAAGGTTTCAAACAAATTCAAGGTATTGATTATGATGAAACTTTTTCGCCTGGCCGCAATGCTAAAGTCTATTCGATCATTCTAGCGATTGCTGCATATTTCGACTATGAAATATGGCAAATGGATGTCAAAACAGCTTTCCTTAATGGAAATCTGAGTGAGGATGTGTACATGACACAGCCCACGTGTTTTGTCGATCCGCAATCATTGGAAAGATATGCAAGCTCCAAAGATCCATTTATGGATTAAAGCAGTATCTCGGAGTTGGAACATTCGCTTTGATGAAGTAATCAAAGGGTTTGGTTTCATCAAGAACGAAGAAGAGCCTTGTGTTTACAAAAGGCTAGTGGAGCGCACTCGATTTACGGTCTTATATGTGGATGACATATTACCGATCGGAAATGACATTCCTTTGCTCGAATCATAAGTCTTCATTAAAAATAGTTTCTCTATGAAAGACTTAGAGAGGCAAGATATATTCTGGGCATCAAGATCTATAGAGATAGATCAAAAGGCTAATTGGATTAAGCCAAGATACGTACATTGACAAGGTGTTGAAAAGGTTCAATATGCATGATTCCAAGAAAGGTTTTCTACCTATGTCACATGGTATAAATCTTAGCAAGAATCGGTGTCCTAGTACACCGATGAGCGGATAAAATGAATGCGATTCCATATGCTTCGCTATTGGGTCCATTATGTATGCCATGCTTTGTACACGCCCGCATGTTTCAGATGCTTTAAGTGCTACGAGTAGATACCAGTCGATCCAGTGAAAGTCATGGATTGTCGTAAAGAACATCTTGAAGTACTTGAGAAGAACTAAAGATGTGTTCCTTGTCTATGGAGGTGAGGAAGAGCTCGTTGTAAATGGTTACACCGATGCTAGCTTCCAAACCGACAAAGATGATTTTAGATCGCAACTGGATTTGTGTTCACTCGAATGGCGGTGCGTAAGTCGAAGAGTTCCAAGCAGCAGACGGTTCTTGATTCTACAACGAAGCCGAGTACATAGCAGCTTCCGAAGCGCCAAAGAGGCTGCTTTGGATCAAGAAATTTATTTCGAGCTTGGTGTGATGGCTAGTGCCTCCAGCCCAATGGACCTCATGTGACAATAGTGGGGCCATTGCACAAGCCAAGGAGCCTAGATCGCACTGTAAGTCCAAGCACATTTACGGCGATTTCATCTCATCCGCGAGATAGTGGAGAGAGGCGATGTGAAGATATGCAAAGTACAAACGGATTTGAACATTGCAGATCCGTTGACAAAGCCGCTTCCCACCAAAGCATGAGGCTCACACTAGGCAATGGGTATTAGATACCTACATGGTTGACTCTAGTGCAAGTGGGAGATCATAGTGATATGCCCTAGAGGCAACATGGAGATGTTGTATATATCACATACTATGTTTATGATACATTACTTTGTTCCTTGGAATAGACATCATCATTATTGATCAATGAGTATGTGACTTATTCATGAGACTCTTAAATACTAAGATGTTGCTATTTCTAAGGAACAAAGTAATGTATCATAAACATAGTATGTGATATATACAACATCTCCATGTTGCCTCTAGGGCATATCACTAACAAAGACAAGTGTGACTTATGTGATACCTCTCGCTACGAGGTAGGCCATAATAAAGTCCCACGTAAAGTATTACGGTACCTACCCATTATAGATAGACTACAAAGGTTGTATGCACACGAGGAGACAACAAAGCTAATGCGGTCACATAGTCAGTCAACGTCTGGTAAGATGGTGCACCCATGTGACGGGGAAGCTTGGCAACAATTTGACGAGGACTTCCCAAACTTTGCAAGTGATCCTAGAAATGTACGCCTTGCTATAGCAACATATGGTTTCACACCATTTAGTTTGGGTGCTGCTCATTACTCATGTTGGCCAGTATTTGTGGCTCCATTAAATATTTCACGCAGCATGTTGCTAGAAGGAGTACATATTCCTTGGCCTTGTTGTCCCCGACCCTGAACATCCTGGGAAAAAAATAAATATTCTAATGCAACCTTTAGTTGATGAACTTATCAAGTTGTGGGAGGGGGTACAAACATGGGATGCTTCACTTAAGCAAAACTTTGCAATGCGGGGAGCATATCTATGGTCAGTTCATGATTTTCCTGCATATGATATGTTTGCTGGTTGGAGCACACATGGTCTGCTTATGATATCCGAATGCTTGGGTGACAGTAAAGCATTTCAACTCCGTAATGGTCGCAAGGCTTGCTGGTTTGATTGTCATAGACGCTTCCTACCTAGAGATCATGAATTCAGAACCCAAGGTAATGCATTTCGAAAGAACACAGTAGTACTTGAGGAGGCACCAAGGCATTTAAGGGGAGATGAAGTCGAAGTTTAAATAGACAAGTTTGTAGGTGATACGAAAAACTTTGGTAAACTTCACCATTGGACCCACAAAAGCTGCTTTTGGGAACTTCCATACTTCAATAAATTAAAGCTTTGACACAACATTGATGTGATGCACAATGAGAAAAATGTAGTTGAAACTATATGGAACACCTGCTTTGACATACCCGATAAGACGAAGGATAATGTGAAGGCCAGACAAGATTTAGCTGAGATTTGTCACCGTCCTTCACCGCACTTGGACTCAAGAACAATGGAAGTGGCACAAGCCTAGGCACCTTTTTGCATCAATAATAATGACAAGACAACGATCCTTAAGTGGTTTCAAACATTGAAGTTCCCTGATGGATATGCATCCAATATTAGGCGAGGCGTTAACCTTTTACAAAGGAAGATATTTGGCCTCAAAAGTCATGAGTTCCATATATTCATGGAACGTTTGCTACCAGTTGCATTCTGTGGCTTCCTTCCGAAAATATATGGCTATGTTTGGTCGAGCTCGCTTTTTCTATAGGAAGTTGTGTGCTAAAGAGATTAGCAAGGATGACATAACCTCACTAGAGCAGAATGTTGCAGTGCTTCTATGCAAACTAGAGAAAATATTTCCTCATGGGTTCTTTAATCCTATGCAACATCTAATTATACATCTTCCTTATGAGGCTCGACTAGGAGGCCCTGTCCTGGCTCGCTGGATGTACCCATATGAGAGGTAAAATAATTAATACCGCTATTTTATCTTTCTAGCCTAATGATATATGTAATTAATTGGTCTACTCCATGTAGGTACATACAAAAAATTAGGAAGAAAGTATGGAATAAGGCTCAAGTTGAGGGTTCTATTGTTGAGGCTTACCTAGTTGAGGAGGCTACAAATTTTCTATCATTATATTTTAACCCTAAAGTTTGGTCAATTAGAAACAAGATACCTCGGTACGATGATGGTGCCTCCACATTTCAAAGTTCATGTGACCTTGTCATATTTCAATACCCGGGTCGATGCATTAGCCCTCGTAGGTATGTCGTGATCTCACAAATGTAAGAGTACAAGGTTGCTTTCTTGTACATATTGACAAATGTGCCAGAGATGGATGATTATTTCGTGTATGTGCTGAAATTATGCAACCCAACTTACATTTCTTTAATTATATTTAGGTAATTACAACTAACTCTTTTTATGTAGTAAATTTTGTAAAGAACATTGGAAAAGCAGAATGAAACCAACTGAAAATCAACTTCGGGATTTAAGGTTAAATGGTTGGAAATCGAGCGGCCCTATGCATCCTGGGCCCAATTTTTTTGATTGGTTTAAAACTCAAGTAATTATTGTTAACACTTCAACTTATAACACTTGAGAAACATCTTTGTACCAATCTGAAATCATCTAAAGCTAATAATACAATTCATTGTCTATTTGCAGTGCATGAAGTTATCTACCATTCCTAATACCTTACGCCAAATGTCTTATGGTTTCCGCACAAGAGTTGCCACTTATGAATGCTATGATGTGAATGGATTTAGATTTCGCTCATCAAAGTATGAGAGCGGGAAATCTGGGCTGACTACAACTAACAGTGGTGTTTGTGTGTCTAGTGTTGACGAGAACAACAATGTGTTGAAGTATTATGGTGTCATTGATGATCTTGGTAATAATGCCTAGCAACTCCTGTCCTTAATTTGCTTGTATTCATTTTGTTTCGTACTCCTGCAGTGGTTTTTCTACCTTAAATGGGATAGCTAGAAGCATATATATAGCACTCTGACAGCTAGAAGCTGGGTTCAGGAAGGCTAATTTGCTTATGATGGGTTCACGTGGGAATGAGACTAGGGTCATTTGTATTGGTTTTAGCTAGGCTAGCTTCAAAGTGCTATTCTATATGGTAAATGGAGATTAAAGCATGACTGCGCAAGGATGTATTGTCTTGCTAACGGAATATGAGATATCTAGATGTCAATTTGCCACTATGTGTTGCCTAACAATTTTGTCTATAACACTAGCATTAGTAGCATAGTTGATATCGACATTGTTGTAGGGGTGGCCCCCACCTAAACCCGGCCAGCCTGTTGAGAAAGCTAAACCATGTACTAAGGACGTAGTTGCCCTCGGTTGGAGGCTTCGGTGTAAGGTTACGATTGTAAAGACTCTCCTTAGAAGGAAGCATATATATTACGATCAGCCCTTGGGAAAGCCCCAAGAGGACATTTGCTCACCTAACTCTCCACTACCATATACCTCTCTTGTTAGTGATATGCCCTAGAGGCAACATGGAGATGTTGTATATATCACATACTATGTTTATGATACATTACTTTGTTCCTTGGAATAGACATCATCATTATTGATCAATGAGTATGTGACTTATTCATGAGACTCTTAAATACTAAAATGTTGCTATTTCTAAATGATCCCCGATCGTATATCATATGAGGAACAAATATGATTCAAAGACAAAGATCAGCATATGTATTGATTGATGATCATGTCTCATGGATCATGGTATGGTGATACCAAATCAATAATATGGACATGTGTTAGTGAACATATGTTGGATAGACTGCCATGAGACATCAGTGAGAGATTCCATGTGTCATCAATTGGTCTCGAGTAGTGTTTATGTAGAATCCTTAGACTTGAGATCATCATGGTTCCCAACATGAGTAGTAGCTTATTTTAGGACTACTAAACACTACTCCGTAACTGGGTAGTCATAAAAGTAGTCTTCGGATTTGCCATGAAACATATAGTGGGATGTGAATGATCAAGATAGAATTTGCCCTCCTTATGGGAGAGATATCTCGGGCCTCGATGTAATGGATTATGAAAGTGCATAGCCATGCCAAGGTGATTGAGGAGTCAATCATAAGTTTATAATCCATCACGGAATCGAGAGAGTGATTGAGCTATTAAGAGGATGACACAGGTCTCGCCTTGAGCTCAATCTATATCGTGAGGCAAAGGGATTCGTACATGAGAGAACATTACAGGTTCAGCCGATATGATCTTTACATATACTTTGGGGTTAATATGTCTTACTAGAGGCGCTATTAATGAGGTGACCGAAAGGCGCTCGGTCACGACCAAGTATACGTGAACCCGCTGTGGTCGCACGCTTAACGGGTTGAACACCGATTCGAATATGATTCGGATATGGGCTCAATTCGGATAAAGATCCGAATAGACTCCTAATGGGCCTTGGTCCGCAAGGCCCACGTGAGGAGGTCTATATATGGAGGCGAGGGGCTGAGGGGATTCGTCCCTGTTAACATCTAGCAAAACCCTAGCCGCCACCTCCCGAGCCAAACCCTAGCTGCTCACGAGTGCTAGTACACTCGCGATCGGCGTTCCAGCCCCGGACGTGTGGATACCGGTGGAGGCGCCGCTCGCTGCGTTGTTGATCGGCGTGCGTGGAGAGAGACGATCTGTTCGGGACGATCGGCTACTTCCACTACTACCTCGACGCGCGTGATTGGATCGGTTTCAATTCTTCTTCGCTGATCGCTGGCCTAAGTGGTAACAATCCATGATCCTTCCTTAGCATGATGTTCTTTGGGCGCGGTAGAAAAGTTTTGTTTTTCGCTCCGTAGCCTACGCCGTATTCCTTTATTTCTCCGCTTGGTCCGTAGCCAGCTACAGCCGCTTGGCGCCGTCTATGGGGAGGACGAGAGCAAGCCTCAAGATCTCAAGAAGGATGGCACCGAGGAAAGCTTCATCACCGGCGGCGAAGAAGAAGGAGGGTGTCGTGGCGAGGCCCCGCGTCAACACCAGGGCTTCAGCATCGGCGGTCGAGGTTGAAAATGATGACACTCGTCGCGCAACCATCGACGACCCCGCCACCATCGACGCGACGGTCGACCCCGCCACCACCGACGCGACGGTCGACCCCACCTCGCTACAAACCCCACCCCGCCATCGTGCGACAATACCCCGACGATATCGCCGGTGTTAGGGAGTGGTAGCCCCGACACCCGCCGAGGCGCAACCATCATCCCTACATCCGGCGCAGGAGTACCAAACGGCCTCGTTGGCGACAGGGACCCCGCCGTCGACGCCGGAGTCCACCGTGCTGACATGATGAGCAACCCAAGGACACAAGCGGTGGTTGCGACTACCTCGACCGTGCGACCGGACGCGCCCATTCCCCCATCTACGCCCGCAGTGGAGAACGCCCTGCTGGTAGCCCTCGGCACGCTCCAGCAGGAGTTGGCGGATCTCCGGGGGCTGTGCGGCGAATGCAAGAGGCTAGGAGTCAGCCGACCCCACCGGTCGCGCGGACAGCAGGGACGCCCCCACATCCAGTCACACTTCGCTGCGACGCGTGGACTCAGAGTCCCCACTATCGGTGGGCCTACAGCAGACAGCGTGGCCGAAGGACTTTAAATTCCCCAGCTCAGTCACGTCATACAAGGGCGACACGGATCCCCGAGAATTTTTGCGCGTGTACGAGACTGCCATCGAGGCGGTAGGCGGAGACGACACCACCAAGGCGAAGGGGCTCCCGCTCACGTTCCAGGGAGTGGCGCTCTCATGGTTCTTCACCATAGAGCCGAACTCCATATACGCATGGGAGCAGGTTCGCGACCGCCTCTACAACAACTTCCAGGGGAACTACGTCGAGCGTGTCGACGCTGAACAGCTCCTCGTAATCAAGCAAAAACCATCGAAAACGCTCCGTGAGTACTTCAAACGCTTTGCGAAGGTCCGCTACTAGGTCAAAGATGTCAACAAGACAACAATCATCAACGTGACGGTACAGGGTCTCCGCCTGGGGCCGCTAGCCGAGTACAATGCGCGGAAGCCAATCAAGACAGTTGCGAAGCTCTTCGACAAGATTGAGGAGTACACCCGGGCGGAAGAAGACGCAAGGCGGTGCCAGGACAACGGGGCCGATGCCAATCCAGCGGAGGGTCTCGTGCAGAGCGCTGACCTGTTGAAAGCTAGTTCCTCGCGGAGCAAGCGTAGGCAGGAGTCATCAAAGGACGCCTCCCAGCACAAGGACGCGCCGGCTGACAAGCCTAAGCGCGGCCGTCAGACGTCCCGGCGAGCCCGTTACGTCTTCGACATCGAGGGTGGCTCAGAAGACAACACCCCTGCCAACCGCGGGGCCAGGGCTCGACGGGGCCAGGGGCGAGGCTGAGGTTGGGGCCATGACGGTTGGCCCCGCGTGGAGTATGATGACCAACACCGCCCACAGTGGTGCGAGCTGCACGGCCAAGGCACCCATGACACCCGCTCCTGCACCACCATCGCGGCACTTCGACAAAGCGTCGCCAGAGACAGGGATCTCGAGACCCGACCACCTGTCATGGCGCACGTTCAGCAGCCACTGGACGGTCACCTAAATATTCAGGATCAGGAGCAACAGCCCTAGGAGAGCCCACTGCGGATCCATGCCCTTGAGCGCTCCGCGTAGGGTCATCAATGTAATATCCGGAGGCTCCTCCTTGGAGTTCACCTCGGAGTGACAGCGCAAGGCCTACGTACGGAGTGCCCGGCTCATGCACCGCCAGATTGGGCGTAGCATGCGATCACCTTCACGCCCGTCGACGCCGAAGGCGTGGAGTTCCCTCATCAAGATCCCCTAGTCTCCAGGTCGCGATTGCCGGGTGCGACGTCCGACGTGTCCTGGTCGATGGGGGTAGTTCCGTGAACGTATTGTTCGCACAGGCCTTCGACCAGATGGCGATCCCCCGAAGCCGCCTAGGTCCCTCAAGAATTCCGCTACAGGGCTTCAGAGGTCAGCCGCTGCTGGCGCTGGGCCAAATATGTTTGCAAGTCTCCTTCGGCCAGGATGACAACGTCGCGAGCAGCGACGCCACCTTCGATGTAATGGATATCCGGTACCCCTACAACGCTATTCTGAGGCGACTGATCCTCAATTCCTTGGGGATAGTCCCACACCATGGCTTTCTATGCGCGAAGCTTCCGGGCCCGCAAGGTATCATCACCATCCTTGGCGATCAGCACATGGCCCGGCACATAGAGCACGGCTCCCGAAGCCTGCACGCGAAAGTCCAGGGAGGCCCCTAGTCAGGCGCGCCCGTGCACGCCCTACGGCAGCCCAAGTACCAGAGGCTCCGCATCTCACCATCACGACAACGAGTCCAAGGGTTAGTCCTTGACCTTTTGTACTCGCTCACCCGCGCAAACGGAAATTTAATAAAGTTCGTCGTTTGCGAAGCAATTCGTTCCCCCCACCCACCAAAAACGTGAGGAGGCTTGCCTCCGCACGCACTCCCCGGAGTATAAATAAGACGCGGATGTTTTCCCTGCGCACTCTACTGAGTATAAACAAGATGCGGAGTTCCGCGCACGCGTCGGTGTTGTTACCACGCGTACTCCCCAGAGTATAAAGACGTGGTTGATGTTCCCATGCACCGCACGGAGACTCACCTCCGGACCGCACGGAGACTCACCACTGCACCGCATAGAGACTCACCTCCACACACGCACCGCACGGAGACTCACCTCCGCACCACACGGAGGTCCGCCTCCGCACACACTTTACGGAGTATAAATAAGACGTAGCGTCGAGGTCCGTCTCCGCACGCACTCTACGGAGTATAAATAAGACGTAGCGTCGAGGTCCACCTCTGCACGCACTTCTGCTGCAGTATAAATAAGGCGTAGCGTCGAGGTTCGCCTCCGTACGCACTCTACGGAGTATAAATAAGACGTAGCATCGAGGTCCGCCTCCGCACGCACTCTACGGAATATAAATAAGACGTAGCGTCGAGGTCCGCCTCCACACGCACTCTACGAAGTATAAGTAAGATGCAGCGGGGGGACGCCTCCGCGCGCACTCTACGGAGTATAAATAAGACGCGGATGTTTTCACTGCGCACTCTACTGAGTCTAAACAAGATGCGGATGTCCGGTGCACGCGTTGGCATACCCTCCGAAGGTTAAGTAAGCCGTGGTCGATAGTCCTATGCATTCTCCAGAGTACAAACAAAGACGCGGATATTTTCTCTACGCATTCTACTGAGTCTAAACAAGACGCGGATGTCCCGCGCGCTGCGTTGGCGTACCCTCCAGAGGTTAAGTAACCCGTGGTCGATAGTCCCATGCATTCTTTGGAGTACAAACAAAGACGCGGATATCTTTCCTACGCACTCTACTGAGTCTAAACAAGACGCGGATGTTCCGCGACGCGCACTGGTGTTACCACCACGCGTACTCTCCGGAGTATAAATAAGACGTGGATGATATTCTCACGCACTCGCCGGAGTCTACATACAACGGCGCATGGGAACCAGAGGCTCCCCGCGCGGTCAAAGCTTCCTCCTGGCGTCATACCTCGCCACCAGCTTTCTCGCCCAACAAGCTGGTCTCTGACGATGGGGAGGGGCGGCGCACGAGCTCAACGGCCTGCGCCTCTACAGAAGAACCGAGAAATCAAACGCGCCGGCCGAAGAAAAGCTCGCGGGCGCGGCCCCGCCATGGAGAGGAGCCCCAACAGCGCCGATCGAGACGAGAGCGCCAAGGGCGCCCTCAAGCGCGCGCCCGAGCCGGAGGACTCGTGAGCCCATCCGTGGAGCAAAGACGGCTCCTCGTGTCACCGCAGCGCAAGACCCTCCTCATCCCAAGCATGCAGCAGCTTAGGAAGGAGACCGGGAGAGGACAGCACTCAAGACGTGATAAACGCACCGATGCGACTTTGCCGGGCGTGACATAGAAGTCTACTCCCAAAGCTACGAGCGGCCTTCATGAAGTACAAGTGAATTGCCCACCACCCCGCACTGGCCATGCGCGCTCTTCGACGACGCAGAGGGGAAACACATTGCGGTGCCGCATCCCCCCACATGGGCGGGACGTCCGACCCCGCAATCGCCCAGGCGGCATCAGTCGTGTTCCGGAGCCCTCGACACTGCTGGGCGAAGCTGGGGCACACTGGGGATGGCACTTTCGACAAGAAAAGTTGCGGGGGTGCAATGTCTGGGAAGGCGAGTGCCGATCCCCTTGGCCGCTAGCCCCTTTTAAAGCGCCCCAGAAGCAAGACCACGGACATTACGCCTCAAAAGTCCCATCGCCTGCCGTAGGGGCACGTGGTCCAATACTGTTGCCCCACTCCAGTTACAGGGCTCCGCCAACTATATTCCATGCGTCCCCCTATCCCGGGGGGACCGAAGCAACAGACACGCGCCAAGGGACACTCTCCTCACACCGCACAAACGCCATGTAAAGACCTCTGCTCATATCGCTCACTGTCCCGCTGTCTTGGATCGCAGCAAACAAGGCGCCCGTGAGGTCATCGACCGCCGGGGATAGGACCTATGGAGCTAGGTCCCTGTCACTCCCCAAACCTATCTTATCCTTATCCCGCCAAAGAAGTAAAAATGGAGCGCCGCGCTACTTCCGGCCAGGCGCTAGCTCGCCGCCACCACTTCAAGGGTAGGGGACTGAGCGCCACGCTGCCTACTTCGGCCAGACGCCACTGCATGCCACCACTTCGAAGGGTAGGGGACGGAGCGCCGCGCTCATTGCGCAGGCGCACCCGCCGCCACCACTCAAGGGTAGGGGGACGGAGCGCCGCGGCTTCACGGGCAGCGCCGCCTCACCGCCGCCACTCGGCAAGGGTAGGGGACGGAGCGCCGCGCGCCTACGGGCAAGCGCGCACCACGCCACCACTTGAGGTTAGGGGACGGCGCGCGCGCCTACTCGACCAGGGCGCCACTCCGCTCGCACGCTCTGCTTTCTGCGGGGCGCTCCGCGCGCCTACCCTGCCGCCTACCACAACTAGCCAACACACTTTACAACAAGAGCACAAAGCGGTGCGCCCAAAAACGACGACGAGGGCGAACGTTTCGGCTTATCATCACACTACTACACAGTCACTACAAAGCCCACCAGGCCAACGCTACTCGTCCGGCTTCGCCTGGACAACCTCCCGCGCCAGAGCCTCATCCGTCGAGGGTCAATTCGCCCAGAAGTTCAGCGAGTCCTCGGCCCGCCACTGGGGCCGTCAGAACGGCGCTAGGTCACGCTGCTCGTAAATCGCAACGGTCCCCATCCGCAGCTGCTCAGAATAAAACGACGCGGTTGGTTAAAGAAGGACAGCAATTTTCACTTTATTCGCGGCATGGGGTACATAGGTTACAACACACCGACGCACAAGAACTTTGGGGTCACACCTGCTTCGAGCCATCGGCCCCGTTATCGTCGCGACGCGACTCCATCTAGCCACACGCCAAGGTTCCCCTCTCCATACATGTTTCGCCGCAGCTCCACCTTCGCTGCGGCCTCCTCGATGTACTCCCAGATCCGTTCGTGAAAAAACCGAACGGCGGGTCGAACATCGCGCATGGCACCGGACATCACGCCGGCCCCCGCAGGCAACTCCAGCTGAGGGTCACCCAATTCATCGACGTGGCGGCACCCCCGGTGTCAGAGAAGCGCACACGCCAGAATGCGCAGCATGAGGAGCGTGATTGCCAAAGCGACGCCGCGCGCTGGCGTAAGATCGCCGCTTCCCCAATCCGCCGAAGGGTTCGCGAAAGTTCTTCGTCCGGCGAGCGGGTGGCACTCTCGCAAGAAGGTTTTTGAGGGTACCTCCAGGCCGAGATAGCCTCCCGTGCCGCTGTTTCGAGGTGACACCCAGGCGCCGATCTCGCCTCCTTCGAGACGCAGCAAGGCGGCCGTTTCTCCTCCAAAGACGGTAACTCGCCGGAGCAGCCGCCCCGCCTCCACCGCCGCCGCCGAGTCGACGCCACAAGCTCCATGGCATATGAGACGGCCCCGCTTCCACTTCCGTGAGCCGCACGCTGCTCGCTTTAGCGAATGCGCTTCTCCGACGCACGGCGGGCCCTTCGCGACACGGCCTGGTCCTCAAGGCCTCCCTGCCTCGACATGGGCCGCCCGCAATGCCCGCCCGCTGGCGGGCGGTTTACGCGATAAAGCAATCGCGACACCTCCAAGGGCCGCAGGTCGCTTAGGGTCGCACTTACCCTCGCCCGAGACATCTACCACTCCTCGCGCTTTAGGCCCGCAAATCTACAGCCGCATCATACCAGCTCGTGGCCGCTGCGATCCGCGGCCCCCGCACGCCGCCAGCCCGCCTCCGCCGGATGAAGTCCGCTAGACGCCGGGCGGCATCCGCCGCGATAGTCTCGCCGGGCGCCAATGTCCTCCCAAGTGACCGCCTCGACCGGGCCCCGCTCGGGGAGCCATGTTGCCGCAAGGGGATGTGGCGGTCAGCCCTATGACGGCACGGCGGGTCATACCCAACCAGTGTAAGTTCACCTTTAGCCCCGCCCAAATCCACAAGGATCTCGGCATCCCCAACCTCCTTGTCAAGTGGGGGGGCCTCTGTGTTGGAGCTTAGCTCCACCAAGCCCTCGCCCTCGACGGCTGACGACCTGATCGGGGCCGCGGGGACACCAAGATACTCGGTGGCTGAGTCAGAGTCCCATAGGGCTCCGACCTTGCTCGCTACAACGAACACCCCCCCCCCCGGTCGAGCGAAGGGGCGATCATATGCGGGGCCGTTTTGCCTTTGGGAAGCACAAGGGCGGCCCCGCCTCTGAAACCGCCGCAGGAGGCAATTCCACCGTGGCAGGAACGGATCTCACACCAGCACCCTCCAAGGGCGACGGCTCCGCCTCAACGCCGGTTGGCGGCGAAGCAGCACCCGCGCTCGCCACCAAGACAACTTGCTCCGCCGAGTTGGAACCCGCGCCCGGTGGTACTCCCTCCCCCACAGAGCCGCAGAGAGATGGACTCGAGGCCGGGACAGCGTGCTCTGGCACCCTAATACCCAAGGCTTCACACGCGGTTCACCGCCTGCACCGCCTCCACGGTCGCAGATTGCTGCGCGCAGCGGTGCTCCCCGCCGATACGGTCCTAGGAATGCACCCACCGCGACGCTCCACGCCCTCGTGGAAGCACTGCGAGGGGCACGGGACACGCCGTGAAACAAAACAGCCCCAAGGAATAGCACACGAAAAGCAAGCTCCAAAGAACTTACGCTGGCCGAGGGTTCCGGCATGTAACACACGGATGGGCTAACGTTGTCACACCGGCTTAGGTAACGCCTACCAGCGCAAGTGGCACCACGCCATACATGACGAACTCCTCAGCGAGGTCGCGCATGTTGAAGCGGGCGGTGATCCCCACAAGCCTCCGCGCTATCCACTCATCCTCATCATCTATCGGCGCGCCGGGCGTGGTGTTAACCGCCACCGACCGCCCCGACCATTCAAGGCCGCTACCGCTCACAACGGGGTGGTAGAACCACCGCCTCCTCCAGTTCAGCTCCCACTCCGCCGGACTCGACTCCGCGGGAAAAATCTTCCCGCACTGCGGGCGCAAGGCGAGGTCGACGCTGCCGAAGTCGCCCAATGCCCCGCCCTCCCAATCCTCCGACGCACACCGGGCATCGTGAAGAAATCCGAACAGTGACGCGGTCGGCCAGCATGCCTCCGTGCGCAGCGTCCAACTATACACCGCAAGACGGGCTATCACATTCGGTGTTGTCTGCGCCAGCTCAAGCCCAAAGGTTCGCAGGACGTCCCCGACAAGATTGGCGGCCGGAATGCGCAACTCAGCCTCGAAGTAGGCGACGAACACGACCACCTCCGACTTTTCGGGGTGCGGTTCGGTCTCGTCGCCCGCGGGCAGGCGCACCTCTCGGCGGTCCGACAGCTTTCCTTCGCGCAGAAGGCCACGAATCGTCTCTTCCGTCACCAGCGTCGAGCCTAGGACGCGGGAGCACGGACTTCTACTTTCTCCGCGCCGCCCACCATCCGCCCACTCAGGTGGGTCGCGCCGAGTGTGTACCCCACCTCGAGCGGCGATGGCCGGAAGACGACGCTGCCATCGGCCGCCTGGGTGCACGCTCCGTCGTGTGCCATCGCCCTCCTAGAGCTCCGCGACACACGAGGCAGCACGGAAGGTAGGAGATTGGGACGTGCGACCAGGAGCTAGAAGGCAAGGCGACGAACGTGCAAGCGGCGTAACGCAAGGGGTATTTAAAATCCCTATGTCTCCCACGCCATCGATGAAGCATAACTGCTGGGAGGCGAACCGCCCACCTTCCCATGATCTCCACCATAGTGACACACCAACCCATGCGCGCCACGCACGGTCAAGCGGCGGTCGCACCAAGGGGCCTGACAGCGCACGACGCGCCAATAGCGCCCCGCCATGTGTCCGCCGAATCTATGCAAAGCAGCTCGCCCACCTTCGATTTACATCTTCGCCCACACGACAGCTACTCCTACATCCGCCTCCGGCTTCACACGCACTCCACACGCTGAGTGGCGCGCTGCAGGACGCCCTGCCTCGTGAGCGCCACGAGTAGTCCTTTAGCAGATATTGCACTCGAAAATAAGCCTCCATCAGTTCATCAACATGGCAATATTCCTCTGCATGTTCATGAACTGAAGAAGGCATATTTTCGAAATCAACACCATCTTAACTACACCCGGAAGCCGCTACGGCCCTCCTGGTATATATATACAGCTGTCCCCCGCGTGGAGAAGCGCAACCGCCGGAAGTCGAAGCAACGCGGTCGCCCACGCGCGGAGAGGCGTAGCCGGCGGAAGTCGAAGCGACGCGGTCGCCCACGCGTGGAGAGGTGCAACCGGCGGAAGCCGAGGTAGCACGGCCGCCCATACGCGTGCGATGTCTCAACTTGGTTGCACCTGAGCACAATAACCCCAGCTTCGCCTTCCGCAAAGCCGTCGCCTCAGCGGATCGACTCCGGCCTCGCCCTCGACAAGACCTTCGCCTTCCGCTCCGGTGGCTCAGGACAACCCCGGCACTTGCTCCACATCGTGTATCTTCACTCTTAGCACAACCATTTGTCGCACCCTAATGTCCCATGCCTTTCCATGGATGCTAGGTTACAGAACGCGCTGGCGCAGTCGGTAAGTCGCAAGGAGTCCGCATTGACCGGCGCGAAGCCAGCCACTAGAAAGGCGCGCGAACTCGCGGTCGTCCGACCGCACACAGCGCCCCGGCCGCCATCACCTCGAGAAGCGCAGTCGACGTAGGTCCAACCGTCCCGGCCGACCACACGACGCGCATGCAACGCCCCAACCTCCCACGCCCGCCTGCTCCCCCCGCATCGACGGGGTCTCCGACTCCACAGCGCAGAGGCGACTCCGCCTGCAACCACCCACCGTGAGACTTCGACATCGCTTCCGCCGCGGACCCCAAGTTTCGACCCCGCGGAGCCACGCCGACCTACATGCGCAACATCATCTTCGCTCACAACTACATTACGTCACAGGCCGCAGGGACGGAGGGGGCCAAAGGGCTCGGCAACATGGCTTCGGCCTGTAAAGTCCTTCACCATGAGAGGCTCCTGTTGTAGGGGTGGCCCCCACCTAAACCCAGCCAGCCTGTTGAGAAAGCTAAACCATGTACTAAGGACGTAGTTGCCCTCGGTTGGAGGCTTCGGTGTAAGGTTACGATTGTAAAGACTCTCCTTAGAAGGAAGCATATATATTACGATCAGCCCTTAGGAAAGCCCCAAGAGAATATTTGCTCACCTAACTCTCCACTACCATACACCTCTCTCTCTCTGTTTGGTCTGTAGCCACAACAGACATGTTTTCCATAAGTAAGCTTCTTTGCAAAAGGTTCATGCGATCAATGACTTGTCGGTTTGCACCTAGGAAGTACCTTCAGTTCCAACAAAAATCCCTATTTTGAAGTCCGACAAGCAAGATTTTTCCAAGGGCTAGGAAGAATATGTCCTGCAATAGATCATAATTTTCATTCTAAGCTTACTGCCTTCTGCCCATGATGCGATTGCCAACAGTTTGAAAGTGCCATGTTTCAGTATTTTTTTCCATGAAAATGTAGAAATTATTTGTGGGGCATGTTACTTGAAATTTAGAACTAAGGAAACCCTTTCGAGAGCTACAATTTGAGGAGTATTAGACTATCTCAGATACAAGGATATATTTGGAACATCGTAAATGATAGGCTTAGGTTTGATAAGATGAATTTTAACAATTTGAAACATGTTTCTTCCTTCTTCATAGAAACACCACTGATCATAAGCCATAACGATCATGTAAAAGGTCCTTTTCAAAGAGCTACAATCAACTTCTATAAGGAAGCAACGATCATTCCAATATGGGTTAGCCACAAGCAACTTCTATAAGGAAACAACAAGATTCCAATACGTGTTTTGGATCATGTTCAATTGTTCATATGACAAGAGGTGACAAAATATTCCAATACCTTGTCAATTTTCTCTCAGAGAATGCTGAACTAGATTCGAGTCCGTAAATTCCTATCATTAATGCACAGAAGCCCACTTATGTGCTAACTTTATCAATCAAGGAAAAAGTTCCCATTTTGTAATTTTATGTTGGTGCTACATTTGGCCTATAGTGAAGCTTATTCTGCTTTTTTTTTCTTTGTAGGCAAAATGTATATTTTATTTCCTCCTGCTTGACATTGTTCAAATACCTAAACTTTGTGAGAGCACCAAATTATGATTTGATTCCCTGATGTCGCGCGGTTTATTCTATTTGAGATTTGCAAAGGATAAAGGGTCATCGTGCTATTCTATATGGTTTTATATCCTCCTATTCATAAGAAGCAAACTGCCATTCTTAGTGGTTGTCTTTGCTTGCATTGCATGGTTAGTACAGATTATATAGTTCAACTTTAAATGGTACTTTCCAACTGTAGATGCTTTTTGAGAAGATGGGTGAACAACCACCACCAGAGATGCTACGCCGTGGAACATCTACACAAGCACAGGTAATATCGTTTAATACCTACAATTATTGCCTTATGTACAAACAAAATTCCCTACGAACTATTATTTTGCCTTGTTCTAGAGTTCAACTTCAAGTGCTACTTTCCATTTGTCACCTTTGTCATACGGAGGACCATTTTTGTACTATACAACTAATCCTTTTTGGTATGTCAGACTGTCAACAAGCAGTACAATAGTGAGCGAGTGGACTCATATTGAATGTTCTACATATGGGCATAACCTGAATCTCGTTTACTTATAGTTGATGGTAAGGTGGCAAATGACTTTTCTACCAGTTAGTACACCCATACTTGTGAGTTGTTTACGAGGCTAAATTAATCTTGAGTATATGCCAATCTTTGCACAATTTTATGTTGAATTAACAAGAACACTTAGATCCTTTTTTTGTTGCTATGGTCTTTTGTGTAGTTATGAAAACTAGCTACCGCGCATGTTGTACAAGACATGATATTGTGGGATGTGTATTTAATATAGGATTGTGATAATTCAAACAACATTACAAGCCATTACGGCTTCTTTATCTTAAGTTGACATAATGTTTTCACCTTGCATCAAGGGACTGGGACTGGGCTTGGGACTGGATCCTCTCATGTGGGCTCACAACCGGATGACGGTGCTGTCGATGGTAACGTTGATGTAAACGACAGGGACAACTGTTGTGGTGACATTGATGGCGACAACAACCATGCTGCCATATGATTTTCAGTGATCTCTTGTAGTTCTTTTGACTAGCTGAACTTGAATGTAATGGAAAGAGACTTTTGTATGTGGTACTTGATTTTGGATGTCTTTTGGATGGATGAACCAATCTGGAGGTTAAGTTTATGAATTGGTATGCTTGTGTGAACATAAATCAATCTAGGGATTGTTTATAAAAACTGAATGTTGTGGCTACAGACCAAACAGAGAGAGAGTATGGTAGTGGAGAGTTAGGTGAACAAATGACCTCCCGTCCCCCGAGGCTTCGTCGTGTTCATACATATATCCCCGAGGGAGTGTCTTTACAATAGTGCCCTTACACTCGAGTATCCATCCCGAGACCATCTTGTGTCGTACACGGGTTCATAACTCGCTAACAGGCTAACTGGGCTTAGGTGGGGGCCACCCTTACAACAGGAGCCTCTCATGGTGAAGGGCTTCACAGGCCGAAGCCATACCGCCGAGCCCTTTGGCCCCCTTCGTCCCTGCGGCCTGTGACTTGTGTGATATTGGGCGAGGGTGACTTCACATGTGGCGTGCATTGTGGCTCCGCGAGGCCACAGGTGGAGCCGAGTCACAGCGGGGCGAAACCTTGCCGGCGCTGAGCCGAAGCCGTCTCATGGGCGCCAAGACTTGCCGGCTGGCGGAGCTGAGCTGCTCCGCGAAGGCGAAGATCTCGTCAATGTAGGACAGATACGTAAGGGCGGCAAGTTGAAACGGCGCACGCACGCGCAAGCGATTGCGCCGGTTCGACTCCCGTCGGTGGGGCACGGGCGAGCAGCCACCCCGGTTGGTGTCCCGCTTGCCATGCTTTCCCAATGGGAAGGCGGTGTATATATATACGGCAGTGGTGGAGCACCAGCGGTTTCCTGCACTGCACGCCGTGGTGCTTCCATGCTCTACGATGGTCTTGCTCTCATAAATAGGGCTTCGTCGATTCCGGCGCCTATTTATGAGAACAAGATCGCCTCCGAGCTTGGAGCAGTATCTATGTGGGGGTGTGGTACCGGTGCATCTTTTGGTGGTCATGCTTCTTCAGCTCACGAACGTGCGGTGGCAGCCCGTGGAGTCGATTTCGACATGTCCTGTGTTGTCTCAAGATCCTCGTGAGTGCGCCAAGGCGCACTTTGGCTTTGGCGCATCATCGTCGCCGGTTGGTCGTGGCCGCGATCGGCGCGCGCTTCGACGGAGTGACTGGCC